>CM053406.1:69825394-69866624 GCA_028644305.1 Xerus rutilus | reverse complement strand
CAAAATGCCACAGACAGATGGTTTATAACCAACAGAAGTCCATTCCTCACCCTTCTGGATGCTGAGAGACCAAGGTGCTGGCAGATCTGGGGTCTGATTTTGAGATGGCTCCTTCTTGCATATCCTCACATGGCAGAAGAGGAGAGGCAGCTCTCTGATGCCTTTTTTAAAAAATATTTTCTTAGTTGTCAATGGACTTTATTTATTTATATGTGGTGCTGAGAATTGAACCCAGTGCCTCACACATGCTAGGAGAGTGCTCTACCACTGAGCCACAACCCCAGCCCTCTGATGCCTTTTTGACAAGGACAATAATCCAATTTATAAGGGTAGAGATCTCATGAATTAATCATCTTCCAAAGACTTTACCTGCTAATGCCATCCCTTTGGGAGTTGGAATTTCAACATATAACTTTTAGGGAGACACAAACATTCAGGATATAGCACCCTATTTACAAGGAATATCTATATAGAACCATGTGATCCAAGAACCAAATTCTGTGCAGGGAATATCTATATAGAACCATGTGATCCAAGAACCAAATTCTGTGCACTAGGTGTTACTTTGGTTTGCACTATGCTTTTTAGAAAGCATTTTAAAGTTATTTTTTTAAGTGAACTACAGTCGTTAAAAAAAAAAAAAACAGGAGATTTCACACAAAATGTAGGTATCTGGCTTCTTTCAGAAATCTGGAAGCACTGAACACACTGAGCCCATGCTCTCTAAGGGTAGTAAATAACTGGCCCTGGTCTTTTCTGTGTGGTTGCCACCACTTGCTCTGTGAAGGCAGCAATATCAGGCACACACAGTGGCCTCACTAATTTGCATAATCTGCCTTGTCCTTGTAGGCTTCTATTATTCCCTATCCTGGACAGTCCCCTAAAACCTGACCTCTAGCTATCCTTAAACTCTTTTGATTCAACAACTTCCAATACTCATGAAGGCAAACTCTTCTCCTGATCACTCCCTGGATCCTACATCCTGGAAAATTTTATTTGTTTTCCCATTTGTTCTTAATAATAGCTGAATTGCTAAATAATTACTCTTTCCTGAACTTTTTTGTTAATCCTACTGGCAATTCACATAACGCTTAGTGCATTTCTCTGAAATGTACTCACAACGAAAGTCTATATAAATTTTAGAATGGTTCTTTTCCCAAGTGACATGTGGTCTCTTGTACCTGGCCACAACCCACTACCCCACTTCAGCAGATGAATGTGGATCCTACAGGAGAAAGAAAACTGAGGAAGGAGGTCAGGCTCAGGACTCCCTGCACCTTATCTAGTCACACAAAAATAGATACTAAAGTATTTCCAACATAGCTGTTTCTGTGCACATGGATACAATTTTTAAAAACAAAAATGAGATTATACCAGTTACTTATGATACAACCACCCTCACCTCTCCAGTAGTAGAGGCTCATGTATCTGCTTTGCTTTAGAGTAACCTGTGATCCGTCTCTCCCTGGAAACTCCCTGTAGCCATGATTTCTCTTTTATTTTTCTGTATTTTCCAACTATACTCCCAATTGATCCTTTCTCTACATGCTATAAATGTTTTGACATCTCTGCCATTAATAATCCCCATTCTTACCATGTAGGCCCCTCCATCTTCATCATCCCCTCCCCTACACACTAGTAAACACCCAATTCATTTTTTTCCTCCCATTCACTCTTCAATCCACTCCAATTAGCCATCCCTTCTACTTTCCAATTATACTAGGGCAACATTTATCAATGACTTTCTAGTTGCCAAAATAATTCATGATTTTTGACCTTTGTTAAAATAATTTATGATTTTTGACCTTTGTCTTACTGTTGCTGTGTGTGGTGGTGTTCCACACAATATACCCCCCCCTTCTTAACACTCCCCTTCCTGGGCTCCTAGACTACTGGGTCCCCCTGCCCTTGGGTATCATGTCTCAGTTGCCCTCACTGGCTTCTTGCACAGTTCCTAGGGTTTGCGGGGGTGTGCTGAAATATTGACCCTCTGACCTCAGGGTGGGGAATACAACACAGGCTGGAATAAGCAGTGATGCCTCTTAGGAATTTAAGTCTAGGATGGGGACACATGGCATGGAAGGCAGTTGAAAGTGGGTCAACTGAGGGCAGCAACCTAGATGTCAAGACACAGATCTCCCCAGAGATCCTGGAGCTCCCTTCCTTCCTTCCTCTCTGAGATCTGGTTATTCAGCTCTTTATTCTCTGACCTACTCATCAGGCTTCCAATAAGTTCATTTTTATCCAGTGCTTACATCTATTAGATTGGCTTCTGTTATGGGGTCTCCTCTTCTTACATATGGTCTTCCATGTGATCCCATCCACTTCTATGGCTTTAGCCACTACTCTTATGTTCTCCATTCCTCATTTATATTTGTAGCCCTGAGATCCTTCATGAGCTCTCTACTTGCACCATAGAATTACCTAACGGCTATTCTCTTGAGTGACTCCCAGGATCCCAGAACTCAGCATGTCCCAAAGTGAATTCATGGGCTTTCTCCCCAGATCTGCTCCCTTTCCTCCATTTTCTAGATCAGTGATCAAACCACTATCCGTTTATCCACTAAAGCCAAGAGCTTTCTTCCCCTCCCTCTTTAATAGACTGGTGGTTGCTTGGTCTCATCAGTTCCTATACTTTTTTTTTTAATGGTACCAAGGATTGAACTCAGGGGTTTTTGACCACTGAGCCACATCCTCAGCCCTATTTTGTGTTTTATGTAGAGACAGGGCCTCACTGAGTTGCTTAGCACCTCGCCATTGCTGAGGCTGGCTTTGAACTCGCAATTCTCCAGTCTCAACCTCCCAAAGTACTGGGATTACAGGTGTGCACCACTATGCCAGGCTCAGTTCCTATTCTTGATACCTGTCTTATCCATTCACTTCTCTCTATTCCTCCTCTTCATTCCAGGTCACCTGGGCTATTGCAATATTTCCTGATTTGCACCCTCTCTCCTCTTCCTCTCCCTTCCCATCCATTCACCACAACTAATACATCTGAGTCTTCTTTCTAAAGCAATCTCTGATTATCTACCTTCTCTGTTTAAAACCTTTTTCTCCTATCGCCTAAAAAGGCAGACCACTTTCTTGATAGAACTTCTTAGATTTTACCTCTATCCACCTTACAGGCAGCCTGATTGCTCCACCCCCTCCTCACAGTCACCCCTAAGCTCTGGTCACGCTGACCAAATTGTACTGCACCTGGGATGCTGCCCTGTTTACCCAGTTGCCTCTGCTGCTCCCTTTGCCTGGAATACCTTCCCTGCCTATCCTGGCCATCTGCTTCATAAACACCTACCCATCTCTTTTTTTCAAAAACTATCCATCTTTATTTCTTTTTTACATGTTTTTATTACAAAAAGGAAAGTCAGAAAACACAGAGGAGTGTGATAGAGAAATAAATATTACCTATAAAGCACCACCAAGAAATAAGTCCAGAACTGGGGCAGGTCCGTGTTTTCTCCCTTCCTAGGTCCTCAGCAAAGCCATGGTAAGTGGATGGAGAATAGTCTAGGGAGACAAAAAGCAGAATGTGGTTGTCAGGGGTCGAGGGAGGAGGAAACTGGGAGTTGTTGAATGGTAGTTTCAGTTTGTGAAGACGAAAAGTTCTAGAGCTGGATGGTGGTAATGATTGCACAAAATTAATGTGCTTAATGCTGCTGAGTTGTGCACTTAAACTTGTTAAAATGGAGAATTTTTATGTTATGTATGCTTTACCATAAATTTTAAAAGAGAGACAAGATGGTGATTTCAAAGAGTGGCAGTCTCAGTGTTTTTTTTTCCTTTTTAATTTGTTAGAAGGGGAATTGCTCTGTTTGTGATGGGCGGGACGGAAGGAACTGATAGTAAAGAGAAACAGAACATCCAAGAGAGGAGGGACTGTTTCTTTTTTCATCAGGATAACACGTGTAAAATGTCACCACTTCTTAAATTCAAAATAGATGGTCTCCATTTTGTCTTTACAATAATGTCTTTCTTCCTGTACTTTCCTGTGTTTAAAGAGGGCACCCCAGGAGTTACTCAAGCTCAGGGTTCCCCAGTCTTGAGTCCTCATGGGAAAGAAAGAAGGGCACAGCCGAAGCTCTGCAGCTGTAGTTGCTGTTGCGGCCACAAGGTGACACTGATTCTTTGGTGGCTGCTGGTGCTCCCAACCTTGGTAAGTGGGGATGAGGTAGGGCTTGGTAGGACCACATTATTGTGAGGTTGCTGGTGGGGGTCTCATCTGTTCCTCAGCTCTGGTACAGTTTCCTCCATAAGAGGGATATGTTTGGGTCCTACCTGTCCCTGGATCCTCGCCTTGGTGCACTTCTATCAGAGGTCTCTCTCTTCCTGCCCCATGATAGCAGCTCCATCTCCTTTCAGGTCTGAGCTTCCTGCTCTCAGCAATTCAGCTACCTAAACCTCCAGTCTTTTCCCCCTCTCCACCTCTGTCCCCAATTCCAACACTTGCAGAATCACTGTGGCTGGACACAAAGGACTCTGGCTCAGTTGCAAACACTGGAGCCACCTTCCTCTGCCACCTTCTCTCTAACCCTTGAGTACAGGAAATCCTCTTTCTTATATCTTCTCACAGAAGGAATGTTGTTTCCTTCCAGTTGCAGACCTCACTGGAAAATTGACTGAGACCTTCCCTCCAAAACCTGGGGGGCAAATCATCAGAAGCACAGGTGTACATTTCAGACCTTGAAAGGAAGAAGGATGCAGGTCTTATGAGATGGAGGAAAAGGAGGGTAAATGGGTAGAACTAAAGATGTTGCTGGAGGGGAGGGAATTTGGGAGGCCCGTGGCTAATTTCCCTCCATATTTCAATTATAAAACAGATACAGACATCATATCTAAAAATGAGGAGGAGAATACTGAAGGGAAGTCACATTTGAAGTGACAAAAAGAACTGAAGAGGAAGAGGCAGCTGGCTAAGCCTAGTATAAGGGACCACATGATCTTGGACACCAATGGTTCACTCATGTATGTATTGAAAAGGTATTTAGGAAGCATCCACTTTGTGCTAACACTTTTTTTGAGAAGTGGGGATGCATTGTGAACAAAACAAAACAAAAAAAGACCCATCTTTGGGAAGTATCCTAGTTGGGAGAGGAACTGAAGATAAAGAGAAATATAACTAGTAAGTGAAATGAAATGCTACAAGGTGAGACACTGTACTGAAATAACAGATTAGGATAACAGAAAGAAGATGTCATGTGAAGGAGTTGTGATTTAATATCCAGGGGGACCATGACTTAAACTGAAGGAAGTGATGTAGCTTGTCAAATTATTCTGAGGGTGGGGCAGGGAGAACAAGCAGTCCAGAGAGAGAACAGCTGGCATGAAGACTCTGAGGCAGCAGTGTGCCTGGGGTCCCAACATAGCTCCCAGAATCTATGGGATGCTGGCACTGGAGCAAAGGATAAGATGGGAAGGTTTGGGTGAGGCAGTGGGAGCCCAGTGTGGCAGAGGGGTGACTCAGGGAGAAAGTGAGGGAAGTGCTGGTGGTGTGGTTCAAGGAAGCCATCCTGTGGCCCAGGTACACCAAGAGGTGGGAGGAATGGGGAGTCCATCAAGGAGGACACAGGCTAAGCAGGAGTGCTTAGAGTGGGAGGATTCTGTGGATAAGCACTAGGTGTCTGGGTTGGAATTTGATATCTTCCTGGTAGAATAGTTCCGAGTGATGGTGTGTTGACAGTGTGGCCTTGGGAATGAATTGCGGCTATGGACCCTGTGGGTTGGTACAGGGTGTGCACCCAAGTACACCACAGCCACAAGTGGCCTCCTCTGAAGAGTGCAGATCATGCTGAGTAGTACAGGAAAGGGCTAAGCTGCACTGAGTTTTCTCTCATGCTTGCCAACTAATGCACAAAGGAATCCAACATTCTCCTAAGGCAGTCAGGGATGCATGAATGCCTGCTAGTGAATATCACAGGACATACCAAATTGTGCTCCAAAGTAGAATTCCCCATCGATTTCTCTGACAACAGGTGGTTTATTGTGTCCCCTTCTTTCCCTTCTAAGAGGATCAGGCCTGTCTGTGTAAATCCGGTTGGGAGGAGTTTGGGGCTGTTGAGAGAGGTGTGGCAGAAGAAACTAGGGTGACATGGTTTGAGAGGCAGCAGCTTCCCTATCTCTTCTGCCAGCTTATGATTTTAAGGATGAAAATTCTGGGAGTGGCAAGGTGGAGAATGGAAATCTCAACCAAGAACTGTGTGTAGTGACACTCTGTCTGGCTTCCTTCTCTGAGAATGACTTCCTTATCGCGAGATCCCTTAGTTTTCCCCTACTCTAATGTGGATTGTACAAAGCTCTGCTCTCTTGTGAAAGAGAATTAATTATTAGAAGGTAATGATGAAAGACTATGAAAGATTAGGGGGAAGGGAAATGGACAGTGATGGTTCATTCATCCATTTGCTACTTCAATAAGCACAAATGCTCCTTGACTTATGATAGGGCTATCTCCTAATAAACCCATTATAAATAAAAAAATTGTTAAGTCAAAAATGCACTTAATACACCTAATCTACTGAACATTATAGCTTGACTTAGCTGACTGTAAACAGGCTGAGAATGCTCACATTAGCTTATAGTCACACACATCATCTAGAACAACCTTTTTCATAGCAAAATGTTGAATACCTCATGTAATTTATTGAATACAGTACACTGTAATGTATCTGTTGTCTCCACTCCTGATTGGGAGCTGTGATATGCTGCCGCTGCCATGCACCTCCACAGACACTAGTACTGGAAAAGTAGCAGCTAGTCCAGGCACAGATGGCACATGGCTGTAATCTCAGCAGCTCTGGAGGCTGAGGCAGGAGGATCAAGAGTTAAAGCTAGCTTTGGCAACAGTGAGGCGCTAAGCAATTCAGTATGATCCTGTCTCTAAATAAAATACAAAAAAAGAAAAGAAAGAAACAGGTCTGGGGATGTGGATCAGTCGTTGAGTGCCCCTGAGTTCAATCTCTAGTACCCACCCCTAAAAAAGTATGGTTTCTACTAAATTTGTATCACTTTTGCACTATGTTGAAGTCGAAAATTCTAAGTTGAACCATCATAAATTGGGGACTGGCTTTATTATGTAGGTAATAGGAGGTCATGTTCCAGATGTTGGGGATCCATCAGTGAATAAAACAAAATCCCAGCAAAATAGAGAGAGATATACAAAGGTGAAATGTTATAGGGGTTGAGCTCAAGAGATCAGGGGGTGGATCAAGAAAAAAGATTTGGTCTTTTACAAGACGTAGTAATACACAAGCTTTCTTGGATTGCTTAGGGATGCATGGAAGGAAGAATCCTTCACAGCAAGAAACTGTCCAGAGGTTTAGGGCCAGGGGGCTGCTATCCAGAAGGGAAAGAAGGTAAGGGAGAGATGAGAAAAGGGGAGACTGAAGAGAGGGTTAGCCCAGCCGCAAAAGGGAGACCATGGGTCAAGGAGCTCAGAAAGGCCACAGGGGCCTCATCTTATCAATGGGAAAAAGCTGATGCGTAAGATTTCTCAGGGTGCATAAAGTAGGCAGGCTTTAAATGACTAAAGATTTGCTTATCTGAACTATTTTTAAAATAATTGAATGTGTGAAAATCTGAGTGTGGTGCAGCAGGACTTTGGAGCTAACAGGTCTTAGCCTGCAGCGATAAGTAGAAATAATAGTCCAGAAGCCAATGCACACAGGCCATCTTTGGCTCATCTGTATCATGCAGGAGCTAAGAAAAATACAGCAGGGCAAGGAGACAAAGTATGACAGGAAGAGGTTCTGTTTTAGACATCTGAAAAAGACTTTTGGAATGGGGACACCTAAGCATGAGAAAGGGACTGAGGGAAGGGAATGAAAAGTCACACTCCAAAAGTGTTTCAGAAATACAACACACAGAACATGCAGATGAACTGAATGTTAGGCATGAGAAGAGTAAAGGAGTCTAGGATAACAGGTATTTTGGGCCCACAAAGTTGCCTTTCTCTAGCTACATTTAAATGATTAGCAATGCGGCATCTGAAGTTTGCATTTGATACAGTTAGGCCTCAGAGGAGGTCTTGGTGGAGGCAGAATACTGTGGACAGAAATCCAGTCTGCAGGGGTGGGGATTGGGGTGGAAACCTGGCTCCATCCGTTTTATGACCCTGGGCCCTTTCTTAACTATTTCCACGTTGTAAAATGGAGCTAATAGTAGTGCTATTTTGTTAAGATGTTAAGATGTTGTGAATAAAGGATAGAGTGGTTAGTGTGGTGCTTGGCACCAGCATGTGTGTAGTACATATACCCAAAGTTACTAATATCGATGTTCAAGAATGAACCTCAGAGATAGGGATGCTTATTATTAGGGGACGAGGGAAGACAGTTTCCAGTGAGATGAATGGATTATTTTGGCTTGTCAATATGCCTGAGAAAAAATCCTTCATCAGCAAGACCAGCCATGTAATTTGAAGGGTCCAGTTCAAAACAAAACTACACAGCCTTCCATTGGAAAATTGAGAGTCTTGAGTTGGTGACCACAGAGAGTTAAGCCAAGCACAAGCCCATTCAGAGCCAAGTCTGGCTGCACACCTGGGAAGTTGGCTTTGTTCATCAGAGTGTCTTAAACACTACATCATTCTAAGTAGGACCAAAGGCCTCTTGCTGCATATGGTCCACCAACTCTGAGTCCAACCAAATGGAGTCAGTGGCACAATTCAATCATGCACCATCATCACCACCCACTACATCATCCTACTGATTCACAGAGGCCCTCCTCCCTAACTCCTTTAACCACTTGTATGCTCTCAAGTCAAATTAGAGCCTTCCATATATATATTTTCTAAAATGATAGATTAGCAAATAAGTAAATGGAAATGTCAATCATTTCCTAGAGAAGATAACCCTGGGATGTGTCCCCAGATGTACAGTTCACATTCCTCACCATTTGGATAGGGCCCAGTACATTTGAAAGTGTGTCCACAAGCAGTAGCCTTGGAAAGTGAATATTTTAGAGAACATAGAAGTTCAAAATGTTTACATGGTTTTCTCAAAGTTATTGCATTAATGGCATTACCAGAATTGGTCACCTGGTCCCCTTAACTTCTGATCTTACATTTTAAAATCAATTTGCAGGGTAAATAGAAAGTGGAAATAATGTCAGTCTCTTAACTAGGATTCATGTGAAAGATATTAATTGTAATGTTATCTTTCTTTTGGATAAAGAAGAATTGAAAATTAACCTTGTTTTCTTTTTATATTTTATTTATTTAATTTTGCTGTACTGGGAATTAAACCCAGAGGTGTTCTATTACTAAGCTATATCCCCAGACCTTTTTTAGATGATTTTTTATTTTTTTATTAAAAAAATTTTTTTAGTTGTTGGTGGGCCTTTATTTATTTATATGTGGTTCTGAAAATCAAACCCAGTGCCCTTGGACATGGTAGGCAAAGGACATGTGAGCCACAATCCCAGCCCAAAACAATTTTTTATTTTAAGACAGGGTCTTGCTAAGTTGGCAAGGTTGGTCACTAACTTGAGATCTTCCTATCTCCACCTCTTGAGCAGTTGGATTTACAGGTGTGAGTCACTGAACTGTGTGACTTTTCTTTTGAATGTGAACTATAATTCCATCATATTAAGCATTTGATGTATTTTTGTGTCTGTATGTATGTATGTCTGTATCTTATGTCTTGTTTAAAATGTTCTCTTGAGATATTGGGCTAGGTCTTTCCCCCTCCTTTCTTATCTGTTCCTCTTTCTCCTTCCCTCCCTTTCTCCCTCTCAGGTGTTTTGTGCATAAATGTATTCAGAAAGTCACTTTGGGTATGAAATCATGGTTCCTAGCTAGGGATGCTTTTGCCCTCAGGGGACATTTGGCAATGTCTGAAGACATTTTTGTCACAACAGGGAGTAGGCTAATAGCATCTAGTAGGTAGAGGTCAAGGATACTCTAAGCTTTCTGTAAAACTTAGGACTCCCCACCCACGCACCCATACACACACAACAAATAATTATTTTGCCTCAAAGATCAGTAGTGCAGAAGCTGAGAAGAGCCACCGTAGAGGAAGAGGGGAGAAAGAATATGGAAGCAACCATCAAGATTCTGTATCACTAATTAGAACAGAAAAAACTCTCTACGATCTGTTTAGCATTCTGGAACCTGGTTCAAATTAGAAAGGCCATGATGGACCTTCTGCAAGGGGACAATTGTAGAAAGTATCTGAGCTGGCAGCAGTGCCACAGTGGACCACCAAGGGTGTTGCCTGAAGTGGGGGAGTGGCTGAATGGTACTGTGCTTTCTGCTATTCTCTGTCGCACTGGTGGATTATTTACCTTGAAGCAATGAGTTGAAGTCATTTCAAGTCTCTCTGTGAGTTGGCATCTTTACCAGACACGGCAAGATAAAGAGCATCCCTCCTGGAGTCATTACAGAGAAAAAAGGGAAGCTCCTCCCCTGAGTGTCCCAGGGTGCCTCGCCCCAGCTGTCAGGAAAGCATATTAGAAAAAGGAAATCAACAGTTGCAATTTGAAAGTCTGTGAAAGGTCACGAAATGCGTATGCTTTTGCATGTGCTTTGGACTCCAGGGCGTTTATTTCTTCCTGCCTGGTAAGAGCAAGATAGCGGAGGCAATCTGCGGCGTGGGTTCCAGCGGAAGTTCTCAATGAAGCCGTCGCGTGTGCATGAGTCCCAGGGAGATGAAGCACTGATGGATTTAATTTTTCCTACAAAATGTGGAAATATAAACATGATATGAACATGAATTATTGACAATAATGTTATGATTAAAGGAATATGAATTTCTGGGCACACAAATGGTAACTAACCCTTCACTGTTCTCAATCACGATTCATTAACGTTTTCAATTAGCATTCTGGGGTTTTTGTTTGTTTTTGTGCCCAAAGGAAAAAAGAAGAGAAAGTAATATAAAAGAAGACAAATCTCATGACCGAGGACAACATGGATTTATGTACAAACAACACGTGATAATTTATCCAAACAGATGGTTCCTTAATGGTTACTTTTACTAATTTCTCCGAAAGGTATATTTCTATGTAATTATTTTAAGATTAAACTAAATAGTTAAGATAAAGATAAAATTATGGTTAGATTGCTAGAACAGAATGGCTGCATTAACTAATTAGCTTAGTTTAAATTTTGATAGATATTTCTAGACTGCACTCCAAAGATGATGTCTTGGGTTAAAACTATTTGCCAATAATGCCAGAAATTAGCCATTTCTCTGCCTGTGACAGTTCTGGCTTTTATCAGACTTTAAAATGTTTTCCAATCTGATTGGCATGCTATTTTCATTTGTGTGTATTTATTTCCTCCTGACACAGAAATTAACAATTTGCATTTCTTCTTTTATGAATTACCCACTAATGGGCTTTACACAGTTTTTTTCTGGTGTTTTCTCTGATTTGAAAGAGCTCTTGGCATAATAGAGATTGTATTTCTTTCCTTTTACAGAGAGTCTAAGTATTTTTTCTCAGGTTGTAGACATTTTAATGGTATTAAATGTACATAGAAGTTGTATAGTTTTGTTTATGTGATTGTTTCCATTCCTTTTGCTTTCCCATATGCTATCAGTAACTTATTGGAAAATACAATGAAACATTAGCTGTTTTCTCTCTGATTGGATCATTTATTCGTTCATTCATAAAGCAAAGTATCAAGTGTTTTTTGTTTTTATTTTAATTATTTTTTATTTTTTAGTTGTAGGTAGATAGAATATCTTTATTTTATTTTTATGTGGTGCTGAGGATAGAACCCATTGCCTTACGCATGCTAGGTGAGCACTCTACCACTGAACTATAACCCCAGCCCCCAAGTGTTTTTTATGTCAGGACAACACTAGATACTAGAAATGTAATAATGAACAAAATCAACTATAACCTCACACATGGAGCTTAAAATCTGTCAACAAAACAACTACTACCACCACAATAATAACTTTAAAACAAGACAAAAACCCCACCACAAAATCTACTTTGTAAAAATATGACCACAAATAAATAAAACAAAAATAAATAAAATGTTCAGTATCTGTATAAAGGTAACTAACATTTAGCTATAGTATAAAAAGACTGAATAAATGGAGATAACACTGTGATCCTGGGCAGGAATAGTTATCCTTATAAAGATATTAAATTTAACCTTGGTGTCATGATAAAATAATTAAAAATTAATATTGTGAGTATAAATATATGAAAGTGTCTAAGAAAAATTTCACAGCAAAAAAGTAATAGGAAATTTGCCTTGTAAAATATAAAAGCAGATTATAATCTCTCAGTACTTAAAATGATTGGGAAGAGAATAATTAAATCAATGATATTAGTTCAACTGATTATCATGGGAAAAATTAAAATAGAACATTACATCTTATGCTATATTAAGCTTTACAAAGATTTAAGACTTTTTATAGATATTAAAATTATAAAAGTACTAGAAGAAAATATAATCTCTCTTATATTCTCTCATATTAATGTTTTAAGACACAGAAAATTTAAAAGTGCAATATCAAAGATAGAAAACAGAATCTACTATGTAAAAATTTGACAACAAAACTATGTACAAGATTTCTGCAACAATTAAAAATAGAAATACAGAAAACTAGTGTATGTGTTTGTATGGCTTGGGAATTTGCAATACTTCTAATATATAAAGAATTCTTTATATTTGCAAGAAAGAAGACAAACCTTTCATAGGAAAATAGATGACACAAATGGATAATTCAATAAAAACGAAACACAAACAATACATATATTTAAATATTAAGCTCTGGTAATAATAAAAGAAATGCAAACAGTCTAGCAAAGACTAAAAAGTCCAGCATTGATGAGCAGGTGGGAATGTGCACTGGTATGCCTACCACCAGTGAGAATCTAAATGAGGATGGTCACTGCAGGGTGTGCTTATTGCACTTAAAGCAATGACTGTTATCCTCTATGGGTCAGGTATCTTGCAGCTTAGCTGGGTTCTTGGGGTCAGTGTTTCTCCCAAGGCTGCAACTAAGGGGTCAATTTGGGTCAGAGTCATCTCAAAGCTTCATTAGAGAGGATCCTCTTCTCAGTTCACTCATAGGGATGAGGGCAGTCTACAGTCCTCTCTGGCTATTGGCTGGAGATCTCAGTCTAACCCAACACAGGGCCACACATTTAACAGTGCAAAATACCAGAAGGGAGGATCATTTGGATCCATTTTAGAGGTTGTTCACCCCAGGAGACAGTTTGGTGCTATGTAACATCAGCATAAAAAATATGTATTTCTGGACTGGAGATATAGATCAAAGGTTGAATGCTTGCCTAGTATGTGCAAGACCCTGGATCCAACCCCCAGTACCATTGAAAATAAAAAAAAAAGAAAAATTACATATTTCTTTGACACATCAGTTCTAATTCTCAGATTTATCCTAAGGAAAAAATTAAACAAGTACACAAAAATAGGATGTTAAAAAAATTTAATGGCATGACATATAATAGAATAAGATGTAAACAACTAAATGTCAATAATCTTGTTCCAATAAATTAGGTCATAGCTACACAATAGAACAGCATGCAGCAACTACAAGTTGTATACATGCATGCATAGTAATATAAAAAGATGTTATTGAAATATTACTAAATTTAAAAATTAAACACATATGTAGGAAAAAATCTGGAATGACAAACTCAAAAATATTCACAATGATTATTTCCTTGAAGAGAAGGGAATGTATGACTTTTTAATTTTTCTTTATTCTGCCTAGCCTGTGTGATCTATATCTTCTATAATGCATATATAATATTGTAGAGCAAAACTGAACCAATGCTCATCATGGAAAAAAAGAAATCCAACCTTGGTTGCTAACACCCATGCTGCGTATTTGGATTGTTCAAACATTCAGCAGCACTGAATACCCTCTCATTGTAAGCCCCTAGTGACCTCTCATCTTGCAGAATTCTTAAGAAAACTGAACTAGACCATTCTACTTTCTCTGGTTAAGATGAGTCCTGAGCCTCTTCCAGGGATTCAGACACTGCAAGGGCTACAATTAGTCCCTCATCCTGGTGGAGGGAGGGTGTCATTGCTTTCCAGGTGTGGATCAACAGCACCATTAAGCATGTGGCTAACAGGCATGAAAAGCCAAAGTCTGGGAGATGCAGCACAGGCTCTTCAGAGCCTTCCCCAGATGCAGACTGTTACGTGGTACACGTTCTGTTCTCTCAAGATGAGTCTGTGAGTGAGAGATAGCACTAATTCTTCATTTTTACCACTCCTTTGAAATTTTAAACACATTATTTTTGTCTTTAGAATACAAAGCTCTTGTTTTCCATTAACAAATGAAAATTAAAATAAATTACATTAAGCTATGCTGTCAAGGTCTTTTCTGTGAAATTACTTCTACTGAAACATTTAATTGGACATGGTTTATGCATTGATAATAATCAATATATTCATTCCCCAATGAACTGGGAATCAAATCCCTCTGTCTGAAGGAATCATTTATATGTATTTTATAGGTTCATTAAATAAAGCGAGGGAAACTCATAGCTGCACAATATTACCAAAATACTTCCCAGAATGAATTGTAATTTCTTTATTGTCTGATGTAGTAATTAAATCATGTGCTACAAAGTAATACAGAAAATGATTTCATTCTTTTTAAAATGAAATTCATTATTCTCAGCTTTAGACATTAAAACTGAAAATTTTCTATATTTAAGGCAAAGTGCTTTCACAACTAATCCCAAGGAGGAGAAATCTGAGCGTGGCAGATTGTTGGAAATGTGCAGTTATTCTCTGCCAGCCCTTTCTTAAGCCCCAGCCCCCAGCCCTTTCATCTGATTCCGAAACTGCCTCCAACATAATTGGGTTTCTTAAGACCCATTCCCTCACCGGACACAATTGTGAACAAAGAGGACTGAACTGGGAAAATAATTAATTTTAATGAGAGAGACACTGGGGAAGTGTGAGTGGCTTCCTCTGTTTTCTTTGATCTAAAATAATGAATGTTCATGCAGCAAATAGAGCAGAAAGATTACAGGCATCTAGTCCTAAACAGAGGTGACACTTTTAGGGGAAGAAAACCCAACAATCTAATGAAATCTCCTTCTACAAACCATGTTCACAGCAGGATTTGCTCAATCATGACAGAACATCCTAGAGCACTGTATTTTTAATCTTCATTTGTACAAACCAAGTTGTACAAATCTGCACTGTCACAGGTACATGAAGTGTGTGCCCAGTTCTTTCTCCCTCTAGGCCACAGATGTAGAATTTTTTTTCTTTTGGTGTTAAGACCTCTTTTTTTCCTCCTCCTCCTCCTCCTCCTCCTCCTCCTCCTCCTCCTCCTCTTCTCTTCTTCTTCAACTTTTAGATTAAGAATATCCTACCTGCATTTTCTTCTAACCTATGAATGGATTGTGAGTTTCCCTCAGGTGAAGATAATACTATTGTCATCACTGAATCTCATTTTCTCTTACAGTGCTGTGCCTATGGGCTCCGTAAATCTTTGTTGAAATGAATGGAAGAATCAACCACCACTGTTGATCTACTGTTTTTATTTTGCTTTCTATAGTGGCAGTCTTTTATAAGTTGGGATAAAACTACACAAGAATAACAACCCTGACCTCTTAGTGGCTCACAAGTTTTTTCTTGTTTGTTTTTGTTTATGTCTTCTCAATAATGCAGATATCACTGTGGGCCAGCTTTTTTCCAAGTAGAGGGACCCAGGATGCTTCCAACTGAGGCCTTGGCACTTTAACACATGGCTTCTGTCATTGCTGCAGGAAGTGAAAGATGATGCAGGAAGACAGACTTTAACTGTTTTGACCTAGAATAACACATTTTATCCCACTTGGTTATCAACAGTCTGACTGGCAACCTGGTCTCCACCTATAAGGCTGGAAAAGAAGGGAGTTGATGCTGAACATTCCAAGAGTGAAGATACCCTGGGATACGATGTCTGCATAGCACTCTGTCAAGCGGCTGTACCATAATTATTTTAACCAACTCTTTATTGCTGGAAATTATGGTGATTTTTAGTTTTTACATATTATGAAACCATATGTTGTGGCTTTATCCAACAACGTATGAATGTTTCTGGTTATTTCAGTATAATTTGCTAGAAATACATTATCTTTCCAAAGGAGATTCCCTGACTTTTAGAGTGGTAGATCTCAACCAGGTGCACTTAATTCCTGTGGGGACATTGGGCAATGTATTGAAACATTTTGGTTGTCACATCTGGAGAGTAGATGCTACTGGCATCTGGTAAATACAGGCCAGAGTTGCTGGTATGTGCCCTACAAAAAGCACAGGAGAGCCCATCACAAAGAATAATTATCCAGCTCAAAATGTCCATGTGGATGAGGTTGAGAAACATAGTAATCCTTGACATTTGCAGGATCCTTTATAGTTTACAACAGGCTTTCAGACGCTTTAGTTTCTTTTTATCCTTACCAAAGCCTGAAGGTAGTTAGCACACTAAACGTCAGAAAAGTTAAGGATTTCTCTCTGATCCCTTAAATGCCAAGTCCGGCTTGTTGTAATTCAGCAGTTATTGCACAATGCCCAGCAGCTACCCCTGGCCAGTGGTTTTTTTTTAGTGTGGTGAGAGTAGCCTCAGTTAGTGAGAGGGAGAATCAGCCACTAGATACCCAGGTAGAGTTGGGAAATGGACCAAAGGAAAGAAAAAAATTGAGAGAGAATGAGAAATCCTACCCTTTTTTAAAATGGTACCTGAGGAAAGCTATCTTCTTAGAAATTGGGTTCAGAGAGAATTTTATAATTCCAGAATAAAGAATTTCCTTAAAAGCCAAGAAGGAAGAAAAAAGGGACAAAGGTATGTTTAAGATATGCACCATTGTGTAAAAACTGGTTGACAACTCTCTGGCCCCAGTGTCCATGTTGTTGGCTTGCTGCTGGATTTGAAGTGGAGATAGCAGAAATTCAGGGGTGAGGGCAAGAGGGGAGCAGAGAAAGGTTGGCGGGGTGAGCTAAGCCCACCTACTGAACCAACAACCATAGCTTATTTGTCTGGACTCCTGGTCCATTAATGGCACCTGGAATTCATTTATAGTTATTTCCTGAAACTGCATTTCATTGAACCAAAGTCTCATACCATTTTGATTATAGATTGTCAAATAATCCTCAATGCCTTTTTCTGGTTTGTACAGGTTGGTAGGACTTCTCTGAACTTGCTAACAGAAAAGGTCAAAAGTTCAATTATTTTGCTGGTCTAGAATCTCATTTTCTTCTCCAATTCAGTGAAATCCAACCAAATGGTTTCTTTTATTAATGGCTGATCATAGTTTAACTCAATGGGGAAACAGTATTTCAGATATTTATTTTTGTGTCAATGGATTAAATTTATTCTTTTTATATTTTTATTTGTTTCGTTTTATTATTAAAATTTAAAAACAGTAATATTTGAGGCAAATTTTAGTGTTTATTTTTACTTTTATCTTCAGTGTACAGAAAAATAATTTTGATTTTAACTACAAGGCCCTAATATATCCTTTAAAAAATTTTTTTATAATAAACTAAAGCAGGATCTATTAGAAGAAAAATATTCAATAATAGCATGGATGGCATGCAGATATGAAGATTCATGAAACTGGAGTTTGAATGAACAGTTTCTGAGAAGCACTGATCTATCCACTCCAAGAGCCCATTGCTAAGGTCCTTGAAGCCAGATGCATACCTTTCACTGACCTAGCCCTGCTATTGGCCATTTATTCAAGGATCTTTGGTTACTTTTAGCACCGAAAGTTATTTAGAAATCCATACCTGTGCCCTAGGTGTGCTCATTGCTACTGATATATTGTCATTCCCAGGCTGCCACAGTGGACCAAATTAGTAGATGTATGTACACATGCACACACACACAAACTTGCATGTATATGCATATATATGTTGCATTTGCTTATTTCTGTAACTATGTATGCATACTAAAAAAACATGAGTTCTTACCAATACCCCAATTCTAATCCAACACCATGAGGTTCATACTAGACTTTTCCAAGTCTGTAACTCGTTCTTCAGCATTGAGAATCCTGGCTCACATTATCATCCATCAAATTTGATCAAACTTCCAGCATGCTACCCTTCTCCAGACCCTTTATACTAGCATCTCCCTACTCCCTATGTTTGAACACCACACTTAAGGCTCCAAAATCTTGCACAGAAACCCCACTGAGTTTTTATTGTCATCGTTGTTGTTTGTTTGTTTGTTTAGTTCATTCTTTGTTCAAGACAGGGTCTCACAATGTTTCCACAACTCTAAGGTTCAATCTATCTACGTGCTTTACTCACCTGTGTGTCTGGGATTATAGGTACACACCACCATGACTGGCTTCCACTGTGTTTTGACCTTGTTCTAGGCCCTTCGAGGACAGTCTCTTAGCCCTACTTGGCTCTGACACTCTGTGCCAAGCCACCCCAGTCCTCATCCCACCTGGGTTCTGAGGCCCTGCAGTGGACTGCTGGTACTGCCACCCACTCACTTGGACTCCCTTCTCATCCTGCTTGGGCTCTGACTCCCATGCCTGCTCACCCTCTGTACCCTGTTCAGGCTACCCTAGCTCCCTCATCTATACTCCTACATCCTGGGGCCCACTTTTCTCAGCCCCACTTCATTGTAAATTTTAAATTTGGAATAATTTTACCAAATTGCCATCAAGAGAGATTCTCTTAAGTTTATATCTCACCAAAAATATGAGAGTATCTGTCTCTCCAATATCTTCTGCAATTAAGTGTATTATCATACTTTCAGATCTTGCTGAGAAGTGAAAAATTTATATATCTTATTGTAACTGATGTTATATTTGAAGAAAAATAAGGTACTTCTATAAAAACATTGGAATAGTGTTCTCATTAAAGCCCCAAATTATGATTCCATTAGCATTTTTAATCTTTAATGGTAAACCAATTTATAAAACAATGAATTTTCTCAGCTTTATAATAGCACATTTCCCATTTAATAACTAAATGGAGTTTTAGAAGCATATTGGTGATCCAAGATTTAATTGAAAGAAATAGGGATTTTAAATTCTAATGGGACAAGAAAAACAACACATGAACAGTCTGTTTTGACTAGAGCAGTTATCAAGTCAACAATTTGTACTTTTGTCACTTTGCCTGAAATAAAAAGGTGAATTTAGAAGTTAAAAAAGCCCATCACATGATAATAATGGGAGACCAATATCATTTAATCCTGTGTCCTAGGATTTTAGAGAAAGTTCCAGTGCCACAGCATGCCTGTGATTTCATGGCAGCCCCCAGCTCACATTTCATGATAACAAGCTGTGGTCCTGTGGAGCAGGAACCATTCCTTAGGAGCAGCATCCTTCATGGTGAGGTCCTCCATGCACTAGGCACCTAATGGAATCTGTTCTAGCTACACTTGCCCAGTAAGTGGCATTAAAGCAACTATATAGCAAATGTGGATACACATACATGCACATTTACATGTAGACGGACCATGGTTGGATCAGAGCAGACAGATGCAATTAATAGGCCACTATTTTCCTGTTCCAGAGTGTGGGGCAGTTAAGCATGTTATTCTTAACTATCTCCAGAAATGAAATGTGCTAGTTGTCAAAGAATTATACTATTTATAATTAGCAGAGTCTTAAGGAAAAAGAAAGTCTTTTTGATGTCTTAGCTTAAGTTTTGCATAATTTCCTAGAATTCACCAAGTAACCAGAAATTGTCCAAGCCTCCCAATTTTGGAAGGCATTTTCCATCCACCATGCTACATGTCAGACTTACTGTGGGTGCTAGATAATGCTCAAGTGTACCTTCTGAATCATGGGTCAAGGAATTCTAGAGCTAAAAATAGTTTTTAAATTATGCAATTTACATTTTTTCAAATGAGGAATCTAAGACATTAAGGCTAAGGTAATATACCCAAGTTCTCACACTGTCCTGTCTGGAGTAAAGTGGAGCAGGATGAATGCCATCAGAAGGTTAGAGCTTCATCCACCAAAGTATAAGAAATAGGGTTACTGGGGTCATCAATCTTAATTATTGGAAGGTGTCACCAGGTGGTCTTATCAGGATTCAAGGGAGCGGGCGGGGGTTGTGGCTCAGTGGTGGAGCATTTGCCTGGCATGTGTGAGGTCCTGGGTTTGATCCTCAGCACCACATATAAATAAATAAATAAACGAATAATCCATTGACAACCAAAAAAATATTAAAAAAAAAAAAAGATTCAAGGGAGCATGGTGAAAATAGGAGTGGAGGTGAGGGAGAAGACAGTGGCATTTATGGGGGAAATTTCTGCTCATCCTTCAAGCCTCTGTCTAAATGTTGCCTCTCTGAAATATTTTCTGGAACTGCATTCTTGACTAAGAAGAATTAATTGTCCCACAGCTGTATTCTCTTAGCTCTTTGTCCAAGGTCTATCAAAGTATCTGTCAGCTCATGTTTTGTAAATGTGTGATCTGAAGGAAAAGGTGATGCTGAATTATTTGATCTTCAGTATACCCAGTATGGTCTGAGGTGTGGTAGGTGTTGAGAACATTAGTTGAGTAGTCACCAAATACATGAGCAAATGATAACTGAATAAAAAATGAAGACAAACTGCATCTTGATTTAGAGTCATTGTTACAAACCCCAGGGACTGGCAGAGGGTGAATAGGCTTCCGGAGGCCTCTTCCCTCATGGTCCTGGAGGCAGGGAGGGACTTTTCCAGTCACTGCCTCTGGTTTCATCTGATTTCTTACTCTTAGCTCAAACTCCCATAAAACTAAATATATGTTATGATTTAGATATTAGGTGTCCCCCCAAATCTCATGTGTGAGACAACGCAGGAAAGTTTAGAGGTGAAATGAGAGGGTTATGAGAGTGTTAACATAATCAGAGATTAACTGGGGTGTGGCTGGAGGAGGTGGGTCACTGGGGGCATGCCTTTGGGGTATATATTTTGTGAGCTGAGCTTAATATCGCTCCCTCTCTCTCTCTTTCCTGGTATCATGTTCTGAGCTGCTTTCACCTACCATCCCCTTTTGCCATGATGTTCTACCTCATCTTGGGCCCAGCTGGCTATGGACTGAGACCTCTGAAACTGTGAACTCAGAATCAGGTTTTCCTGTTCTTATCAGGTCTTTCAGTCACAGTGTCAAAACAAAACAGACTGAAAACAAACAAAACAGGCTGAAACAGTATATTAAATCATTGATTCTAGAAACAAGCAGCAACTGGAATCACTGATTCCTGAAAAAAAAACTTTATTTTTTTCAACAAATAATTACTAAGGATCTACCATGTGCCACATGCTGTTATAGATTCTATGGATTCAATCAAGTTTTTGCCTTGTTGATCTTCTAGTGGTAGCCAGACAGTAGATAGATGATGCATAATAAACTATTAGACCTTGGTTAGAATAAGGAAGACAAATAAAGCAGGTAAAGTTCCTGAGAGAGAGAGAGAGGACTAACATTTTAGAAGCCAGTTGGAGAACTACTCAACTAATATATTTTCTGCACCTATCATGCTTCCAGCCACACTGGGTATACTTAGGAGGTCACTTTTAAGCAGAGAACTATTTTGTCCTGTGCATCTCAGACCTGAACTCCTAAGACTCCAGGCAAATTTGTTCTAGAAACCATTTTCTGGACTCTATGGAATCTTCTTTCCCACAGTTTTTCTATTCTACTGTTAAAACATATTTAACATAGTGATGCTGCCTAGGCTGCCAGGTCCTGAAAGCTCTTTTCTCAAGTGTTTCCCACTAGGTATGATGGGACCCTCCAACCATTTTAGTTTGTCCTATATTTATAAGAACCAACTTCTACCAAAAACTAATCAGGCTCTTGAAAAGCAGACCAAGAAGAGTAAGAAAAGGCTGTGGCCCTTGGTGGACTCACATATTAGTGGTGACAGCAAACATAGAAACAAGTTGCAGAAAAGTATACTAGGTGCCTTCAGAGGTATAGGTCCATGGGGACAGAAATCAAAGCAGCTCCTGACCCTAGGGACTTGGAAAGACATCTAGAAGAGCTGATGTCTGATGGAGTTCAGGACACACTACTCTAAAATTTGGCACTTGGGCATACTGAATTGTGTAGGCTGGAGGAATCCAGGACAATAACAGAAACAGAAAAGTCTCTCTGATCTTCTTCCAGCCCTTCCCCTGAAGCAGAACGTAACATTCTCACTCGAGAGGTGCCCTCCCTAGAGATGGAGGAGGCATCCTTTTCTCTGAAGATGAAGAGACACAGAAAGGAATCCAAATAGACAGGCTTGCCAAGCTCCTCCCATCTCAGCACACTCACCTCATACCCTTTGCCCCACCGTGCTTCTCCAGGACTGTCCCCTCATCACGAAACCTACTTACAACACAAAACTCTCAGGTTTAACTCTTTTTTAGGCCTTTAAGTTTCCCAGGCCAGGTAAAACATATTAAATACATATATATATATATATGTATATATGTATTTCTTTTTGCTTTTCTCTAGTCTGTCTTTTGTTATAGGGCCCCAAACCATGAACTTAAGAGTGTGACCAGACAGAATGTTTTTTCTCTGCTATATGCTTGACCTTGTAAAAGAAAAGTCAGTATTTTCTTGGCAGACTTCGGCATAAGCCAAGAGAAGTAAGAGCAAGGGTAAAACTATATACACAGACTTAAGTTCTATGTGTACCTCCAGGTTTGTCTCATTCAAAGACTGTGAGGTGAGAATGAGGAAGCACAATAAGAGACTCTGGGGATGACCTTGGTTAAATCCTGAGATAAGGTACACAGCCACGCTGAGGGGTAGTAATATAGCTGAGGGTTACAAAGCAGAGTGAAGTCTTCTCACAGAGGTCTTCAAAGCCATCCTGGACAGTTTGCTTGTCATATATGTAAATATTACTGACATATTCATGTATACAGCCAGACATCCTTAAGACGGTAAAAAGCCACAGGAATTGTTAGGACAACTGATAGCCAGAGATAGGCTCATGAAATAAGGGAAAGTTAAGACTAATGGCTATAGCACTGGTTAGTTGAGTGTTGCAGTATTGAGTGGCTGATGAGGCGCTGAAGCAGTATTATGTCAAAAGAATGAAACAAAAATTTTTCATCATTTTTATATAAGAACATCAGTGCCAAGTTACCACGATAGGATTGGGCATTGGATTGGTTAGACAAACATAAGACAATAGCACTCCATTCGGAAGACTGTCTTCCTTTTCTCCTTTTTCTCATCATGTCAGCTCTGAAAAGAAAAGTATGTCCTAGCTAAGGAGCTTCAGTATTCTTGACATTAGTTGGAATGTTTATTAACCAACAAATGACAACTTCCCATTCTACCCCATCCATTAGGCAATATATTTTAAATTGAAAAAGAAGAGTTTTGGAGACCAATTTCACATCACTGCTTTCATTTCTAGTTTGTCAATTTGTATAGATTTCCAATACTATAGAAGCAGATGATTACTGGGCAAGAAACACAGCATGCCTGTGATTCCCTCTAGAATTTTGGATTCATGTTTTGCAGTTATGCATAATAAACTAACTTTCTTCCCCTACACAATTGACGGAAGTGGAAATTTAAGTATTGCTGCCCAATTCTCTGGCTTCTCAACTTCACCCCTGTCTTCATACTCCTATGAAAGGCAACTATATCTAAGATGAAACATTTTATGTGTCAGAATATAAAAAAAGCAATTTAACAGATTCTGGAATTATTTTAGAAGCAGTAGACTCTTGAATGAATTTAAACTTGTCTATGAATTTTAAGCACTAATCAAACAAATCAATAAGGGAAATTAAGGAAGCCAGAAAATGTAATCCATCTGCTCCATCACCTGCATTTCCAGATTAAGTGAGCAAAAGCACTCAAAGAAGATGTTAGAGCGCCTTCCTGAGGGAAGTCACATGACCTGCTCTGCCTCTCACAATGCTCCTTTTCTATCAAAGGGCCATTTGTTTGCTCTTAACAGCAAATGACGCACTCCATCCTCCATGGGACACCTGCACAAGCCCAGAATTTAATAAAGACTGAAAAGCTATATCAGCTAGTGAGTGATAATACCAGGGTCTTTATGAGGCTGATGGAATTGGATTGGTTCAGAAAGACTATAACTCGAGTATCAATTTCTTAAATTGATTACATTAGGTCGGGGGCTGTATCACAGCCCTTTCTATTCTGAAAATACTCCAAATTATTTCAATATTTCCTATGATAAAGTTTCTAAACCCTTAAAAGCCGACAAAGAGGTTACTAAACGCCACATACCAGCTCTCAGTCAGAATTCTTCACCCAGCTCTGCACTGCCCCAGATCCACTCTGTGGGATACTGAAGAGTCTAACAAAATTTAAACAAATAACAATAAAAGGCCTAACTCCTTCCCAGATGTCAGTGGTGGATGTCGGGACTGGGCCTTTGGAAGTAACTGGAGATGTGAGGAGGGATAAGTTCTCCATTTTCACTGCTTGCCCCTGGGACTCTTTCTCTTAGACTGAAGGAGACATGCTTGTGGTATAGACTCCCATGGGCCTGTACTTGAGGCTGCTGGGAAGGGGCGCTTGTCTAAACGGGAAGGAGAAGGCAGGATCAGGGCCTTCTTGTCATTCACTGCACCAGTGCCCTCAGATTTTGTTGTGTGCCACCAGCTGGAGAGTTATCTCCAGAGCTGCCAATATAGAGGGCCTGGGGTGGAGCCTGAGAATTGTCATTTCTGAGAATTTCTAGGTGATGCTAATGGAACCACAGCCCTATAGCATCCTTTCAGGAGTACTCTGGTGGCCAGCCAGGTACAGCACCCTGGTTTCTGCTTCTCCATCTCCTTGGATATCATTTTTCTTATTTCCTTCCCCTTGGATAATTTTCTCTATCCCCTGCCCTCTATGGTCTTTGCCATCTCTAGGTCTTGACTTCTTCTTGCCCCTATTGGAATACCATTCTTTCTCCTGTCCATTTATCTCCTTCCATTCTCTAAAACTTAAACTAAATCCTACTTTTTCTGCAAAAGTCATTCTAACCAACTCAAGCCCTCATTTCTCACCTTGTTTCCTTAATTCTTCTGATTTTTATGGTCTATAGCAAATCTTGCTTGTTCTCAGGCTGACTCATGGGGTTTCTTCAAGTACATCATAAGCTCTTGTGGGCAGGAACCATCCACACATAGAGAAGTAATGATACTGAACACATTGAGTGTTTAGCAAGTGTAAAGCATGTGCTAATCATTTTAGATGTATTAATCCATGAACTGAAGAGCAGAGAGGATACATAAGTCATGCTTTAAAGTCACACTGGAGCACTTAGTGGAGCCAGGATTTAAGCCCTGGTCACCTGAATTCTTTTTAACCACTACTTAGTTTGTTGTGAGAGTCCCCCTAGGCAGCACATGAAAAGCTCTCAACATAGGCTGGGCACAAGATGCTGTGAACCCTCTGTCAGTAGCAACGATGACCCCTGGGGAGGGGTAGCACTCCCAAGTGGTTACTGAAAAAACTGAGCAGACCCTTAGTATATGTTTCCTGGTTATAATCTCACTGCGATCCACACCTTTCACATTGCATAAGCATACAGAGATGATGGTCATCTCTGATAGGTGTGCAGAGTTGCTGAACAAGTTGCTCAGTTGTCTTTGCATTGTGCTATTCACTCTCCATTATTATTTTCACAGATAATGATTCTCTTTGAATGGGTGGGACTGAGTTTTAAGGATATCGCATGTTCACTGAACAATCTTTTTTTTTAATATTTATTTTTTAGTTGTAGGTGGACAGAATATCTTTATTTTATTTTATGTGGTGCTGAGGATCGAACCCAGTGCCTCATGCATGCTAGGCGAGCACGCCACCACTGCGCCATAACCCCAGCCCCTCACTGAACAATCTTTATGCTGTAAGATTTGCCACACATTTGGAGTCTTAATCGATAACCTGGACTTAATAACACTGTAGGGCACACAGCATATGCTAATCATCAGATGTGACCATGGAAAATAAAATATATACAAAATAATATACTTTTAAAAAAAAATTTTTTTTGTTTGTTGATGGACCTTTATTCATTTGTTATTCATATGTGGTGCTGAGGTTCGAACCCAGTGCCTCACGCATGCTAGGCAAGCGCTCTACCACTGAGCTACAGCCCCAGCCCCCCAAAATAATATACATTTATGATTAAATTTTCACAGCACTATCATATTTTTTTTTGGTATCAGGAATTGAACCCAGGAATGTTTAACCTCTGAGCCACATCCACAGGCTTTTTATTTTTTATTTTGAGTCAGGGTCTCACTAAGTTGCTGAGGCTAGCTTTGCACTTGTGATCCTTCTGTCTCAGCCTCCTGAGCTGCTGAGATTACAAGTATGCACCACTGCACCTGGCCACAGCAGTATTTTTAAAAGTTAAACCAATAATGGCAATACAGAGAATTGTTAATTGCTATAAAAATATTCACTTTGTGAAATCTGTAACATAGCACTTATTGTATTTTTTTGTTTGTTTTGGTGGTATTGTTTTTGCTTTTTACTTATTATTATTATTTTTTGATACTAGGGACTGAACTCGGGGATGCTTTACCACTGAGTTGCATCCCTAGTTCTTTTTATTTTTTATTTTGAGACAGGGTGTCACTAAGTTGCTGAGGCTGGCCTCAAGTTTTTGATCTTCTTGTCTCAGACTCCCAAGTTGCTGGATTACAGGAATGCATCATCATATCAAACTGCAGAATATTATATTGTTATATTTTTGCTTGAAATCTAATGCTTTTCTTTGGAAGATCTCTTAATTTTCCCCTAAATGAACATGTATTCTTGGTACACTAAAAGCCTAGAATATTACTTGGATAGCATGGCTTCTTTCAGCATAAGAAGACTTAATATTTACAAAGCAAAGGATGACACATGTGATTTATCACACATCAAAATTCTGAATATTCTGTGCAGTCATGCTTGTCATTGTATTAATTTTTCCTTATAGGGAGTCTATTTATCAAACCTTACAAGGACTTTTCAAACCTTTAAGCACTGAAGTATGTTTCCATGTACTGTGTCCTTCTGCTCAAAAGAGAGAATACAATCTCACAAGCAGAAAGCATGAGAAACTGAAGAACACATTTCCATCTGTATCCATTTGCAGCATGAGCATCAATGTGCTCAGGTGAACAAATGGACTTGGGACAATGGGAGCAACAGACTGTGTGCTCACCTCCACTGGGCCAGTTGCATACACAGCATGGCTGAGTCATTTTGTGTGAGCTAAATTAGGAGGACAGCACCTTTTAGGGAACACAGGTGCAAAGGCAGGCCTGAGCTCATCAGCAGGTAGCCCACACCAAGGAGAGGGCAGCAGAGCAGTCACACTGATGGCCACAATATAGAACTAGGATAGAAGGTACTGATTGAACCAAAGTCCTGCTAAAACATATAGTGGGGCATTGCTGCAGGTGCAAGACCCTGGTAGGCAGGATCCTGGCTTTGAGGCAATCTGGCTGCAGCACATCCAACCTTGCTGGCTTGTCCATCTAGCCCAATTTATTAGGTAGAATGTCAGCAGCAGCCTCTAAGATTATTACCATCCACAAAAGCACTTGTGGTCATTTTTCAATTATTTATGCTAATTTGTGAGAGGAATAGGGAAAAATAACAAATAATTGGTCCCTAACTATATATTCCTTTACTTAAATATTTTCTTTATCCGCTTTTATATTTTCTTTATCCCAGTTAACTTACCAGACCATCCAGCAAATTTTAACCTTGAGGATGTCCTCAGATGTGCCATTCCGGGCCTCTGACTTCCTGCTGCTTTCTTGCATTAGAGTGTTTGCTGCAGGAATTGCAAGCACCCACGAAGTTTGCAGAAATCTCATACTGAAGGGACTTGCAGATCTTTCTCTGGGGGTTTCCAGAAGGCTGAGTTCATGATGAGACCTCTCTTCTGAACCAAAACATCTAGCTTCCCCAGAAAATATCTCTCACACACACACACACACAAGCTTTTTCTTGCTGCATCTTGCTTCTGGTTGATTATGTTCTTTCTCCCTTCACTCCAGGTCCATCTCAGAAAATTAGGTTAGCTGTAAATGTGATGATCATTAGGAGTGTAGGTATACATGTGTGTATAAGTTTAGAAACATCATCACTTTCCTCCACAGCTATTTTTTCCTTCTTAAATCAGGAGGAAGAAAATTGCTAATTTCTTGGTTGAAATAGTTGTTGTCATTTTACTATGTACTTGACACCCCTGCAAGTAAATGCGTAAGTTTTTACTCAACTGCATCAATCTTTATAGATGAAGATTTCAGAAAGCCACCAGATCTCAGGCTTCTAAAGAAACTGCCAGTGAAATCAGTGCTGCTATATCTGGCTCTAGCGTCATATCCCAGGTGCCTGAGTGCATTTTGAGAAAGAAATAATTTAATGGAAGACAAAAAAATGTCTCCACTTCTGCAGAGCAGACACACCACCAATTAACTGTATGTTAAATGCTTTTTGACAAAATTATCTTGTCTTTGGTGTAATTTAAAGACAGTTGCTTATCAATTTCTCTTTGCTTTTATTTTCTATTTATATATAAGATGTAGGGCAGGGTTGCTGAGTGGTCTCTTGGCAACTCAGCCTCATTGCGATTCATGTCTCTCATTTTTTTCCTATATCTCAGAGGAAGACCAGGAAGCTCATTTCCTGGTTCTTTCTCCATATACCTCGCAGGTAGATTAGCACAGTGAGGGGCACTCCCATGAGCTGTACAAGGTGGTAAAGAAGGAAAGGCCATTGTTCTTTGCTGCCAGTTCCAGACAGTTCCTCAAAGCCTCAGCTTCTTGGAGCCCTCTGGGAAACACCCATTGTGGGCAGCTTGATCATATCAGCAGCCTCATCTGCCCTTGAGACCTTTTAGGACATCTGCCAGATGTCCTAACAGCAACCTTCTGGCTTTTCTTACCTAACCTTTTTAATGGTTGGGTAAACCTCACTATCAACTCTCTCTAATAAAAAAAAAGAATCTAGAAAGTCTTCTGTTTTCTGATTAAATCCTGAGTGACAGGGCGTGGCTAGGAAATTATTTTCTTGTGTCTCTCTTATAATAAAAACAAAAATTAGAGATACTAGCTTTATAGATGAAGATTTCACTGAATGCACATAACTTGTAATATGTTACGTATGAGGACACAGATGAAGTCACTTCCTTCAAGTAGTTCCAAATAAAGTAGAAATTTAATAATGATCATGCATACATTAAATGTATATGTAAATGCAACAACTAAAAGTGTTTGCCAAGGGAAGAATGAATCAGGGAATTTTTGGAGGAAAGAAAATCATTTATTTTCAAAATCTTCCTCCAGCCAAATTTCCTTTATTTTCAAAACCTTCCTCCAGCCACATAAGTGCTCAGTAGGTGGCCGTCCTGGGCATGTGCTGTCATCCGTGACTGCATCCTGAGCTGTTCTGACATGCTGTCCTGCTAGGGAAGCACCATCATGTATGCCTGGGGCACCAGAGTAGGGAGGTCTGTGAACAAAGAAATGTAGTGTTTAGCTCTCTGCTGCTTCCTGCACATTCACAGAGTATATTTAGGAAGAATTAGAGAGTGAAAATAATGACCATGAATAGTTGCATTAAAAGGGGCCTCTGTCATTTGGAAATATGGGCCTCAAGAGACAAAAATAATGAATTGATTGGCTTAAACTATGTGAAATGTATGCACAGTCAGAGGTTCAGTGGTGCCATCCACTAGGGTCCTCCTGTCCTCTACTCTGCTGTCCTCAGCATCAGTTCTATTTTGAAACCATTCTCTTTGTAGAAGTAGGATGGTTGTAACTTTACCAAGTGAGATATCCAGAAACAAAATTAACATTGAGTGCCCAAAAGAGAGCATGGCTTCTGGGTTTGATGTTTTCAGAAATAAGGAAAACTCCCCGCCCCTCACATTCCCCCCAACCATCTACCCCTCTTGTATGGCCTGTTAGTCAGAAGTAGCTCATAAACCCATCCCTGCACATATCATTGGAAAGAATGGGACTATGCAAATCATGCAGGATTTAACCTTGAACTTGGGATAGAACTCCTCTTTTGTGCCATGTTGATATGAGATGGATGTCTGATGCTGAGTTTATAGCAATAAGAAAAAAGGAGGGGATGCATGTAGTTTTCTCTTAAACTGACCCAAAAGGGCAGATATTTATTGTAATAAGAAGCTGTGCTGGGCATGGTGGTGCACGCCTATAATACCAGCAGCTCAGGAGGCTGAGGCAAGAGGATTGTGAGTTCAAAGCCAGCCTCAGCAACAGCGAGGCACTAAGCAACTCAGGGAGACCTTGTCTCTAAAAAAATTAGAAATGGGGCTGGGGATGTGGTTCAGTGGTCAAGTGCTCCTGAGTTCAATTTCTGGTAACTTCCTCACCAAATAAAAAGAAGCTGAGAGGGACTTTAGGACTTGCTGGCATCATGTTGTTTATGACAATTAGAGGCCTTTTGGGAATTTCTGCAGGATGCAAACCTTATTTTACTCCACAACACTCAACTATGCTTGAATTCAATTGTATTCTACCATGTAAGTTGGCTTTCTATCATTGTGACAACATATCCCCAGATAAACAATGATGAAGGCAAAAAGGTTTATTTTGAGCCAGGCGCGGTAGCTCATGCTTGTAATCCCAGCACTTAAGGAGGCTGAGACAGGAGAATCGCGAGTTCAAAGCCAGCCTCAGCAATGGCGAGATGCTAAGCAACTCAGTGAGACCCTGTCTTCACATAAAACACAAAATAGGGCTGCGGATGTGGCTCAGTGGTCCAGTGCCCCTGAGTTCAATCTCCAGTACCAAAACAAAAAAAAAGGTTTATTTTGGTTAGTGATTTCAGGGGTGTTAGTCCATACTCTCTGTAGGCTTTGTTGTTTGGGGAGCCTGTGGCAAGGCAGAACATTGTGGTGGGTAGCATGTGGTACAGCAAAGCTGCTTACCTCGTGGTATCTGGGAAGCACAGAGAAAGAGGATATCTCTTTCAAGGGCATGACCTGTTATCTTTCCACCAGGCCTCACTTCCTAAAAATTTTGCCACCTTCCAGTGGTACCACAGGCCTTTGAGAGACATTTAAGATCCAAACCATAACACTCTATGGAAATTTATATTCAACTATTTCCAGAAATCTACTTTCAATCCTGATTTTAATGAGAATGATACTTTTTTTAGTATTCTTTTTTAGTTGTAGATGGACACAATACATTTGTTTTATTTATTTATTTATTTATTTATTTATTTATTTATTTTTATGTGGTGTTGAGGATCAAATCCAGTGCCTCACCCATGCTAGGCAAGCGGTCTACCACTGAGCCCCAGCCCCAGCCCAGAATGATACTTCTTTACACAACAAAGTCACAATGAGAAAATTAGCTCAACATTGTACTGAGGACACAGAAATAGATTTCCATTGTTGCATTGAGCTCCTGGGCTTCAATATTGATGGGCAACAAGAGAATATTCTTGCCACCAATGATATGCCTATAGACTTTTCTATAGGATAAGACAATGCCAGACCCATGACACCAGGAGATGATCTGCCCCATTGTTTTCTAGATGTTATTAGGTTTTCTGCAAAAAAATATAGTGGCTCTTCAGCTGAATATGTTAGAGAAATGCTGGGTAAAACAAAGTTAAACAGGCTTATTTACTGCAGGACCTCACTGAGCTTTTGATATGGTGCTATAAATTGTGCAACAGGGGACATTATATTCATAGCTTCTTGAACATATTTGACCACAGGAAGTAGAATATGGCAAGACTGATGTGCATAAACCACTTTGGGTAATGCTGCCCAGGTGCTTCATCTTATAGTTAAATAAACTCCTCAGTTTACCCAAGGATCCATTAGGAAACAGATGAAATATTGAAAAAGAATTTAAAATAGAAAACATAAAATAAACTGAGTGAAGTGGCGCACGCCTGTAATCCCTGCACTTTGGGAGGCTGAGGCAGGAGAATCGTGAGTTCAAAGCCAGCCCCAGCAACAGTGAGGCACTAAGCAACTCAGTGAGACCCTGACTCTACACACACACACACACACAAAAACACAAAATAGGGCTGGGGATGTGGCTCAGTGGTTGAGTGCCCCTGAGTTCAATCCCCAGTACCAAAAACAAACAAACAAACAAAAACCCAAACAAAAAAACATAAAGTAGCCAGATGTAGTGGTGCATGCCTATAATCCCAGCTGTTTGGGAGGCTGTGGCAGGAGGATCATGAGTTCAAAGCCATGCAACTTAGTGAGCCCCTAAGCAACTTAGTGAGACCTTGTCTCAAAGTAAAAAAATAAAAATGTCTACTATCTGTCATTAAATTTTTAGACTGTATTTTTGGATTTTCCGAAGCTCTGAAAACTGTTGAGAAAAAAGCTGGTAGGGTTTTTTAAGAGTGTCCTACCAATGAGGTGAAGTATTGAAGGCATTTTCAGGAAATAAGCTACTCTGTTACTTAAGAGTGATACAGAATTTCCTTCTGTAAAATTGAATGAAACCACTCTTTGTGCCCATGGGGCAGAAGCAATTCCTGTCAGGGGAGCTGACCCATCAAGAAGACAACCGTCACCATCTGGGTGGGAAAGGACCACTCTGAGGTCTGTACAAGACTGTGCTCAGAAAAGTTGACTAAGATGAAGATGAAAATAATGAGAATGAAGAGGATAACCCTCTGAAATTGTCAAAATCCTAAATCTCAATAATGGTTTGCTAAAATCTTGTTATTGACCAGGGCCATTTATATGAGATATAGGATTGGCTCTCAGATGGGTAAAAGAAGAGGACAGAGTTCAGGAGCAGGTACTGCCAAATTAGGAAACTCTTGCAAAAAAAAAGAATTGCCAAGGACCTCAGAGACAGACTTCACCTATTTTAAGTGTTTCCAAGTGCAGTTGCTGATTTTTGCTCTAAATAATTTATGTCAAAAATGAGCCAGGCTCAGTGGCGCTATCCTGTAATCCCAGCAGCTTGGGAGGCTGAGACAGGAGAATCGTAGGTTCAAAGCCAGCCTCAGCAACAGCGAGGAGCTAAGCAACTCAATGAGACTCTGTCTAAATAAAACACAAAATAGGGCTGGGGATGTAAATAAAACACAAAATAGGGCTGGCGATGTGGCTCAGTGGTCGAGTACCCCTGACTTCAATACCTGAAAAAAGAACATTCTCCCAACAATCCTCCAGAAATAAGAAAGACAAAATTCTGTCTTCAACTTTTATTATTTCTTATAATTTTTAAATTTCTTTTTATTATTTTTTTGGTACAGGGGATTGAACTTAGGGGTATTCGACCACTGAGCCACATCCTCAGCCCCATTTTGTGTTTTATTTAGAGACAAGGTCTCACTGAGTTGCTTAGCACCTTGCAAAGACTGGCTCTGAATTGTGATTCTCCCGTCTCAGCCTCCCAAAGTGCTGGGATTGCAGGCGTGCACCACTGCACCCAACTATATCCTGTGATTTAAATCCTTGTGGATACATTGTGTGTGAGAGTTGCTGGAGTGGAGCATTGCTTAGAGGTAATCAAGCACATCAACAAGTACTTACCTTATACTAACAGGGACCTTAATTAACAAACTCAATTATAAGATGGAACTAAACTGTGGTGAAAATTTTAAAATCTGTAATAAATTCAATTAAGGTCAATAGTCAATCAGAATCTGAATTAATAGATATATTATTAGAATATCTTGAAAAGAATTTATATTAATTGGCTATTTTTAATATTAACAAAATATATATAATTCAGTATTGATCAATGAGAATGTGGTACAAATTTTAAAAGAAATACAGTAAAATGGTTGTTTTCTCATTGTTTCATAAAGCATTGATGACAATTTGTTAATCTGTTTCTATGAATCCCATATAATAGTTTCATTTGCCTCCATGCCTATCAAAAATTTCTAGAAGCTACTCCCAGTTGCCTTAATGAGTTTTTCTCTTCCTCCATTTAAATTTTTTTTTTTTCAAAACAGCAGCCACAAGGCTAAAGGTAGGTGAGTTGGTTATATTAAGGGAGCTACAGTAATTAAATTATTGTACTGCCACCCCTCAAGCTATAATTAGAAAGGATGAAAGCTTAATTTTTCTATCAACAAAGTCAATTCATCCAAGCTGTTGTTCAGATTGCCACATACATTTAAAAAGTACATGTTTAAACTAATGGGAAGCAAATGAAATTTAAACCCCTCGTCACAATAACATGGGTGGATTGTAAATTTATGGAGCATTTTCCCTATAGAAAACCAAGTCTATTCAAAACATATGTAGAAGTCCTCAGGCAAGCACACAGCAGTGTGGATGTAAGGCACCCACTGTGTGAGCCTGTGGCAGAAAGATCTCTAATAAATTAGAGTAAACAGCAGCTGAACTGTCCTCACCTTGGTTTCTCTGTTCAACCTAGCAAAGAAAGAAAGTTAGCATTAATTGGTACGCTCAAAGGAACAGGCACTTAGAGTAATTAAGTCAGATGCAGAAAAACAGCTCTGCATTGAAAGGCTGACAGCAGGACTCAGGCACAATATTCATAATGAGTGGCTGAGGATTTTAATGGATGGAGGCTTAGAGACTAATGGACAATTAATGTAAAACAGATGACTTCCCTTGGCGATGACAGTCTTTTAAAAGGCGCTTCACCTGCTGCTCAACAAATGTGGCTAAAGTGAAATGAAAAGAGAAATGAGGTCTTACAGAACGGGGCCACAGCTAGTATTTGTCTCTGCTTTTTCCTCCAATATTTTCAAAAACTAGGTCAGGAATTTAACAGTTCCCTGCAGTGGGTAGTACCAGCCCCTCTTTTGGCCTCCTGCCATCCAGGGTGGCCTAAGATCACTGGCTGTGTCTCTTAAACCTTCCAAGGAGCTGCCCTGAGGGCTTGCCTTATTTTATAGGGGGAAGGAAAACAGGGCACCTTATAATGTTACAGACTAGCTTTGAAAATGACACCAAACCTCCCCAACATAAGAACTGCAGTAAAGACATAACAGAACATCTCTTTTTAGAAATGGTTTTTTCTCAAGCTCAGCTCTTCATTGTGCTTACTAAGGTAAAATAGAGTCCTTCACATTTGAGCTTTATAACCAGAGGCAGGCTCTTCTGGTAAGTGGTTAGATACCAAAAATACACACTTAAATCAAATCAGTTGTTTGAAAAGAGAAATCAGTTGTCCTATAAGAACAATGCTGCAGGGACATTAAATTGCCATATGATCCTGCAAAGCCTCTTGAACCCAGACTAGGATTTAATGCTGGGCAATCTGAGCCCTGAATCCTAGGCACAGGAGGTGCTGCCAATACAGAAGAGCAGAAGAGGGAGAAGAAAGTGCATGCCTTTTCCTCTTAGTGGGAAGTAGGACAGGACTGAGCTATAATTTTGAGATACAAACTAATCCTTGACGATTTTCTGTCCTCCAACATCCTTGCACAGGACCCTCAGGAAATCAGTGCCTTGATGTGATTTGAGTCTCTGGATATCTCAAAACTGCCACCACTCCTCATTACTCCAGGTGTCCCTGCCTTAGTAATTCTTCACTCATTCTCCTCTCGTTTTTCTTCCATTTGTTCAAAATAGTACATCTCAGCTAGAAATTAGAGGAAAGCAACTTGCATGGGCTAATTAATGCCCTTGGGTGATGGCCTGAACACTCCCTGAAGTCTTTGCATATTTAAAAACAAAAAATGCTTCAAAATTCACATGCATCTCCAACTGACAGGATTTCTGTGAGAAGAAAATCAAGTGAAAATGTCACATATCTCAAACATATCCACATATAGAGGAGAAATGTATGAGAATATTCGTTATGGTAGTGAAAAGAAGCCACGAGAAAGTCAAGAGGAAAGTGTCTGGATAAAATACTCTGTGATCTTATGCAGGAGTTATGTGTGACCATTAGAAAATCACAAAAAGTCACCCTTTCCTCACAGCCTGACTGGATTCCAGCCCTATTGTGCCCACTCAGCAGGACACTGCCAGGACATACAGTTTATAAGCCCTGCCTATCCCCACAGAGAACACAGAGCTGTGGCAAGGGCATAACTGGGTTTGAGGTCACAAATATTAATGTAAGTGCATTGTGTGTGATAAGCCAGAAAGTTGTGTAGTAGGTGTGGCATTTACTCTAAGTTGGATAGGCAAGAAATATATAATTACCTTCTTCAAATTAAATCTGACTGCCATCCCTAATGCCACTGAATTAGCAAGAAATTCAATCTTAGTTGTCTCCTTTCCTTCTTCCTGGGGGTACATAAAAATCTGGAAAGCTTAGTTTGTGCCCAGAAAGAAGGAAGTCTTTCAATGTTCCACAGGTGTGCATATCCTTACCGTCCCAGACCTAATCTGAAGAGGTTGGCTCACCTGGTTCTGAACCAAGTTGCTTGTCTTCAAGCCCACTGGAAGAGAAGCCGGTTTAGCGCAGCCTGGGGCGTTCTAAGGAAAGGACATGGGTCCTCAGGCTTTGGGTAGATAAAGGTCTTGCTTCCGTTTCAACATCTTGCTTGCTCCTTGGACAAATGTATTCAGTTATACCCTACCCACACAAAGAGATAGTCTCCAGCACAACCTTAGCATCGAGTTCATATCTCAGATTCCTGAGAGAGAAGGGAGGTTTCCAGGTTGCCGGGAAGAGCCCTTACCTGAAGGAAGTAGTTCTCAGTGGGTGGGTCCTGGCCTACAGCATCAGCATCCAAGGGAGACTTATGGTTAGAAATTCCACTTCTGGACTCCATCCCAGACTTGCTGAATCAGAAACTCTGGGCAGGCTATATCTTAAGTTCTCCAGGTCCCTCAAAGAAACTTGTTTTTTTTTCTCTCTGACATCTCAACATTCACTCAGAGGGCTGGGGACGCAGCTCAGTGGTAGGATTCTTGCCTAGCATGCCTGAGACCCTGGGTTTGATCTCCAGCATCATATGCACATACACATAAGATCAGAGGGCTGGGGATGTTGCTTAGTGGTAGGATTCTTGCCTAGTATACATGGTGCCCTGGGTTCAATTTCCATTACCATCGCCACCACCAAAAAAAAAAAAAAAAAAAAGTACCACTTAGAGGCTAAAGAGCTGCAGGTCCTGCCTTCCTGCTTTAAATTGAAAAGGGAAATCAGATAAAAACAAAACCACTCTCATGCTCTCACATTCCTCTCCAGCAGGGAGGAAAACAAAAAACTGAAGAAACACATACCTTAATTAACTATCCCTCTTGTTTTCCCCTTTATAAGATTGTGTAAAGCACAGTCTGGATTTATAAAAAATTTAAAAAATCCTGAGACTCACCTGATCCATACCTCATGAGCAAATTCTCACCTCCACCTTCCAGGTTTAAGAATTCAGAAGGCTTTATCCTGAAATTAAAAAAAAAAAAAAAAAAAAGCATGCTGAGAAGTAAAGGTCAAGTATTCAGAGTAGGCTGTTCCACATCTCCATAGAATGAAGAAATATGTGAACACCCCTGGAATTTCAATTGGATCTCCTTGTACAAGGAGTTTTATACAGAACAAGATAGGACCAGCACATAACTTCCTTGTAATAAAGAATTCCATAATAAGAAAATATCATCTCCTCCAACATATTATACTGGGTAAATGCTAATTTTTATCATATCATCTAATTTCAACTTTGATATAGAGGTTTCATTTATGTGAAAGGGGAGAGTCATTATTTTCATTCTTAAACCCTAGTAAATGTCACCGTTTTCTGACACATTCTCCTGCTGCCCCAGATACTTCTAACACGTTTCAGACCTGAAATTTTCAGAGCTGCTTCTTCTTTTCTGTCATTTTAAGAACTTGGCATTAAAACATAATTACATGACTGAGAAATACTTTTAAAGCCTGCTCAGTATGACTTTTTTTAATAGTGATGTTTCCGAATTGCATACCTCAAAGGATGATTTTCCGAGCTGTGTATAACTGGAGAGCATCTCTGCGGGCCCATTAGTCACCTTACAAAATTACATGAACTCTTTCAGGCCCCCCAGGGTAGCTACGATTTAGGAATAAATGAATGGATTACGTTTCATGTGACCGTATTTTAAAACAATGTATATTAACAACCAAGCCTATTGGATAGTTTTTGGCTCCTGAGATTATAGTCACAATTCCTATAAAATAGAAGATTCTCTTTTTATAGAATAAAAAAAAGTATTTTAAAGCCAAATGGAGAATCAGCCTCCAGTTTTACTTGAGGAAATCCAGGCCACAGATCAATCCAGACCTTGATCAAGGTCACACAGCCTGGTTTCAGTGCAGCAGGAATTGGACAGAGTCCCCTATGCTTTCCTGCAACTGCCAATTGTCAGCTAAGCCAATTCTTATTTTTCCAGTGGCCAAAAAGCCTGTCCATTACCTTCTATCACACGATTGCCACCTAGTGCTGCCAATGGACATTGCTGCTTATGTAATGACTGGACTTAAGCCAGAACACAAACAGAATAATAATCAATTCATCTTTAAAACTTATTGAGACTCTACTATTCTGTTAGGTCCTGTATTTATGTTGTCTTATTGAATCCTCACACTATGAACTGGGTATTTTTATCCACAAAGAAATGAGGCTCAGAGAGATGAAGAAACTAGCCCAAATTCACAGAGCCTTGTCCCCAGGTGCAGTAGCCGAATCATATCCTTCTCTGGGGCTGAGTCCCTGTCCTATAACTTTGGTCTACATAAGGCTGGTTTCTAGTTCTTTTCAGACCTCTCTGATCTGTGATGTTCTTCAGGCTTCAATGACTGGCTCAGGGATAGTCAATAAGACCCACTGACACTTTTGCTAGGACAGGTGAGGAGGAGACCCATGCTATTTCCACTCACAGAGCTAGTGGTAAAAATAGTTGAGCGAGGCTCTGTGAAGTAGAGCTGAGAATCAAGTCATCACAATACCAGAAAAGCTAAAGGATGGAAAAAACTGAACAAGATGACATGCCTTGTGCCCTCAATTCCAGCTGTGTTTGAAGCCACTTCCTGGATGTTTCAGTTCTGAGTCAGTAAAGGCCTTTTTTAAGGATTAAGCCAGTCTGAAACGGGTTTTCCGTATCTTGTGCTGAAAAGTCCTAATACTGAAGGTTTGCCCTTCCTAGGTTCCTTTTCTTTTCTTACCTTCAACTGCCGACAAATCAATATTGGTATTGTGCCAATGCTTACAAGGCATGAACCTGTTTTCCAGAACTTATCATTCTATTCTTGTAGCTACAGTATTTAAGTAAAAACATCATTTGAAAATATGTAACTATAATTTTAACATAAGTTCTACATAAATTAAAATACAAAAAAAAAAAACCCTTGAAAATCTTTTGTTTTTCATCCTAATATGAGCTTCTCAAGAGCAACCAGGAAGTTTACAATCTAAAGTAATTATTCTTTCATTAAGGCAAAAATTGAATAGAGCTTTGGGGCTTGTAAGAGAGTCTAGCCATCTGTCCGGGATTCATGCGTCATTATGGCTTGGAGGAGTACTGTGGGTTTTGTCAAATGAGACATAATCCTTTGAGAATATCATGCATTTATTCAAGGCAAGGTCAAGACATATGCATACTTGGGAAAAGGTGGCCCTGAAAATCATTTTTAAAAAATTCATTATTTTTGGATGATGGGAGAAATAAATTTCCTTTCTTAAAATTATTCATTCCTTTTTTTCAATGTTTCAAATAAGAAAATTATTACATGCAATTTTCTAAACCAGAGTACTTCTTGGGAGGTAAATTGTTTACATTTCAACACTAACATAAATAACTCAATCCCAGAAGACAGGACCATACTAATAATTTGTTTTCCCAATGTTAGTGACTACCAGATTTTGGAGACTGTTCGCTAGTTAGTCTGAAGATTGTAGCCTCGTTGATGACTGCCCCACGCAATGTCCAAGTGCCTATCACAAAAGTATCCAACAGGGGGCGGTTCCAAGATGACGGCCTAGACAGTCCACTCTGCGACAGTCCACTCTGCGCTAGGCTCTCAGGGACCAAGGCTGGAAGTGGTGGAGGCGCTGTTTTCCAGCCAGCTTCCTGGCATCATTCTGCAGCTCAATATCCCACGCAGGAATTTCGCTCGTGTATGTGTGAGTACAGGATCACCAGGAGGCAGCGGTAGCCAGGAGGCGTGGCTTCGGCGCCGGCCAGAGAAACAAGGTTGCAGCCCGGGCCTCGGCCCAGGGCTACGGCTATCCGAGATTGAGACTGGAAGTAGCGGGGTCCATCTTCCAACCAGTTTTTTTTGGCAACTCTCTGCGCCTTGCCACCCCACGCAAGAGTCTCGCTTGGTGTGTAAGCGCAGAGCCACCGGGAGGCAGCGGTAGCCGGGAGGCATGGCTTCGGCACCGGCCGGAGAAACACGATTGCAGCCCGGGCCTCGGCCCAGGGCTACGGCTCTCCGAGACTGAGACTGGAAGTAGCGGGGTGCCATCTTCCAACCAGTTTTTTGGCAACTCTCTGCGCCTTGCTGCCCCATGCAAGAGTCTCGCTCGCTTGTGTGAGCACAGAGCCACTGGGAGGCAGCGGTAGCCGGGAGGCGTGCCTTCGGCAGCGGCCAGAGAAACGCAGTTGCAGCCCGGGCCTCGGCCCAGGGCTACAGCTATCCGAGACTGAGACTGGAAGTAGCGGGGTGCCATCTTCCAACCATTTTTTTTGGCAACACTCTGCGCCTTGCCGCCCCATGCAAGAGTCTCGCTCGCGTGTGTGAGCACAGGGCCTCCGGGAGACAGCAGTAGCTGGGAGGCGTGGCTTTGGCGCCCACCGGTTGAGTGCAGTTGTGGTGGGGGATCCGGCCTAGGGCTTCAGCCCGGAGTTTACCCCGGGCGTGCCGAGCCTGCTTCCGCATAGGGTGCCTAACCCCAGTGCCCACCCAACCGCGAGAGACCGCTAGCAGTTGCTTCTGTGGACTGTCTCCTGAGCGGAACCCCAGCTATTGTTCTTTGTGGACCACCCTCTAACACAGCGGAACTTCACATACACCAGGGGGCGCAGGTGAACACCTGGGAGCAAACCTTGGCCACGGTGGAACAGCGACTCCACCAGTGGCCCACAGTTTCACCTTGGCCTGGGACTAGTACCAAGGATACCAGCCGGGCAAGTCCAGCAAACAACGGACAACGCCACCTACTGGAGGAGAAGTAACGAAACCCTGCAGGGAAACTATAACCGTATAGGAGTTAAAACTGTAACACTTTGGATCAGCAGAGCTAGAAGGAAAGACACACAAAAATCATGAGAAAACAAGGGAAGAAAGTGACTCAAACAAACCAAGATACTACACTCCCAGAATCCATGGGCTGTACAGCAGGAGGAATGACAGAACAGGAATTCAGGACGTACATAATTAAAATGGTCGGTGACTTAAAGAATGATATAAGAGAGCAAACCCAGTCA
>CM053406.1:69788044-69824894 GCA_028644305.1 Xerus rutilus | reverse complement strand
TATGATTGTAACAATTTTTTTCTATTTGCCTCAACAAATGTTTTCAGTGAATAGTGTGTACAGCTTCTGAAAATTTGTTTTTTTCTGTTATGTTTGATAACATGTATTAAAATGCAACTTTTGAGAAAAAAAAATAAAGTATAAAAAAGAAAAGTATCCAACAAAGATGTTTTAGCTGCAGCAAAGGGAATTTTTTCTTTCTGCCTTGTTAGTATTTTAGTCTGCTATATCTAGGAAAAAGAGGTTTTTCAAACAATGTATGGATCTCTGAATAGACATTGGAGTTAAGTGATGCAGTTTTTACTGATTTATTTCAGCAATTTTAAAAAATGATTTTAAAGACTATTGACCAAGGAAGCTGCAGTTTGCTGACTTCTCCCCTCTCCACATCACTCCTGGTTTTCATGCTGTTCTTCAAGAATCCTTAGAAAGAACAGAAAGAGAGAGCTAAGTGGGCGTCAGTCTAACCTCACCACCTCAGCTCTTCCCATTCAACCACAGCAGTTTTGCTCTGAGCTCTTTAAGTATTGAACTTCCTTAAAATTTTCTTTCACTCACTCAAGCAGCCATGTTCCCAGCATTGTGCTAAGGCTCTGTGGTACTCCCCTGAACAAGAAAGTCAACCACCCTCCATTTATGTTCTAGTACAGGAACAGATAATACCCAAATAAACAAGAGAATTTTAAAAAACAATGCAAATAGAAATTAGTGATGATAAAGAGACTGAAGCTGTAGTGTGAGAAACGGTAACTAAGGTGACAGGCATCATTAGGAAAAGCAGTAAGGAAATGCTTCACTGAGAAAGTGGTAGCTGAGGGATATACTGGAGCCATCTGAAGGTTGTAAACAGAGGTGTGATATGATGCAAATTTTAAAAAATAATTTCTGCATGTTTGGTAGAAGGAGGCAAGAGAGAATGAAAGCAGATGAGCTGGGAGAGGCTCAACTGGGATCATCCCAGGGAGAAATCCTGATGGCTAGGATCAAGATAGTAACAGTGGAGATGGAGAGAAATGGGTGCTTTGGGGCACATTTTGGAGACTGATGGAATTTTCTGATGGTTTGGATACAATCTGTGAAGTTAAAAAAAGAAATTAAGAATGACTGCTAGTTATTTTTCTGGTTTTGAGCAGTTATATGCATGGTGATGCTTTTAACTAAGATAGCAGAGATAGGGAGAGAAAGATGTGGAGAGTTTGGTTTTGGATAGATTTGGTTTCAAATGCCTCTTAATTATTCAAACTGAGATGCAGAGTAAGCAGTTCTATATGGAGATAGGAACTGAGAAAAGAGATTAGGCCTTGTGACTTAGTTATGAGAAAATCATAGATCTAAAACATCAGAGTGAAAGGGATCACCAAGAAGGGGACTCAAGCAATTATAATAGGAGCAGAGAAAGGGAAGGAAGGATAGAATGAAAATCTAATAAAGATGATAGATTTAGCCATAAAACAGATAACTCTCACTCTCCAAAGAAGAAAAGAAATCTGCAACAATTGCCATGGATATTCCCAGAAACAAGACTCAGGCATCAAAACTCAGTCAAAACTCTTGGTTGGTTGAAGTAGAAAATTGTGGCCATCAATTCAAAAGGAAACCAAAAGAATTCAAGGAGTTCTCCTACTCTTCAGAAGTCCACAAATCTCCTAACAGGGAGAACCATTCCATTTGAAATGCTATATACTCTGGGGGAAAATTCTCTGATCTTGCATGTCACAGCTAGAATTCATTTACCTCCCACAGCATGCCGCAGTACCAGTGTGGCTCTATCAGAAGGTACCAGTATCAACTACTCTCTTCAGAGTTGACTCCTCTTTCTTGTCAAACAAGGATTTCAATGTTCCAAACATCAACTATTTTATGAAGAACTTTCCCAAATGTTCTGCTAGGCAAGTTCCATTGGCATCACTGGCCATCAGTAGGATAAAGTTCAATAATGTTGAAGCACAACAAGAGAAGAATGGACTCTGGATTCCTTTTCATTCAATAAGTTCTTTGACAAAAGAAACTTGCAAATATGCAAAAGTTCTCCAAATACTAGATCTGCATCCTAAGAGGGTATTGGGAAAGATGGATTTGGTCAGACCACAAAAGATTTTATTGCTCGCTTTCCTTATATCAATGGGAACTTTCCTGATATCATCAATGCTCATTATTCCCTGATTTTCTATTTGTGAATTTGCCTACTTGACAACATTTATTTGTTAACCCCAAATCAGTGCTCTTAGAGCTTTCTCAGTTATTCATGGACATTCACAGAGTAGCAAAATTTGGGGGCACATGTATTCAACTGAGACTGAACAAGGTGACACTCTGCCTTCTTGTTTTAGTTCTTATACTGCAAATAAGTGTTCTTTTTGCAGTCTATTTAGTGCCACGTTTCTCATTTTTTGTGCCTTTTATTGGTGGTTTCACTATTTAAAATATCCTCTGCCCCCAAGCAAGTGCTTGAAGTGCTATCTAGTGTTTCTAAGCATAAGAAGGATGTACTGCACCTTATGGAGAAAATATGTGTGTTAGATAAGCTTCACTCAGGCATAAGTCGTACTGCCCTTGGCCATGAGCTCAATGTTAATGAGCCAACAATATATATTAAATAAGTTGTATTTAAATATAAATACATATAATACAAGGGTACGTACTATTTGCTTGACAAATATGTGATCAGAGACTTCCAATAACCTAATCCTATATTTCTTCTCAGAACAGAGGCTTAGTGTTTGCATGACTTTATAGAACATAAACTAACACAAATAACAAGAACCAACTGCATTTACATTATCAAAGGAACACCACTCAAGTGCTTTCCTAAAGTAAGACACACATATCAAGGTGGTCCTAGTGTCCATTTAATGTAGACAGAAATATGCCTGATAGTCTTTAAAAGACAGATCCTCTTCCTTTTAAAAACACTAAAACAAAACAACAGAGAAATCAAACATTTAAAGCATTGCTTAAGCAGTGTTGTACCTCCCTCAGGAAGTGTGGTGTGTGTGTGTCAATTCCACGATAAAATTGGTATGTATGAAAGTGCTTGGTGCAAATCTTAATATATCATAAAATATTAGTGTAATATGCTCAACCAAAAAAATTGTGCAGAAGGGAAAGGAGAGGTACTGGGACATTACATCAACCAAATTACGCATGTGCATGTATGAATATAGCCCAGTGAATTTCACTTCTATGTATAATTACAATGCACCAATTAAAAAATAAAATTGAAGGGAAACCAGCAAAAGTAGAGGAAGGGGATCAGGGGGAGAAAAGAGAGGAGGGAAAAGGGAAGTACTAGGGAATTAAATTGAGCAAATTATACTATGTGCATATGAGTATGCCACAGTAAACCCTACTATTATGTGTAATTATATACACTAATAACAACATAAAAAAGAAATTTCACAAAGAGGTAAGTATTTTGATACTAAATATTATGAAAGATTAGAATTAAACACATCCCCAAATATTAATGTTATTACCATACTTTTACACAACATGATTATGCAAAACACTTTCCCAAAATGAGAGACATATTCTGTCTCTTCCTTGGAAATATCTATAGGGGATTGTTAAATAATGGTACAAACATAACAGGTGATTACACAAGTATGAAGAGTCATGTTTTAGAAGAATATTTAATATGGTAGGATGTTTGCTGTACAATGAAAAAAACAAAATTCTATACACAATATGATAATAATTTTTAAGTTTCCTATAACCACTGCTAACATGAAATCCCACCCTATTTGAAATTGTGAATTTCAGCTATCACATTAAAAGTAATTATTATTCTCTACATACTAGTATGAATTTTCTGTGTTTCCTACAGGGATATTTTGTTATAAAATAAAAAACTCATTGTGATTTCCATAATTTACTAGTTTTTATTGTTCAAGCCTGGAAAGTATCCACACTTGTTTTTACTTTGGAAAGCTACATTTTTGTTATCATTTGACATCTCAAATAATCGATGACTCTTTTAGCTTTTTTCCAAAATCTGAATGAAACATAAAAAGTCATAATCAAGCCTGTATTCTTCTAATAATTAATAGCAACGTGAATAACCCTGTGTAGAAAAAACTCTTTTTTGGTTTAAAAGTGAGATGCAATTCTCATGCAGACAACATATCTTTCCAAAGCTAAACATCAAAATGAGCCTGCCTCCCTAGAGTACCTTGCTTCTGGCAAGCGTAAGAAGGAGGCTGCCAGGCTGCCGAGGAAGAGGGGGATGCTGGAATCATTTGCAAAGTAGATAACCTTCTTAACATGTATCATGAATCAGGATATAAATTGAAAAAAATAAAAGAATTGGCAGATATAGGGAACATGGTCTAGAATCACATGGTATGAAGACAAATATGTGTACCAATTATACAATATATCAGAAGTAAGTGTACCTGGGAGCAAACAGTCTCATCAGCTATAAGAATGATGTAAATAGGCTGAACAATGTTATTCTTAATAAGAAAAGGGTGAATATTTTGGCATGTTTGAAACTAGAATTAAACCTCATACAGAGCATTAAAAAGAATTCCTAGTGAATACCAAGCCCTCATTTTTACTTTAGTTATAAATCCATTAATTTGTAAACTTTAGTATATTAATCCTTTAAGCCATATGCTTTAAAAATGTTCTGTGTTCATTTCAAGCTTTTTAGAAAAACAAGCATGAGCTATTGTTCTCCTACTTTTCATTTATAAAAAGCTCACCTAAGCACTGTAAGCCATCAGTTCTTGGACATTGATTTTTATTTCTCTACTATTCTTTGTTCTTATATGTCCTCTCAGTTTTTGTTATAGTCTTTCATGGTCTCCATGAATTGTGTTTGTTTTCCCCTTTAGAGCTGGTTTTGCCCAATGAAGATCCCCAAGAAAATTTAAACTCAGGAGGCTTCTTCTATTCCAAGGGACTGCAGAATATAAGAAACTGGCTACTTAGCTTTTGAACACAAGTTTTATGTGCAAATTTGAAGTTCCACTTGGCAGTATCTTGGCACCATCTTGACATGAGATCATAATAAGGCCAGAGAGCACAAGAGTACTAGTATGACAACTTCAGGCTGTGACAAGACCTAACAGCATGCTAACACTACCCTCTCTTTTTTCCACAGTTCTGCAGCTCAAGGCTTTATCTAAAATGCAAGATCGTGCATAGAAGAGGAGGTACTATTGTGTGTGATCAGAAATAGAGAGAAGTCTCCCAACTGGAAGAGTCTGTGCCAACCTTGTGAGATCTCTGGCTAGTAATGATATTAACAATTGTCATGTGACTTGTACAGTGCTGGCAGAAGAGGAGATATGCCCACTCATTAATAACCTCAGTTTCCCTATATCCAGCCCATCACCACTAACAGTCTGGAAAGAATGTGAGTGATTTTCCTGGGAAAACTGAGAACAGTAGTGCTTGATCAAAAGTTCAACCTGTGAAAAGACATCTTTTCAATAAGATATTATTTGTACTAGATTTTCAACTTTTTGGAGAAAATGCTCATATAACTGCCTGTGTTGACCAAAGTTTTTTTAAAACCTGGTGGGTTATCTCTGAAGTTTTTTTTTTCTTTTCTTTTTAGCTTCAAATGTTCTGTTTCATTTTTACTTTGATATTTATCTAGGAGTTTTTTAAATTACCCCAAAAAGAAAGACTTCAAATACTAACACAATAATGCCACTTGCTTCATTGAGTCTAGGGCATTTTAACTTTTCAGAAAAATTGGAAAGAACCAACAGATTGGCTACATGCGCTCTCTGTTAAGAGGATAAACAAAGCCTTTTTATATTTGAAGAGTCATAGATCATGCTGGGCCTAGGAAGAGTGATAAAGAGGAAAAACATTCCTGAGTAATGGTTGACAACTCTGTTCAAGAAAAAAATGTATTTTTAAAATGTGGAGTTACGGGAAAGTCTTGCTGAATGCCATGATCTTGGAAACTAGAAAACCATTTTTATTTTTGTGTAAGACATGTTCTGGGAACAATTTAGATATTTGTTGAGAAGCTGCTGAAGTTTGATTAACTTTCATTTATCGGACAAAAGATTACCACTTAAAGCTAAATCTGAAAACTGAAATATTTTTAGATAAAGAATACACAACCTGCATATTGTAACTATTCATAACAAATTAATATCAATAACTTACACATTTATAACACTTACTATATAGCAGACATTTTTCCAGGGTTGTTAAACTTCAAATCAACACTATGAGGTAGGTATACTATTATTGTCCTGATTTTAGAGATGAGGAAATAGAGGCACAGAAAGGACAAGTGATTTGCTCAATGTCACACAGTCTTCAGTAGAGGATCTAAAACAATGGCATGTAGAATTCTAAGACAGGCATCCCAAGTGCCGGGCAGGTAGGATAAATGGGTAAAGCCATTGTGTATAACTATACCAGGCATCCATCATGGGATTGGGGAGACTGCCTTGAGTTGATTAGAGAACTCAAGTCCCATTTAAAGGGCACTATTCAGATCCAGTGGATTCAGGCTTTCTGATTTTTCAAGAGAATATATAAATATGGATTTTTATATTTTAAATATCCTTATTTAAAATAGTAAGTTAATTTTAACAGAAAAGCAATTGATGAGCCATGCAGAAGAACAATGATTCTAGTTTTTGGCCCCTGCTCTAAGCCATAATCAGTCTTTTTGCAAAATTTCAAAGCACAATTTGTATGTCTATTCTGTTTTGCATTTCTATGAAAAGTTTTTTTGTTTGTGTTTTAGCTAGCAACACATTACCCAGCATTGTGCTTGTCCCAGGGCAGGTATTTAGTAAATAATCATTATGGATTGAGTGAAGTGCCAGGTTTGTAGTAATCTTTAAACCAGAAGCAGAGCTTGAGCTTTCTAATCCAGATGCTTTGGGGGCTTGACAGCAGAAAAAGTAATATCCAACTGTTTATTGACAGTGATAATATAGGTGATACAATCTATCTTTAAACATACATTCTTTTTTCCCTCCAGCTTATCCTTCTTAGTCAAGTGTCAGATCAACATAGGAGTAAAACATAGAGAAGGGCAAAAAAGGCGGATCAAAATGTGTGATTCATTCCCACAAACATTTCAAGCTTCCAGTGTAGCCATCCTATTTTCTTCTCAGCTGTATGAAATATGTAATTGCTTTCTAAAAGCAATTCAAAAGGATCCCACAGCCTTCCCCAATCATCTGCAGCCCAGAAATCAGCATAGTTAGCAGCAAGCCTCTGAAATGTAGCACTAATACGCTAAATACAGGCAGAAGTTACCCTAGGTCCTGAAAACTTATTGATTTGAGGTTTCCATTATTATCATTTTATCCATTTTCATTTTCTTTGAAAATTTTGTTTCTACATTTCTTACTTCCAATGACCAAAGGACACATCCTTATGTGTCAAATGACCAAAATTGTTGTTTGCAGAAATTCCAGTAACATGGCATTATTAATACCTGCTTGATCTGGTTTTTGAGCTCACTTGGTTTGCACACATTGCTGGAGTTCATAAATACTATCTATGCGTAAGACGAGCCTTTCATACACGGACGAAAAAGGGAGGCTTGCCACCTCTCCATCTCCTCTCCCCCCTGAATCCCATAGCCTTGGACTCTGTTCCCATGTTGTGCATTTGAGTCTGTCCTATTTCTTCTGTGTAAGCATGTGGCTTAGCAGTTCTGGAGCTTTGCCAGACAACTCAGGAGTTTCGGCCTCCAAGCATCTCATCCTCTAAGGCCACAAACTCAATCTATTTAGAGAGCTGTTAATTAAGTGAACTGTTTGCCCAGGTACTTATGAGCAGAGAAAATAGGAATGGAAATGTTATGCATGCCCTTACAAAAAGACTGAGTAAGCCATATGTAAATTTAAAAAAAGCCGCAACCAAAGGATCTCTCTGAAAGGAGTTTTCCTCGACTCTATTCTGGTTTAGTTTTTCTCTTTAACCAAATTTGAGAGAATGCATTTGCTCTATAGTGATATCAGGCTTATCCCAAATATGCTTGTAAACTTGGGCAAAATACAGAGAAGAACTGAGAGGAATGTAAATATTGTATGTTCTCTCTACAAAGCTGTTTGAGGAAATGCTGTTTACTTAGAAACCGACTTGTAGAAAGCATGTCTACCATCTGTAGCACAGATGATGATGACTGTGGTGATGAATTAAACAGTTAGAAATAAAATCTAATGGTTGTTTCTGTTTCCAAGGAAAAGGCAACCGAAATACTTTCATTACTCCTAATGTGCAAAACAGCTGAAATTTGTTTATGTGCCATTATATATAACTTTGAAAATACATAAGAAAAGACAAGATGATTGCAGATTTTTGAGTGTTTTGGCACAGTTTCTGTAGCAGCTATCATGTGTGAGCCCCTTGCTAAGACACAGGGGCAATGCCAGAAGTTTGAACATGTCATCATCATCATCACCATTATCATCATCATCATCACTATTCCACAAAGAGGAGTGATGCTGTAGAAAAGAGTGACCATTCCATGTGTCGCCTTTACATTCCGGATTCTACACTTGCCAATCAATTCGTCATGAACTGATCACCAGTTCTCACCATTCCTGAAGTTATGACAAGACATGTGTGCAGCTTGGCACAAATCCTGAGTCAGATGCAAAGAAAACTAAATGGGTATAATTCCTGAGCACTCACCATCAAAAGATGGCAATCTAAAATGGACAAATAAAATATAATGAAAATATTCAATACAGTCTTAAGATGCCTGCTAAATCAAGTCCCCATGGAAGTATTTTGATGTGTTTTTAAAAAAGGAAAGGCGAGTTTGGTGTGCTGTAGTGGGGGCGCTGTAGTGGGGGCAGGAAGGGTAGAGTAGTACTGTAATATCATCACCTTTCACCCACAAATCAATTGATAATTCTGGTATGAAGTGGAATTTTAAAGGTTTGTGCAATCAATAAAGTTGAGAAGGGGACATACAAGACAGAAAATAGACTTGGATAGATAATGAATGACTGGAATCAAGCTGGACTTCAGAGGTGGTGAGGCAGAGATATGGCCTCTGCTCCCAAATATAAAACATTTCAGCTCTAAGTAAAAGGCTCTGGTTAAAGAGTTAAAGAATTCTCTCACCTTTCTGATCTGTCATCTTTTGATCAAAACAACCAGTTGCTTCAATCAAATAGCAGTTATTCTTGTTGAGGGTATTAGCAAGGAATTGACAGCAGTGGTCCTGCCTGGAGTGCAGGCTGGATGGGGAAGGTTTGGGTACTGGAGACAGCTAAGAGGGTAGCCAGTGGTGTACTGGAGCCAGCTCCTACAGTGCAGGAAAAAAATTGGCAAATCTTCAGGAATTTGCAAGCCAGTGGTTAAACACAGATATTAAAATATGTTAAACTTACAATTAAATACATTATATTAAAAACAAAATTATTTCTACTTCCTTTTTTGATAGATTTTAGTATTTCTATTCTTGAGATAATTTTCTTACTTTATAAGATGGAAATACTACAGAACAGTTTACTACTAACATCTCTTCCCTACACTTAGTGATGACGTGTTGGTAGCTTGAAGTCAGCCATGCCAATCAAGATTCACCAAAGCATCACGAGTCCTAGCTACAATGTATCATCCTCAAGAGTGGGCCTGTTCTTTACATCAGAGCTGATGTTAAAGGCCAAATAAAATCCCATTAGAAAGAAGGTGCAAGAAATCTATGAATACCGGAATAAAGTACCCAAACTAACATTTCCCTGAACTTGGTACCTGTAATTTTTCAAGAATTCACTCAATGGTATTCACTGAGTACATTCTATTGTCATGCTATGCTCTCCGGATACAATGAATATAAAGTGGGGTGCCTGCTCTCCAGGAGCCTACAGCCTAATACACCACCTAAGTGTATGGATGAGGTTGGACTGGCAAGGAAGCACAAGGTGCCTGAGAGCAGCACAAAGAAGGAAAAGCTGAGTGTGAGCAGGAGCAGGACGAACACCACAAGCAACACAGCATTTGGTGTTAGCTAACGTAGGTTATTTGGGAATCTTATAGGAAGAAAGCATTAAAATGCATACAGTCCTTTCACTTTTATCATGTCTTAAACAAGTGTGGATCATATTCTGGGTGAAGGGCCCTGTATCTCTGCTGGTGGGTAAAGTTGGAGGGAGCCAATATCACCTACCAATGGCATAACAGTGGGAATTAGAAGGTAGAGGAATGGCCTTCCCGGTAAGAAGGGCATCCTGCTTGTTCAAGTTTGCACATTCCAATTGGAGGCCTTACAGTACTTCCTGCCTGGAGTTCAATGCTAGGGTATCAGGACATCTGTTTCTTCCCATTCACCTAGGCCAAAGGTGTGTTTTAGTCAGTTTTTTTTTTTTTTCTGCTGTGACTAAAATACCAGACAAGAACAATTTAGAGGAGGAAAGTTTACTTGGGGCTCACAGTTTCAGAGGTCTCAGTCCATAGACAGCTCCATTACTCAGGGCTCAAGCTGTGTCCAAATATGATGGCAGAGGAGAATGGTGGAGGGAGATGGCTTACATAATGATCAGGAAGCAGAGAGAGACAGAGAGACTCCACACTTGCCAGATACAAAATATATACCCCAAAGTCACAGCCCCAGAGACCCACCTCTTCTAGCCACACCCCATCTGCCTACAGTTACCACCCAGTTAATCCTTACTAGGGATTAACACACTGATTAGGTTATGGCTCTTATAACCCACTCATTTCACTTCTAAATTCTCATGCATTGTCTCATACATGAGCTTTTGGGGGACACCTAATATCTAAACTATAGCAGGGTGCTTGGGGGAGGAGTGAAGGAGTTTGGAGAAAAAGGAGGCCTAATCTGGTTCTTGAAGGGAGTAAGAATGGAAGAAGGAACAAGACAAAAGCTACACTCAGGTGACAACATCCCTGCCATCGAGGTTAATTCTCACCCCAAAAGCTATTTCTGGAATAAACTTGGAAGGTAAGAAGACAAAGGAGATAAGAAAGTACAAGAATGGGATCAGAAACACTGACACTCTGTTTCTGGTAAGATTTCCAGATGGTTCCTGAGATTGGGCCTGCAGCACTGAAATGATTAAATTCTCAAATTCTTGGACAAACACTTCTGGTATCAAGCAACTGAGAAGTAAATTGAAATGACATTATTAGAAGTAAATATCTCTGTATAATAATTTGTGGTCTCACTGCCTGAAAGAAGAGAGTTCATCATCTGTATTCATTGCTTTTGAAACCTCTAAAGTGAATCCTGTATTTCTTCATGTTGAATTGAAATGTATAGTTATCAAAATGTTGACAAGTTGAGTTATTGACTATTTTCAGGGCTCATGCAAAGAGTTTCCCATTAGTAAAACTCACTGTGTACATTCATAGAAGAGAATTATTTAGAGCTATCAAATGTGTCATTACAATGTATCCTGTATGCCCTGAAGAAGACATTTTTGACTTACAGAAAGAAAAAAAAAGAGATATTTACAGGGAGTTGACAAATAACAAAATCCCACTGCTGATAACAGAGAGGAAAACGTAGCAATGCAATTCTGCAATGATTCAATTAAAATCTTCCTCTTCCACTCCACAGTTTCTCAACATGTGTACCCTGCTCACTTCATGTAAAATAAATGAAACACCAGGAAAGTAGAACTCAGATGAATAAATTTGTTTTAAATGCTGGTTTATCATGTGGGCTTAAACATATGGCAAGAAAATAATTTGACAATGTCCTTCATACTAAAATATTACAAACTACTCACTTGAGGATGTAATCATCTGTCATATTTTAAGGAAAATGCTTTTTTAAAACTTTTTATTTATTTATGTATTTTGTATGTGGTGCTGAGGATCAAACCCAGTGCCTCATGTGTGTGAGGCAAACTCTGTACCACTGAACCACAATCCCAGCCCAAGGAAAATGTTTTTAAAGATAAAGGCATTGGCTCAGAGGTAAATATAGGGTTACTACCATATGGTGAGGAAAGTCTTATCTGGAAAATAAGAACCTTAATCTTCCTTTTTTATTGTTTAATTGCCTACATAAATAGTTTTCAAAACTTTTCAATCCATGAACTACTTTAATAGGATAAATCCCTTCCCATGTGATGTCCTACAGATATAGCTATAATCCACACTCCAATGACACATAAACACACATGCACAATCCAGGAATGAGGGGCAGTGATGCCACCAGACACCACTTACCCATGCAGTTCACGTGCGTTGCACAATTCCCATGTGCCATGTACGGTGTTAGACACTGGGTCAGTTCCTACTCTCAGACAGGTAGTTTCTAATGGAGAAAGACATTTAAAAAAGATCACAATATGATAATGTAAATAATATTGTCACAAAGATGTGGAGGACAATGCTGCAAAATTCCGGAATGGAGGGATTCGCCTTGCCCAGAATCAGAGAAAACTTAACAGACATGTTGACATTTTAATAGAATAGGATTATACCAGACAAGGAAGGGAGAAAGTGCTGAAATTAATAAATTCCAAGTTATTCTACAAAATAAACCCTACACAGACTCCATCATAATTGCTCCTGAATCCAGTGTACAGACCACATACAAGACCTTCTGAACCATGAGCCATGCTAGAGTCATACTTGAAAATTTCTGCTACATGTTTTCTGTTATTCCTGATTCATCGGTAGAGGCATTCTGAGTTAAATTCGTTCCATCATATTCCTTTAAGTTAAGTTCCAGGAATGTTAGACTGCTGATTTCTTACATTTATCTACCTTTTAATGGGACGTAGTAATGTTGTTTTTAAAAAATATTTTTTAGTTGTCAATGGACCTTTGTTTTTTTATTTATTTATATGTGGTGCTGAGAATCGAACCCAGTGCCTCACGCATGCTAGGCAAGCGCTCTACCACTGAGCCACACCCCAGCCCCTAGTAACATTTTTTTACAACATTGAAAAGAAACATTTCAAATCGTTTCTTCTCTCTAGAGCTCTTGTAGAAACATACTTTATACCCACTATATTTCATATTTCCTTCTTTTCTTGATGTCTTTTAAGGCATATTATTTGAGAAGTAACCATCTCTTTGAGTCAGGAGTTCCCATTGACCTATATTCCTTAAGTATGAAAGTAACAAGGTGATCATGTATGACGTAACAACCTAGGAATTCTTTTTAAAGCTTGATGGTGAGAGTCTGAGAAGTAATGAGGCAGCTTGGTACAAGCCCCTCTAGGCTGGGCTGCATTCTTCACTTGGGTGCAATCTCAGATCCATAGACTAAGATCTTGGGAAATGGTAAAGGGTCCAAGAGCCTGCAATGTGTTCACTAAGGCATTTCCTCCTCCTGGGATCACAGGGAGTGCTCATTTCCTAGGCTTCTGTGGGGCCAGAGGGTGGTTGGGCTGAAAGGCTAAGTCCTAACTGGTGGGTCTTAGTGGAGTGGTGGTGGCCACGGCATCGCCCACAGCTCTCCAGCTTCCCTTTCCTTGCCATAGCCATCCTAGAGGCCACCAGCTGGTATATCTGAGTAACGCTGAGTGCTACCCAATGTAGATCAGTCATCATCTAAATGAAAAATGAATATTTGTATTGACTGCTTTTGAGGTGTTGGAGTGTTTGTTGTCTTAACAGAGCCAATTTTATCCTTTCTGGAACAATTTTGTGAAGGTCTCATTGGAGTCATAGGGTCAGATCATGGTTCATGAAGATGAGGATGGAATTTTCACAACAGGAACAGATGCTCCTAGAATCAGTCATCTTGGGAAATTATCAGGCCTGGGATAAGAAATAAGAATTATGTAAGCAACTTGGGAGAGAGAAAATTTTCCTCTTCTTTGGGGTAAGAGGTCCAAGTCAGGGAGATTCCTGGAGGATTTCTGGTATTGGAATGGAGAGACAGAGAACCAAGAGACACTGGATAGTCTTGTGCCCATTCAATATTGTAAAGATTTCCTAGTGCTTCATCTTCCTTCCATTTTTCTCAGATCTTCAGTAAAGTCTGTTCCAAGCTACAGCATGGATTCTACTGTGCTGCAAGCAATTAAGACAGGATTTAGCCTCGCTTCCAACATACCAGTACAGGAAAGAGCAGTGTTCCTTTCCCTAAAAGTCACTAGTAAATATCCCCCAGGCCCAGCTAAGTATTGGAAAACAAGAACAGGAGAGAAGTTGCAGGGCAACACAGTAATTGATTTACTGTTATAGTTTGCTGTCTGAAACATAAGAGAAACTAAGATGCCAAGCACCAGAAATAGTCTATGTTTCAGGCTCAGCTTCTTGATCTCAGCAAGTTGAAACTGCAATTTCATTTTACAATTAAAAATTTTCTACAAAGGCTGTTCAATAAGAAATGTGTCGTTTTGTCAGTCTTGTTACCGTCACTTGCATCATCACAGTGAGTATGAGACACAATGCAGCAATAACAAATGCCCCGAGAATCTCAGGCTACAAGAAGAGTAGTGGACAACCAGAATGATTTCTTTCTTATTTATGCTACATGCCTATTGCAGATCTACTGTGGATTGTACTCACAATCTCTCTGTCTTAGACTCAGGCTAAGGGGACAGCCACCATGTGAAATGTGGCCACTTACTGTCAGGGAGAGAGACACACAAATGCCTTGGCTTTTAAAGCTTTCACTTCCCAGGAGAAATACACGTGACTTCCACTCACTGGAAACAAGTTCCACACAAGGGAAAAGGCAAGGCAGAGACCACATGTTTCTGTATAGTCAGTTGGTTCCACATACATCACACATTTCCCATGAAATCCCCTGAGTCTCTTGCTGAAGAGTATGTTGTTTTAAATGGATAAACTACCATCAAATTTAAAATTTACCAAACAAGCTATTGCTTTCCTGACAAAAGACACTCTTAAGGAAAGTTTGGACAGAAGTAGGGAGATGAAGAAAGAGAGAAAAAAAGAAGAATGTGTGGAGAAGAGATGATGAGTGGATATAAGGACAGAATAGAGAAAGAAGAGACACAGAGAGGGAGAATCCTCAGCAAGGCTTGGCCAACCTTGCCGAGAATGGTGTGATTATATGTTGTCTTCTCCTTTGATGCTCCATTGCTGTTTATTTAGCGAGGTCCTACACTGTTCATTGAATGAAAATGGACTCATAGGGAAAAGGCAGGGGAAGGGAAGAGCAGAAAGACAGGCTTTAATCAGACACATGAGTCTGGACTATCGGAGAAGCATGGCTGGAGAAAAAGAAAAGGGAACGATGAGGAAAGCAGGGCAATGGAAACCACCTGCGTTAGTCAGCTTTGCATCACTGTGACCAAAAGACCTGACAAGAACAACACAAAAAGGAAAAGTTTATTTTGACTCATGGTTTCAGAGGTTCAGTCCATGGTCGGCTGACTCTAGAGTTCTGGGTCTGAGGGGAAACAGAACATCATGACGGAAGGGCATGGCAGAGGAAAGCAGCTCAGGATGTGGCAACAGGAAACAGAGCGCTCTGCTCACCAGGGGCAAAATAGAGACCCCAAAGGCACACCCCAAGTGACCTATTCCCTCTAGACACACCCCACTTGCCTAAGGTTACCACTCAGTTAATCCACATCAGTGGATCAATCTATTGATTAATCTATTGATTAGGTTAAAGAGCTTGTGATCTAATCATTTCACCTCTGAGCATTCTTGAATTGTCTCATACATGAGATTTTCAGATACACTTCATATCTAAACCCTAACACCCCCCCATGGAAAGTCTAAAATTGGATAACTTCTGAAATTTGGGAAGATGCTGCTGCCTTGTGAAACTGATAGTTTGTTGTTTTGGCCTTTGAAATATTTAATTTTTCCCTTGCTGCACTCTGCCTGATTAGGTGTACAAAGCTCACCCTTGAGATTTACATGTGTGTACCAGGGGAAAAGATTGACATTTGGGAACTGGCTATTCCAAAAGACACAAGGGGCATTTACATCAAGGTGTGAACATTAGCCTGCACTGAAGAGGCTCCAGCTGGTCAAGCTGGTCCTGAGCCATCCTCTTTTCACTCATCTTTAGATATGCTCATTTTGAACCAGTTCTACCCAGCCATCAGATTTGGAGAAGATGGTGGGCCTTCTGGATAGAGGTAATATAACTGTTCTAGAGAAAACCCTATTCTTCCCCATGAGAAGTCACATAAATTTGTTTAAAAGAAAGAAATTCAATTCCACCAGGCAGGTGCTTTAAACATCATTTTAATGTAACAAGAACTGCTTTCAGTAGCACTTTGCAAGTAGAGACTAACAGGCATCGCTGCTAAATGTCAGGCTGTCTTTTCATATAAAAGCCATGAAATTGTCTAATTGAAATCACTGTGAGAGAGCTTCTGAATTATCCACAGGGACAGTGTACACTTAGAAAAGCAGCAAGCTACTTTCCAAGTTACCGTTAAGACCTTGAGATAACAGTAGCTTTGCTCACACTAAAGCATCTAGATCATTTGTTCATGATTCAATTGTGAAACGGTCTTAAAATTGTACATGAAATAAAAATCACTTTCTAAAGAGAATATATCAATATTACTAAGCAAGAAAACTTAAGAGTGCAACTAGTGGCTTAAATTCCCTCTTAGGGTCCTGTTGAGTCTCCATCTCTCCCCTGAAATTAAAACTTCTCTTTTCTTCTTCAATCTACAAGTATATTTTTTTCTCAAAAGTTGTTCATAATTTATTTAGGGCTACCTAACTAATGCCTAACTAATGCCTCCATGTGAACAAAAGGGCTTAATCCCTTGAGTACCCAGCTCAGCAAGCCCCAGTGTCTGAGAGAAGCAAAGGGAATCTCTTCTTCTGGAAGAATCTCTACTCCATATTGTGTGGTTTGGTGCCCAATCTCTACATGCCCATTGTAAAGGGCACAAACATGTAAAACTGTACTGTACAAACTACCATCTCTTACATGTTCTTAAATAATCTGTTTCTATAGCTATTTTTGATCTGTCCAGGGATAGCATTATATATAAGTCAAGCTATTCAGAGCCCTTCTGTGTAATTTTTTTTCCATCAGTAACCAGGAGGGTCAGACCTTCCCTATTGGTAAAAGCCAAAAGATGAATTTCATGAGCTACTGGTGACTAAGATCTCATTTTTTTAAAAAAAAGGTGATTTGTAGTGGGTGAAAAAATGAAATCAACCTGCCCAAAGAAGCAAAAGCAAGAGAAAATTATCAGTGAGCTCTGAAGTTTCTGGTTCTCGTGGTAAATGAGACTAGAGAAATCCCTCCCTTCCCTGTGGGTGGGTGATTTGTTGATTGGCCTTACCTAGATTCCATCCTGGCAACTTGAGAGTTATGAACAAAATGCAGCAGTACTGCAAAGACCAGCCATGGGCTGTGGCAGCCAATGCTTCCTGATGTGGCTCCACCTTGCATGAATCAACTTCTGGACCAACTCTAGCCAACAGGGGATAACTGCAACCCAGGAACAGAGAGGTCTGTTTGTTTAAGTGGTTAAGAGTCAACAATTCCCCATATCTAGCATGACCTTATGCAACTCTAGATCTCAGTTTCCTCAACAAACCCGTGAAACAGAGACTATCGAAGTTCTCATTTTACAGATGAGGAAACTGAAATCTAGAGTATAAATATTTAGAACAGTGCCTAACACTAGGGTTCAATAAATGTTAGGTCTAATTATTATTAGTTTGTTAGTTCTAGTGTCAGGATGGTGCTTGACATTGAATAGATACTAGCAAGTGTTGGGATGGATATAAGAGTCCCATTTTGCCCAAATCCCATAGCTAACATTCTGTGAACTCAGGTAAGTCATTTTATTCTTTTCTCTTTTTTCTTCTTCTTCTTCTTCTTCTTCTTCTTCTTCTTCTTCTTCTTCTTCTTCTTCTTCTTCTTCTTCTTCTTCTTCTTCTTCTTCTTCTCCTCCTTCTTCTCCTTCTTCTCCTTCTTCTCCTTCTTCTCCTTCTTCTCCTTCTTTCTCTTCCTCTTCCTCTTCTCCTCCTCCTCCTTTTGGTACCGGGGATTGAACTCAGGAGCACTTGACCAGTGAGCCACATACCCAGCCCTATTTTGTTTTTATGTAGAGACAGGATCTCACTGAGTTGCTTAGCGCCTCGCCGTTGCTGAGGCTGTCTTTGAATTCGCGATTCTCCTGTCTCAGCTTCTCAAAGTGCTGGAATTACAGGCGTGCACCACCAGACCCAGCTAGTCATTTTATACTTTTTGAACCTTGTTTTTTCATCTTTAAGTCAGAATAATATTTTTGACAGATAATTAAAAGTTAACATGAGATATTGTGTATGAACTAATTTTCATGAACTCTAGAACTCTGCCAAAAGATAAAAGATTAGGAAGATACATCTAAGTTTGCTTCTTTTCAAAGATGCCAAGATATATTTTATTTTTTAATTGACAGATTAAAAACTGTACATATTTATGGGATACCATGTAATATTTAAATACGCATATACATTGTGTAATGGTCAAATCAGGGTAAGCATATCTATCCAAATCTTATCATTTCTTTGTGGTTAAAAACGTTCAAAATCAATATTTTATCTCATCCCAGTTAGAATGGCTATTGTCAAAAAGATAAAAGATAAATTCTGGTGAGGATGTGAAAAAAGGGAAGTCGTACACACTGTTGATGGGAATGTAAATTAGTATAGTCATTATGAAGGACAACGTGGAGATTGTGCAAAAAACAAAAACATAACTACCAGATCCCTCTGTCCCACTGCTGGGCATAAATCCAAAGGAAATGAAATCAGTATTTCAAAGAGATAACTTCACTCTCATGTTTACTGCAGGACTATTCACAACAGCCAAGATATGGAATCACCTGGGTGCTCATTCATAGACCAGTAGATAAAGGAATTTGGTATATATACATAATGGGATATCATTCAGCTCTAAGAAAAAGAAATCCTGTCATTTTCAGCAATGTGGACAGAACTGGAAGACATTATGTTAAATGAAGTCAGCCAGATACAGAGAAAAACTATTTGTTCTCTCATATGTGGAAGCTAAGAAATGATAAAAAGATGGAAGTGCTAATTATTCTGATTTGATCAGTACACTCTGTAACATTTGTTGAAATATCACACTGTACACCATAAACATGTAGAATTATCAAAAGTTAATACATTTGTTTAAAAATCAGTATTCTAGTAGCTAAAAAAAAACAGAAGAAGTGAGAATTTAAAGACTGACATTCTTCTATTGAACGCAACAGGCACTATAGGTCCTAAAAATAAAGACATTTTTTCTCCTTTGGAAACAATAAACTATTTTTATTTTGATTGGGAAAAAAGTGTCCTTTAAACATTATTTTATTAACCCTCAGGCAAAAATTGTACTTTACCCTGATGAAGATAGAATTTTGATAGTACTCCAAGACTATCCTGTGAAAATAACAATTAAAAAATCCCCAAACAAATCTTGTTATGATGTTTAAAACATTTGCCTCCATACAACGAAAGGAGCCTCACATAAAATTATTAGCATGCTAGCATTTGATAGTTGGAAATTTGGGATTATAAATAAAATTGAGTACAATCATCCGCAGGCCATTTCATTGTGAATAACCTGACCTCCCATCAAAAAACTATTGCTTTTCCTAGCAAGTTTGTAAATATAATTGAACATGTTCAGCAGAACAAATTCAAGTTAAAAAATAGAAATGTGATACGATTTATGGCAACAGGAAAGATGTACATTGCACTATGATATCCTGCTTCTCTTTTAATTTAGAACATCACCATTCATTGTCTGACACACCCTCTTCCCCTGTTAACCCAAAGATTTGCAAGGCAGGAACCAGAAGGTGGAGGGTCTTAGAGAGAGGCCAGGTGTTTGACCTCAACTATTTTCAAGCCAGGCTACACACCTGTTCAGAGTAACTCTTAGATGATGTGGTTTCAAGTTTGTGGCAGACACCATTGACTTCCTTCTGGCACTGTTTCCCTTGCTTACTTGCTAATTAAAACCTCAATTATGCTCTGATCTTAGTGTGCCTAACCCTAGGGGATGGATCGTGATTGGTCTCTGTCAACTCTCTGCTACCAGATGTGGCCAAATAACCCAATCTGGTTAATGTGATGTCAGCGTGGTTTTCTGTGGGCTCAGGGAGTCTCCTCCCAGAAAAAGGAGGAAAGGCTCACGAGCCCACCTCTTTCCTTCCTTTCTGTCTCCACTTGAACATTGTTATATGAGAATGTAATGCTTGGAACTGCAGCAGACCTTTCAGTAGCCGTGATGGGAAGACTAGCCAGTCAGAGTGATGGACTCAGAGGCCTGGGGGTGTGGAGCTGAGCCACTCCAGGAATTGCCTATCTCTGCACTTCTTGTTACATGTTAAATTAGATGACTTTATTGGCTAACCCACTGTTAGGTAGTTCTATCACTTGTAAGGAAAATCACCCTAACTGACAGAAGAGTCTTCCTCTAAGAACTTCATCCCCCCTTTTTCCCTGCTACTTCCCACTCTGCATAATACCTGGCCAAATGTGATGCTGCACAATGATCACCGCAGAAAGTCACTCTGTGTCTTCACCTCACAGATGATAAAGTAAGGAATTTAGGAGTGATTCCCTCGGAGAAGTGGCTTTGGCAAGGTGCGACTGCTGATGGGAAAGAGAAAAGGTGCATCTGACTGGCAGCACTTTGACTTTGATGTAAGTGACTCCCAAGACAATTTCCTAGGCGTAGGTTGTCTGGGGCAGAGAACATGAGGTCTTAGGAACCTGGGAAAGTTTAGTGTACAGAAAAATGGGACTCCGTTTTAAGTTTGTTGAATTTTTCTTTAAGGCGAGATTTGAAGCACATCTTTTTTTCAGATATTTTGTGAGAGGGAGGTTGACACTTTGCTAATCACTTTCCAGAAGTGTCTGCTTCTCCCATTAGACACTCACAATAGACAGCCTCTTCAGAAGGCCCTAGTGTGTGTCCTTACCACACCAGGACTGCCAGTCCTGGCTCTGAGCCTCAGAGGCACTGGGCATTGATTAGAAGAAGGTCAGGAGGTCCAAATGACTTCATGGAGATTCTTAAAGAAGCAAAGGGCTAAAATGAATGATTTAGGGGATATGAGAAACCATTTTCATAAGCCACAAGTACTTTCTGATCTCTCAATCCAATTCTTCCATGACCATATAGACATAACCTGATCTCCTTTCATTTAAATTGCTAGATTAGAAGACTATTTTTTAAAAATTCTCACAATTTTCCCCCTATTTTTCCATAAAAAGTACATGGAAACTAGTGGATGCTCAATAAATATTTGTGGAATGGATGTGTAAAGAAATGTAAGAAACTTAGAAATGTAAAAGCATAGAATTTTAAAGAGACTGCCTATTCCATACTTTTTTTTTTTTTTTGTGGTGCTGGGGATTGAACCTAGGGCCTTGTGCATTTGAGGCATGCATTCTACCAACTGAGCTATGTTCCCAGCCCTCAAATCTTCTTTTACAAATATGTTTTCTATTTATATTTCTTTCTTTATGAGGGAGAAGCCTATTGTAGGCGCTGTTTCCAAATATTGGTTCTTTGGAACTTTTTCAACTGTATTATCCTCCATTATAATGAGGAAATAGCATTTAAGCTACTTCCACAGTGTGCACATGCCACGGAAACAAACCCAACTGTTCAAACTCCCATGACAAATTCCTCTGCTCTTCCATATCAGCAGTCTCAGACTTTTGGTAGAAATATGAAGATATAAGGATAGTTTATCCTAGGTTCCAGTTCTCCCAGCTAGCTATTCATTCAGAGAATATGAACTAAGCAGGTATTTGATGCCTAGCATTGTTTGGGTATGGGGAAGCCTGCAGACCATGAAGCAGAGCCCCTGACCTTGTGGGTCTTAGCTTTCTAGGAAGATAAAAATTAACAAATCAACAAAACAATATGATTCTGGATACCAAGAAGCACTATGATGAAAAATAAAGCAGGATGAGGGGACGAGAGTGGTAGCTTGCAAGGGGGAAAGGCATCTCTGAGCAGGGAAAGGAGTGAATTGTGAGTATTGCCCTGGGGCTGTCTCGGGAAGTGTGTTCCAGGCTGAAGGAACAGTAAGGATGCTTGTGTGAGGAGCAGAGTGAGCAAGTGCTCCAGTGTGGGAAATATGGTCCGAGAGACAGCTGGAGGCAAAAGCATGCAGGGTTTGGAAGCCCTAGGGAGGATGTTGGGCTGGTTCTAAATGCCAGAAAGTGACTAGAGGGTTATTGTGAGGGTGTGACACAATCTGCTTTGCCTTTTAAAAGGGTCCTTCAGGATTGGAGATGTGGCTCAATGGTAGAGCTCTTGCCTAGCTGCTGTGAGATTCTGGGTTTGATCGCCAGCACTGGAAAAAATTACACGTGAAAGGATCTTTGGCTACACTTTAGAGACTAGACTATTTGGACGTGGGAAGTGGAAGCGGGAAGGAGGTTCATAACAGAAATACAAAAACTAGTTCAGGGTTATTACAAAAATCCTCCCCAGAGATGATTGGTCTGTACCAGAGATAGAATTTCTGGATAGGCTGGATGTGGAGTGGAAATGAAAGAGATAAATGAAGGATAACTGGTTGCGACTCAATAACTGAATAGTACTATTTATTAATATGAGAAAGATTAAAGGGCTGGGGATGTGGCTCAGTGGTAGAGTGTTTGTCTGGCATGCACAAGGTCCCAAGTTCAACCCCCTATGCTGCCAGAGAGAGAGAGAGAAAGAGAGACACAGAGAGAGACAAAGAGACAGAGAAAGCAAACAAAAAGAAAGAAAAAAACTAAAGAATATGAGAAATATTAGAGAAGTAGGTTTGGATAGGCAGGGACAGGCAATCAAGAGATCAATTTTAGACATATTAAATGTGGAATCTTGGGCTGGGGCTGTAGCTCAGTGGTACAGCGCTTGCCTAGCATGCGTGAGGCCCTGGGTTCGATCCTCAGCACCACATATAAATAATAAATGAATAAAATAAAGATCCATCAACAACTAAAAATATATTTTAAAAAAATTAAAAAAATAAATGTGGAATCTTAATTGGTAGAATCCCTCTTAATGGAAGACCTATTGCTCCCATAAAAAAATACAAACACATCAAGAGGTAAAAGACCTTGTAAGATGATTTTATATGATGCAGTAAAATGTTTCTAACAACAGTTTTGCAATTCTTCCTTCTATAAGGGCCAGAGAAAAAAAGGCACCTGAACAGTGATTGGTCCAAATAGCACCTATAGATCCCTTGTTGTATACCAAAAAGCCAAGAGAGCACATATGACCAGGAAAGATTACAAGGAAAAGAAACAAAGGCTTCGAAATTAACACTATGGCACCTGCCAACACAGGACATGGAGATCTCCAACAGAAGGTACAACTGGCTGTAGAGTAAGACCTGTAGCACGGCCAGTACTGAGACCAGTTTCCCATGCAAAACATTTCCTCAAACCGAAGAAAGGATGTCAAGTACCCATTATCATAGCTTCAGGAGCTACCACCTCTTCTTTAATGTCATACATAATGGGAAAAACCTGCTATAGGATATGAAATTAGATCCTTCAGATATAAAGCAGACTCAAAGCTGCCAGTGGGAAAAAAGAAACTATAATACAGAGAAGAACAAGAAGAAATGTCACCAGTTAGAATATTTGTTAAAATTACAGACTTTCATCTCATGATGAAGTCTGTCTAATTTCACATGTTCTGAATGAGATGGGAACAGTCTTAGAACTAAGCTACCACAGTTGTCATTTGAATAGATCAGTTTTCTTATGGCTGTGAGAAACATTCATATAGCCACATGTTAAAGCACAAATTCCACTTGAGATTCTGAATTAGTTGGTTTCTCCTTTTTCTGGAAACTTAGGTTAAGAAACATGGATACATCTCAGCTGGGCGTAGTGGCACATGCCTAGAATCCCAGTGGTTTGGGAGGCTAAGTCAGGAGGATTCTAAGTTCAAAGCCAGCCTAAGCAACTTAGGCCCTAAGAAACTTAGTGAGATTCTGGCTCAAAATAAAACATAAACAAGGCTAGAGATGTGGTTCAGTGGTTCACTGCCCCTGGGTTCAATCCCTGGTACCTAAAAAATAAAAGAAAGAAAGAAAAAACATGGATATACCTTGAGACTTAATATTTATAAATTTACCAAGAACTTACAAATGAAGATCATAGATTCATATTTTATAAGACCTTATTTGATGTTTTGTGCTTCAAAGAGATGATACCTGCTATCTTGATAAGCAAACATTTTGGCTTTCAATTATTTTTCATTTACCTTCTAGTTTTAACCAAGAATGCATATTCATAGTTTTTCTCCATTGATTAAATTAGCATTACTCAAAAGTGATTTCTTCAGGTTATAAATAGGTGTGTATTTAAAGGCCACAAGCTCTCTAAACCATCCTGCTTCGGGTTTTCCATTGTTCTAGAACTCCTTCTGTTGAAAATCTGTTGTAAATACTAAAAATTTTAGTCTCCAAAGCTTCCAAAACCAAGCAAAGTGATCTTGAATAAATCAAAATATCAACCAGTATTATATTGTACCTATTCCTGCTCTTTATTTCTAAAGGAATAATGAAAAACCAAGAACAAGTCATTAGCTATGACTCAACTGCTCAGCCAAGTCTATTTTCAAGACCTCTTAACTAAGACAAGTACATTTTATGAATGTGCATTCTTCTCACTGATATCTGACTATAAAATCTTTCTAATTGAAGATGTCAATACACAAATTAAAAATGGAATAGGCTACCATATTTTTATACTGGGAGATAAAGTATGATTGACAGAGGGACTATATATTAACCCTCCTGCAGTGTAATTTTAACTTTCTTATTTCTTCTTATAAGTAAGTTCATGATGGCATTTAGAGCAATATGACGTGTAAGCTCTTGTCTAAATCAAGTTGGGCTGCTATGACAAAAGACCAGAGACTAGGAGGCTTAAATAATAGACTATTATTTCCCACCATTCTAGAGGCTGGAAGATCAAGGTGCCAGGAGATTCAGTTAACAGTGAGAGTTCTCTTCCTGGCTTGCAAATGGCTATCTCCTCACTATATCCTTTCCTGGCAGGAGAGAAGATGGAGAGGAGGAGGAAGAAGAAAAGGAGGAGGAGGAAGAAGAAAGTGTTCAGGTATCTCTTCTTGTAAGGTCACTATACCCTCATGACCTCATCTAAACGTAATTACTCAAAATCCCACCTATAAAAACCATCACATTGGGAGACAGAGTTTCAACATATGATTTTTTTTTGTGTGTGAAAACAAACATTCCTAAAATCCCCTAGGATTTTTATTAATTTTATAGATTAAGCTTTTATGGATTGAATGCCCTTTCAATTTTATAAGTAATTATTGGATACTCATAAGCCAGGTACTGTGCCTGGATACAAGTGAGTTTGTTGTCTTATAAAGTGATTTATTAAGCATTCCTATCTTTTCATCCTATCATGGATTTACAAGGCTCTACTAACATGCCAGAAATCAGCTCAACACTATCCTCTTGAATGAGAATACTTGGAGAAATTTCTCCCACTGTCTTTTCAACTCAACTGAATTCAACCTATACGCAAATAGACAAACTTGAGGGTTTTTTGTTTTGTTTTGTCTAAAATTCTTAAAGTTTCATACCAAGTTATTATTCAGCTTTAGGATAGTTTTAAAATCAAATATATTAACATAAAATCTGTTAGCAAAAAAGATTACAGTTTCATAATTTTTCTTCCAATTCCGAAGTCCAGAAAACTCCAAACTATATATAAAAGTTATTTTCTTTCTTTAGTGTTAATATGTGACCTGAACTGACACGAAACTTGTCATAGTCTTCATTCGTTGCACACAATCTGAGCAATTTTACATTTGCTGCAGAACTGCTATGACTTTTTTCCCAAGGTTAAGAAGCCCAACTATATCCAATCAAATGGGAAGTGCCATAATCATGTGAATCCCTGGGTTCTACACTGAAAGTATTTCTCCAAGAAAAAAAAAAGGACTGAATAGTACAGATTTTTTCTTGTTGTTATTCCCTAAACAATACAGCATAGCAATTATTCACATAACATTTACATTTTACATGTATTACAAGTAATCTATAGATGATTTACAGTATATGGGAATATGTGTGTAGGTTCTATGCAAATAGTATGCCATTTTATGTAAGAGTCTTGAGCATGTGCAGGTTTTGGTGTTGGCAGGGAGTCCTTGAATCGATCCCCTATAGACACGGAGGGGAAACTGCTTTTAAATTCTGTTTCCAACTGCCTCTCTCCTTGTTTTCCTCTCGACTCCCTCACCTTCCCAAAAGCCCTTCATTTTCTCTCTCACCTCTTGTGTGCAGGGCCTGGCATGTGCCAGAAGCTCCTTTCACACTACCAGTTATGTAATACAAATGCTAGCTGAGAAGATTCTCAAAGCATGTTCTAAACACAAGACATTGTTTGCTATTCTCATTGTAGCTTTTTGTAATTACATTAGTCCCCTTATTTGTGGAAAATATTTTCCAAGACTCCAAGATTAGGTCCAAAAACCACGATGAGGGGGGACTATTATAACTACTGTACCATGACTGCTATTGAGAGCCTGTTAGGATCTCCACTCGCCTGCAGCCTAACCTCTGAATGATCTGTGTCTAATCACAGAGTATCCAAGTCTTAAATGTCACCCCACTTCACTGCTCTCCTGTATGCCCTCATTAAGGTCGAGGAGAAGAATTTAAATATCAGGGCTGAGCTCCTGAGCAATCATGCCATTTCTATTGATCATCTAATGAAAATTTATGGCCTTTAACAGAAAAGAGATGAGTTTACGTAGGGATGCCGGCTTCCACTGCTGCGCTCATGTCATTTCCAGGAAAGCCTTTCTTTGCACTGTTCTCATCATGCATTTTGAGACTCTTAATTGAAGCAAGCACTCTAGACTGAGGACAGGGCACTTTAGTCCTGCCATTTCGTTACCAACTGATAAAAATAAAGTTGAGACCCTGGTAAGCATCATGAGAACCCACAGAGTTGAAATGTGGAGACCAAAGTAAAGAAAAAAGCCTTTACCTCATATAGTTGAGTAAATTATTCCTATCAGAATTTCCTGGTGTGTTGCAGATGTGATGTTGAATAGCAGCAACAAAAAAATCCATATAGTGAGGATAAATATGAGCATAGAATTAGTCATGGAGTGATAAAAGATTAACACCTTTTTAAAATGCAGAGAAGTATATTACATAGCTGAAATGGGTGAGAATTGTGTCACCTACAGAATCTAATTTACAGTCATGAGAGGAAATAAAAACTGCTGAGAAGCCATGACAACTGTTCCCAGCAGGGACACTGTGGATACAGCTCCTGGCAACTGTGACCTTGCCATTATTTAAGGAGTTTGACATTATTTGCCAAACAAGAAACTTCTGTTGAAGTTAATCATGAAGGTGGGAAGGGAAAAAACGCCCCCCCCATTTCCTCCTACTAATCCTCTTCTGTATTTTGCAGAGTCTTTTCAGCTCCCAACCTTACGGAGATGGCCTGCCATCTCCTTAAAAAAGCCCTCCCTGACTTTCTTACCTCAAGTAACAAGGACTCACATGAGCCCCCAGTCACTCACTCTGCTGTCCCACAGAGCTGACTCCTGCCCAAGCCCCTGGGAAAACACACAACCTGGCACTGCCCTTACATGTAACCTACCTCTATAACTTGCCAGCATGTGACCTGGGCAAGGCAACTTGATTTTTCTGTGCCTCCGTTTCCTTTTCTGAAAAATAGGAATGTTAGCAGTGTCTACTTCCTAAGATTAGGGTGAGGATTAAATGAGTTACTCCTGAAAGCCTCTGGAGCACATTCTGACACATAGTCATACCAAATGTTTGGGAAATAAAATAGATAAGTAAAATATGTTTGCTTGTTTATTGTCCCCACTATTGGACTGTAAGTTCCAGGGTATTTTCAGTGCTGAGTGCAGTACCTGACACACAGTAGGACTTGATAAAATCTTACAGAAGGTATGGATAGTGGAACAAAGAACTCGTTCTCCACCACTTTCCCTCGCCACTCTTCCTCTTGTCTCTCTCTTGTTTCTCTCCCTTTCTTATTCAAAGAAAGGAGCCTTTCTTGGGTGCTCTGGTTCGCTTTAATGACTCATTGACATATTTTATGTTGACCAAATTCTTTAGGAATATTATTATGTTAATACAGGTACTTTTAAAATTGAGATCTTACACTTAAGGTGTATAGATCCTCTTGACCCAAATATATAGTTCAGAAACAATACTCAGCACATATTTGAACGATAAGAGAATGAGATGTTGTTTGAACAAGTGCTCTAGGCTGAGCCTTGGGGTATGCAGGCCAGAGGGAAGCAGGGGTAAGTTAGGAAGGAGTAGAGCTGGGGGACCAGGGACCAACTCCCCATCAGCCATGCTGTGGTAAGAATGGCCCACCTTCCAAATCTCAGAATGAGGAGTCCAGCTGTTAGATGATGGACCCAGTCTAATTCTGTTTTAAGGTTAGGAGCCATCTCGTCCCGAGGTCATAAAAAATGTTCATTTTTGTTCAGCTTGTTAGGAATTCTTGCCCATTCCTTGAACCCCTCAGCACCTGGCTTTTTGCATAGATAGCTTTGACTAGGTAATCACTCTCCCTAAAATCTCAACGACGCCTCCTAAATGCCAAGGTTAATGTCTGAGTTTACTCCTTACCTAGAAATGTTAAACTATAAGTTTATTAATTTTCTATCTGCTTCTGTATAATGCTTGACAAAATCCAACTTTTGTAACTCTTTGAGATAAAAAAACTTCTCTGCTCTGAGACCAGGCTGCTGGTCTCTGGGCCCTGTTTGCAGAGAGAGACAGTCGCTGTACAGCTAATATGCACACAATAAAATCTTGCTTAATTAGATTTAAAATTGGAGTCAATGGTCCTTTCTTTGCATCCTGGGTTCAACACTGGACTCTCTGTCCAAGGGATTCTCTGTTGAACAGAGGTCACAGAGGACTCTGCAGATAGGGGAAATCACTGAGGTCAGAAGAGAGTCTTGTCCCAGAGAAATGGAGGAGCAGGAGAACCCATTTGAATTGAACCCATTTGAATTAGCAACTGAGCCACAGAGACAGGGCCAACTCTGCGAAGGGCCCAACCAAGAATTCACATATTACCCAGGCCCAGACTTGTGGCCTATGCTTTAGAGCAGAGTCCAGTCCCTGCAGGAAGCTGGAGACCTAACCAGGAACCATTGCAACTCCTTGGGGCACAAAGCCCATCCTCTGCCTTATACATTTAAGAAATAGAGTGAGATGAGCCGGTTTGTGTGGCTGGGAATGAATGTGTATTATACATAACCACTTCCGAAGGGCAGCCACAGCAAGCATGTTGATGCAGTGTGCTGGGGTCTGTGAGGATTGGTGCTGATGCTAAGTGCACACACACACATACACATGTCCCTGCACACACGTGTGTATGCAAGGTCTTGGTGTCTGTCCTTGCAAGTGTCTGGACATGTACCTCAGCGTTGCCTTTGTATGCAGGAAATCGTCCTAGGAATCAGTCTCATGAGATACTGGGAAACATTTCAGCAAAAGATGAGAAAATAAATCGAATATATTATTCCTCTGACAAACTTTTGTCCTGCAACAAGCTTAAGTCCCTTCCACCATGCTACCTTGAGATAGAATTTTCTTCACTAGAAGTGCTTTTACCTGTGGTTTGTAGGGGAGCAGCTATGCCACAGTCTCTGACACTCTTGCAGGTTTCTACTCAGGACGCAAAGGTGAGGTTTGGTCACAGTCTGATCTGTGTTAGTGAATGCTCCACTATCCTCTCAGCAACTTAGCAAAAGTGGCAGTTCTGTGAGGGGCTGTTGTGAAACTACTCCCCTTGGACTTCCTTACATCCTGGGAGATTGCCACAGGCAGTTTCCCTTCTGTTTCCCTTGTTCCAGTGAGGCAAGGACTTTCCACCCGCCCCGTTCCTTCAAGAATAGTTGTAGACTAAAAAACTGCTTAGCTAGAGCTTTGAGTTGGCTCCTCCAAAGAGTGCCCCACTGCTCATGGAACCCATCTTCTGGCCCTTTGGGTTTGGTGTCATCCTGTGGGTCAAGGGATGCAAGTAACCATCACAGTGCTGATCTTATGCTGTCTGTACAAGTTATAGATTGTCTAAGTCCATTGGGCAGAGAAGTTCACACCTGTAATCTCAGTGGGTAGCGAACCTGAGGTGGGAGGATCACAAGTTCAAGGACAGCCTGAGCAACTTGGCAAGCCCATGTCTCAAAACTAAGAATTTTAGAGAGGGGAAATAGAAGATTAGTGGATTAGACAAAGAGGAATAAAGGGAAGGGAGGGGAAATGGAAATAGGAAAGATAGTAGCATGAATCTGACATAATTTTCCTATGTTTATATATGAATACACCACCAGTGAAACTCCACATCATGTACAACCATAAGAATGGGATCCTAATTAGAATAAGTTGTACTCCATGTGTGTATAATATGCCAAAATACACTCTACTGTCATGTGTATCAAAAAAAATGAATGAAAAATAAGAATTTTAAAATTGCTGAGGATATAGCTTAGTGGTACTGCACCCCTGGATTCAATCCCCAGTACCACAAATGATAATATAATAATAATCATCATTATAATTACTATACTAACACATCTGCTTGAGCTTGTTATCTCCTTAACAGGTGAATTTCCAGAAATGTAGTAAGACAAACCAGCAGCTATTGCCATGTTGCTGCTTAGTGACTACCTAATTGCTTCATAGAAAATTCCAGCCAACAATAGCCTAAGAAAATAGGAATATTTCTGTCTCACATATGGAGAAATCTGGACACAGGTAACAGTTGTTAAGTAGCAATATGATGTTGGCCTTATGCAACTACAAAAATTCTTTTTTTTTTTTTTTTTTTTTGCAGTGCTGGGGATGGAATTGCCCAAGGCCTTGTGCATGCTAGGCAAGCACTCTACCACCGAGCTACATCTGTGTAAAAATTCTTTAGTTTTCCTTATCATAAGATGGCTGTGCAGTTCTAGGTATTACATCTGGATTCAGGTAGTATCAAACAATAAAGGCAAGGCATAGTTTACCTGTTTTATTAGGAAAGTAAATTTCTGCAGTAGACTTCCCCTTGCCCATCATTGAACCCTGAGCTTCAAAGGAAGCCAGACAACCAATTTCTGAAAGAAAGAAACTAGATTGGCATGATTGGCCTAAACTAAATCAGACTAGCCATACTGCACCTCAGGGCTGGCCTCCTTGTCACTCAAAACCAAACAGTAATTCCAGTGATGGAACGGAATAGGAAGATAAGTTGGGCAGACAACAAATTGTGTCTGCCACTTGAACCAATGTTGCTCGTCCCAGCTTTGCCAGTTCAGTGGGGAAGACCAGTCAGTAGCTGACTCCAATACCTCTCCTTGCTCACACAGTGATTGCATCTCATACTTGAACTGATCAATGAATGATGGGATATTGCAAAGACAATCTCCAATTATGTAGAAACTGCAAGACTTAAAAAAAAAAAGTACTATTAGAGTTGTCACAGTCAAGAGCTAAAGATGTGCCAGCCACTAAAGTCTTACGTTTTTACATTCATTTTGGAGGTAGAATACCAGACTAACCATCAAGTAATTATGAGAGAACAGCACTGGATGGGCACTATCATCTGAAGCCACCTGAAGCTTAATCACCTTTGCAGAATTCTAGCTACAATAACTCCTCCCAGGTAGGAGTATTCTTAAGTAAGAAATAGTTGACATTACTACCAGTGTTTTGGTAAATTGATACAAGGAACACTTGATCTATCTGATGTAGAGAGGAGAGAGCTATTTGAATGCTAAGACTGAACTAATCCCTCAGGAATTGGATAGTGAGGATTTTAACCTACATTCCTTTTCTTCCCCCTTTCAAGCGCTTTTCAAAACTCTGCCCCCAAAAACCTCTCTTTTATGAAATCTTTCACAAATTTCTGAAAGCATTACAGCCATCTATAATCTTAATTCATCTTAATCTCTTTCTAATGTCTATTATAACCCTTACCACTGGCACACTGGAATTATTTATTTATACACTGTCTTACCCACTAAGACATCTTCCAAGGGAGTTTTGTACTCAGAACTTAAGGTGGAATGCACGGTAGTAAGTATTCAACATATTTTTGTTGAATAAGATCTATTTAAACTATGAATAATTAATAATATAATATTGAGTCATATTTTAATTCAAGCACTTAACAATACAAAATGTATTCATGGTCCAACAAAAACTAAACAAGGTGAGAAGCAAATTCAAACCAAGAAAAATATTGGCCCTTTCTAGCATATAAATATGTTTTATTGTTTTAATATATAAACTCCTAGAAATTAAGGTGATACAGGCATGGTGATGCACTCCTGTAATCTCAGCACTTTGGGAGGCTGAGACAGGAGAATTGCGAGTGCAAAGCAGGCCTCAGCGGCCCTCAGTTTTGGGCCAGAGTCCCTCCCAACTGGCAAGAGCACAGGCCAAAGCCCAGGACTACCTTCAGGAACCACCATGGGAGCCCAGCCAAGGGCAGTACCGAGACTGCTAGCCACCAGACCCAGGTGAAGAACTGACTCCAGGGACCCCTGTGGAAGACCTGGCCTAAGTGAAGCCTGGATGGGCCCCAGTTTTGTGCCAGAGTCTGGCGGGAGTACAGGCTACGGCCCAAGATCACCTTCAGATACTGGTGCAGGAGTTCAGCCAAGATCAGTTCTGAGATGGCTACTCAACAATCCACTGACCCACATGGGAACTCAGACCCAGGTGAAGGACTTCCTCAGGGACCCCTGTGGCTGAAGCCTGCGACCACTCCCAGTTCAGCGCCAGAGCCCCTGCAAATTTGCAGTTGCCCAGACCCAGGGCTAGACCCATCACCTGGACTCCTTGAGGGAGTCCAGGCCAAGATCAGGACTAGGACTGTCCTCAAAGGTCTGTGTAAGAACCCAGGCCCAGGACCACCCCTACACATAGATGAGATCCACGCTGTTGCTCCCTTCCTGTATCCATCTTGTACACTGTAGCCATCCCCATAGTCCTTCCCATGTATTAGCCTCTTCCTTGGGTCAACAGACAGGGCCTGGAGGCAGCGGCCAGCCAAAGTGCTACATCTCTGATAAATCAGCCCGAAGCCATTGTAAGTCCCATCCTTTCAGCCCCATCTCTGAAAGTGTTTGCATCCATCGTGGGCCACTCCCACTCCCATGTTGAGTTACCTCCACTACTGGTGCCACCATCTTAGTGGCAGTAGTGTCCATCTGGGGACACCTGCTGGGGACTGGAAGTAAACTCCAAGGAGAAATACAGGTAATCTGTAATGTCACTACAAGATTATAGGATAGAAACAGCAATGCCTCAGATCAGCATTGCAAGAAAGAAAGATACATAATCAACATGAAAAAACAAGGGAAGAAAGTGCCCCAAATAAACCTAGACACTACAATAATAGAATCCATTGACAGCACATTTGATGAAATGTCAGAAAAAGAATTCAGAATGTACGTAATTAAAATGATCTGCAAATTAAAGAATGACTTCAGCAAGCAAATACAGGCAAAAATTGATCACTCCAACAAAGAAATAAGAGAGCAGCTGGGTGCAGTGGAGTAAGCCTGTTATCGAAGCACTTAGGGAGGCTGAGACAGGAGAATTGTGAGTTCAAAGTCAGCCTCAGCAACAGTGAGGCACTAAGCAACTCAGTGAGATCCTGTCTCTAAATAAAACACAAAATAGGGCTAGGGACTGTGTCTCAGTGGTTGAGTACTGCTGAGTTCAATCTCCAGTACCAAGGGGGGGGAAAAAAAGAAATGAGACCAAATAAAGACAACCATTTATTACACCAACAAAGAGATAAGGGAGTAAATACAGGTAGCAAAAGATTACTTTAAGAAAGAACTAGAAATTGTGAGAAAATAAATCAGAAATTCTTGAGATGAAGAAACAATAAACCAAATACAAAACTCAATAGCATCAGCAGCAGACTAGATCACTTGGATCACTCAAAGGACAAGACTGAAAGTGAAAGGATGGAAAAAAACGTATCACTCACATGAACTGTGTAAACAAGCAGGAGTTTCCATCCTCACATCAGATAAAGTGGACTTCAAACCAAAGTTAGTGAAAAGGGATAAAGAAGGAAATTTCATACTGCTTAAGGGAATCATACATCAATAAGACATAACAATAATAAATATCTATGACTCAAATAATGGGGCATCTATGTATATCAAACAAACCCTTCTCAACTACAAGAATCAAATAGACAATAACACAATAATGCTTGATGACTTTAACACAGATCTCTCACCACTGGATAGATCTTCCAAACAAAAACTAAATAAAGAAACCATAGAACTCAAAACAATCAATAATTGAGACTTGACAGACATATATAGAGTATTCCATCCCTCAATGAGTGAATACACATTTTTCTCAGCAGCACATGATTCCTTCTCTAAAATAGACCATATGATATGTCACAAAGCAAGTCTTAGCAAATACAAAAAAATAGAGGTACTACCCTGCATCCTATCCAACCATAATGAAATAAAATGAGAAATCAATGACAGGTTAAAAAATAGAAACTACTCCAACACCTGGAGACTAAAAAATATGCTATCAAATGATGCATGGATAACAGAAGACATCAGGGAAGAAATAAAAAGTTCTTAGAGGTAAATTAAAAATCTGATACAACATATCAAAATTCTGGGACATCACGAAGGCAGTGCTAAGAGGAAAGTTCATTGTATTAAGCTCATTCATTAAAAAAAGAGAAAGTCAACAAATAAACGACTTGACATTGCATCACAAAACCTTAGAGAAAGGAACAAACCAACACAAAGAAGAAGAAGACAGGAAATAATTAAAATCAGGGCTGAAATCAACAAAATTGAAAAAAAGAGAAACAATTCAAAAAATGGACAAAACAAAAAGCTGGTTTTTGAAAAAATAAATGAAATTGACAATCTCTTAGCCATCCTAATGTAAAAGAGAGAGAAAACCCGAATTACTAAAATTCATGATAATAAAGAAAATATCACAACAGACACTTCTGAAATATAGAGGATAATTAGAAACTACTTTGAAAATTTAAACTCCAGTAAAATAGAAAATCCTGAAGACACTGACAAATTTCTAAAGGCATATGACCTACCCAAACTGAACCAAGAAGTCATATACAATTTAAACAGATCGATTTCAAGCAAAGAAATAGAAGAAGCCATCAAAAGCCTACCAACCAAAAAAACCAGGACCAGACGGATTCTCAGCCAAGTTCTACAAGATCTACAAAGAAGAACTAATTACCAATACTCCTCAAACTATTTCATGAAATAGAAAAGAAGGGAACCCTTCCAAACTCATTCTATGAGGCAAGTATTGCCTCAAACCAAAAGCAGACAGAGTCACATCAAAGTAAGAACATTTCAGACCAATACCCCTGATGAACATAAATGCAAAAATTCTCAATAAAATTTTGGCCAATCTCATACAAAACATATTAAAAAGATAGTGCACCATGATCAAGTGGGGTTCATTCCAGGGATGCAAGGTTGGTTCAACATATGGAAATCAATTAACATAATTCATCACATCAACAGACTTAAAGATAAGAATCATATGATGTTATCAATTGATTCAGAGAAAGCTTTTGACAAAATACACCACCTTTTATGTTCAAAACACTAGAAAAACTAGGGATAGTAGAAACATACCTCAACTTTGTAAAAGCTATCTATGCTAAACTCAAAGCCAACAACATCCTAAATGGAGAAAAATTGGAAGCATTCCCTCTGAAAACGGGAACTAGACAGGGATGCCCTCTCTCACCACTGCTATTCAATATAGTCCTTGAAACACTAGCCAGAGCAATTAGACAGACAAAAGAAATTAAAGGGATACAAATTGGAAAAGAAGAACTCAAACTATCATTATTTGCAGATGACATGATTCTATACTTAGAGGATCCAAAAAATTCTACCAGAAATCTTCTAGAATTAATAAATGATTTCAGCAAAGTAGCAGGATATAAAATCAACACCCACAAATCAATTGCATTTCTATACATCAGTGCTAAACCCTCTGAAAGAGAAATTAGGAAAACTATCCCATTCACGATAGCCTCAAAAAAAATAAAATACTTGGGAATCAATTTAACAAAAAGAGGTGAAAGACCTCTACAATGCAAACTACAAGACACTGAAGAAAGAAATTGAAGAAGACCTTAGAAGATGGAAAAATTTCCCATGTTCTTGGACAGGTAGAATCAATATTGTCAAAATGGCCACACTATCCAAAGTGCTATATAGATTCAATGCAATTCCAGTTAAAATCCCAATGTCATCCCTTATAGAAATAGAAAAGCCAATCATGAAAATCATTTGGAAGAATAAGAGATCCAGAATAGCCAAAGCAATCCTTAGCAAGAAGAGTGAAGCAGGAGGCATCACAATACCAGACCTTAAACTATACTACAAAGCTATAGTAACAAAAACGTCATAGTAATGGCACCAAAATAGACATGTAGACCAGTGGTACAGAATAGAAGACACAGAGACAAACCCACTTAAATACAGTTATCTTATACTAGACAAAGGTGTCAAACACATGCATTGGAGAAAAGATAGCCTCTTCAACAAATGGTGCTGAGAAAACTGGAAATCTATATGTAGCAAAATGAAACAGAAACTCCTTCTCTCACCATGCACAAAATTCAACTCAAAGTGGATCAAGGACCTAGGAATTAGACCAGAGACCCTATGCCTAATAGAAGGAAAAAAAGGCCCAAATTTTCATCATGTTGGATTAGGATCTTACTTTCTTAACAAGACTGCTATAGTGCAAGAAGTAAAATCAAGAATCAATAAATGGGATGGATTCAAACTAAAAAGCTTCTTCTCAGCAAAAGAAACAATCAATGAAATGAACAGAGAGCCAACATTCTGGGAACAAATTTTTGCCACACGCACATCTGATAGAGCACTAATCTCCAGGAC
>CM053406.1:69748571-69787944 GCA_028644305.1 Xerus rutilus | reverse complement strand
AGAGAAATGCAAATCAAAACTACTCTAAGATTTCATCTCATGCCAGTCAGAATGGCAAGAATTATCAAGAATACAAACAACAATAAGTGTTGGCAAGAATGTGGGGGAAAAGGCACGCTCATGCATTGCTGGTGGGACTGCAAATTGGTACAACCAATCTGGAAAGTAGTATGGAGATACCTTAGAAAACTTGGAATGGAATCACCATTTGACCCAGCTATCCCACTCCTTGGTCTATACCCAAAGGACTTAAAAACAGCATACTATAGTGACACAGCCACTTCAATGTTTATAGCAGCTCAATTCACAATAGCTAAACTGTGGAACCAACCTAGATGCCCTTCAATAGATGAATGGATAAAGAAACTGTGGTATATATACACAATGGAATATTACTCAGCAATAAAAGAGAATAAAATTATGGCATCTGCAGGTAAATGGATGGAGGTGTAGAATATCATGCTAAGCGAAGTAAGCTAATTCCAAAAATCCAAATGCCGAATGTTCTCTCTGATAAGTGGATGCTGATCCATAATGGGGGAGGGGACAAGGGAAGAATGGAGGAAATTTGGTCAAAGGGGAGAGAGTGGGGAGGGGGTATGGGGACAGTAAGGATGGTGGAATGAGATGGACATCATAGCCCTAGCTTCATGTATGACTACATATATGATATGATTCTACCATATGAAAAGAAATGAAAAGTTGTGTTCCATCTGTGTACAATGAATCAAAATGCATTCTGCTATCATGTATACCTAAGTAGAATAAATAAATTTAAAAAATAAAAAAGAAAATATTATCATAAGAAAGAAAAAAAAGCCTCAGCAATGGTGAGGTGCTAAGCAATTCAGTGAGAACCTGTCTCTACATAAAATACAAAATAAGCCTTGGCATGTGGCTCAGTGGTCGAGTACCCCTGAGTTCAATCTTCAGCACCAAAAAAAGATAAAAGAAATTGAGATGAAAAAGATCAACAAACAAAAAGATAAATGAGCAAGGACATGAACAAGCAATTCATATTTTTTAAAAAATGTTTAAATGGCTCTTCAACCAAGGAGAAGATACTGAACCCTGGCCACAATTTTTAACATGCAAATTAACTGTGCTGAGGTGTCATTTTAACTTATCATGTTGGTAAAAATTTAATAATATGATCTGTTAGTAAGATTTGAGAAACAGGCACTCTAGTGCATTTCTGGGGGAGTACAAATGGTAGTTCCTCGAGGGGACCATGTGGCAGTATCTATACAAACTACAAATGCTTTCACCCTTTGACCCAATTATCTATGTCTAGGAATTCATCCTACAGAAATGTCCACACAGCTAAAAATGACAGGCACAAGTGGTTTATTAGCATATCATTTGTAACAACCTAACATGAGAGGAAACTAATTTCCATAAATAGAGGACTAATTAAATAAACTGTGGCATGTTCTCACAATGGAATATGAGATAGCTGAAAAGAGAATGAAGATACCTCTCTGTTTTACTCTAGAAAGGTATCTAGGATAAATAGTTAAAAAGCAAAGTTCAGAATAGTGAGCATAATATGGTGTCTTTGTGATAAAGGAGAGGATAAGAATATGCATTTGTTTGTGTGACTGCATAAAGTACTAGAAGAATGCACTAAAAGGCGAAGGAAAGGAGAAGGCAGAACAGGGTAAATAAAGTAGAAGCAAAGCTCTTTGTATACCTTTTAATTTAAAAACTGTAAGTTATAAATCTTAGCCACAGCAATTAGGTAAGAAAAAACAAAGGACATCCAAATTGACAAGGAGAAATTTAAACTATCTCTGTTTGCAGATGACATATTCTTATATATAGAAAAACCCAGACTTCATTTGAAAAACATTAGAAAAGTTGCATACATTATCAACATATAAAATTCAGTAACATTTCTATACACCCAAAATAAACTAGCTGAAAAAGAAATCAATCACAGTTACTTAGCTACAAAAAAATTAAATACCTGAGAATAAACTTAAACCCGGAGATAAATTATAAAACACTGATCAAAGACACTGAAGAGGTCACAAAAACATGGAAACATATCCCATGTTCCTGAGATGGAAGAATTAATATTATTTAAATGTCTATTTAAATAATATGTCCAAAGCAATCAACGGATTCAGTGAAATCCCTATCAAAATATCAATGACATTCTTTACAGAAGTAGAAGAATATGGAGCCAAAACAGACCTTGAATGGCCAAAGTAATCCTGAGAGAAAAAGAACAAAGCTGGAGGCATTGAAATATCTGACTTCAAAACATACTACAAAATATAGTTACCTAAACAGTATAGTACTGGCTTAAAAACAGACACATAGATCAAAGGAACAGAATAGAGAACCCAGAAATAAATCTACATATTTGCAGCCAACTGATTTACAACCAAGGTGCTAAGAATACACATTGGAGGGCTAGGGACATATAGCTCAGTTGGTAGAGTGCTTGCCTCGTGTGCACAAGGCCCTGGGTTCAATCCTTAGCCACACACACACACACACAAATACATGAATACATACTGGAGAAGAACTGTCTCTTCAATAATTGGTGCTTGGAAAACTAGATATCCATATGAAGAAGAAAAAAATGAGACCTTTAGATCTCTCTGTCTCTGTCTCTCTTTGTGTGTGTGTATGTGTGTGTGTGTGTGTGTGTGTGTGTGTGTGTGTGTGTATCAACTCAAAGTCAAATGTATTGGAGAAATGACTCTCTCTTCAATAATTGGTGCTTGGAAAACAAGATATCCATATGCAGAAGAAAGAAGTGAGACCTTTAGATCTCTCTCTCTAGAAAAAAGAAATTATACCTTTAGATCTCTCTTTATATGTGCGTGTGTGTGTGTGGGTGTGTGTATGTGTGTGTGTGTATCAACTCAAAGTCAAATGTAGTATCCAAAATTCTGAAACTACTAAAAGAAAACATAGGGGAAATGCTTTAGGACATTGATCTAGACAAAGATTTTTAAAATATGATCCCCAAAATAAGGCAACAAGAGCAAAAATTGACAAATGGAATCACATCAAACTAGAGATCTTCTGCACAACAAAAGAAAAAAAAGAATTAAGAGACAACCCATAAAATGGGAGAAAATGTTTGCAACCCATTCATCTGACAAGGGATTAATATTCAGAATACATAAAGCAATTCAAACAACGCAACAGCAAAAAAGGAACAAATAATTTGATTAGAAATAGGCAAATACTCTGAGTAGACATTTCTCCAAAGAAGATATACAAATAGGCAAACAAATCTATGCAAAAATGTTCAATATTACTAGTTAGAAAATTAAAGGAAACACCACAGTGATATATCTTCCCAAACTAGTTAGAATCATTATCCAAAAGACAAAAAGTAATAAGTGCTGGAGAAGTTGTGGAGAAAGGTGAACTCTCATACACTGTTAGTGGGGATATAAATTATTCCAGCCATTACAGAGAAAAGTAAGGAGGTTCCTCAAAGACCTACCACATGATTTACCAGTTATATACCTGGGTAGACATCCAAAAGAAAGGAAATCAGTATGTCAAAGACAGATCTGCACTCTTGTGTTTATTCATGGTAGAAAAGATGAGAATCAACCAAGGGGTCCACTGGCAGATGACTAGATAAAGAAAATATATATATATATATATACAAGGAAATATTAATCACCCATAATAAATAATGAAATCCTGTAACATGTGACATTACAGACGAGCCTGGAAGGCACTGTGTAGAGAGAAATGTCAGGCATAAATAGACAAATACCACATGTTTCCATTTATGCGGAAGTTAAAATGTTGATCTCATGGAAGCAGATAGTAGAATTCTGGGAAGGGAATGGGAGGGGTGACTAGAGAAAGGGTGGTAATGGGTACAGGGCTACCTCTAATATTCTAATATTCTATAACACAGTGGGATAACTATGGTCAGCAAAAATTAAATGCATATTTCAAAAATAGCCAGTAGAAAAGATTTTGAATACACCCATAAATGATAAATGTTTGAGTGATGGATATTCCAACTACCCTGATCTGATCATTACACAATGTATACATCTACTGAAATATCACACTGCACCCCATAAATATGCATAATTATGTCAATTGAAAATAAAAACTTTCAAAAAATAATAAAAAGCCTATGAATCATTACTTATTTTAAAAATTAAATCCAATTTGTAAAATCTTATACATAATTTTCAGAGATAGATTATGTGCCTTCATATCTCCCTTGCCTAAATCAATAATTTAGGCAAATATCTTAACATATCTGTGCCTTGAAGGAATGCAACGAGTTAATAAGTACAAATAAATCAAGCCTTGCCGGAAGTGGCGCACATCTGTAATCCCAGCACTTTGGGAGGCTGAGACAGGAGCATCATAAGTTCAAAGCCAGTCTCAGCAAGGGTGAGGCACTAAGCAACTTAGTGAGACCCTGTCTCTACATAAAACACAAAATAGGGCTGGGAATGTGGCTCAATGGTCAAGAACCCCTGAGTTCAATCCCTAGTACCAAAAATAAATAAATAAACAAATAACTAAATCAAGCCTTAAACAAGAAAGTTCTACATGATGTTGGGCTATTGGTAATATTGCATTGAATAATAATAATTTAAAAGAACTCTTAGTGACCCTTTAGTGATAAAATTTCATGAATCATTTCAATATTCATAATCTGTTTTTGTCTTTGAAGTTAATACAATGAATGATAAGAGAAATAAAATGATTAATCTAAAATAGCATTGACCAGGGCCAAGAATAAAAGTAGGAACTGACACTTGGGCATTATAGATCATTTCATGTCACACATATGGAAATTCTGTGAGACGAGGTCATTGATTTCTATTCCTTTTTAGTAAATCAGAAAGAGAATATAATAAATTGGATTGTGAGGTATTCTGAGTGCACAAACTCTTCCAAGATGTGTAAGACAGCTATAACACTCAGCCACTGAAAACATCTGCTACAATCGCTGATTAAATCAATAAATGAAATCCTTCTACCTGTCTGTCAGATCCCCAGAAGATAGGAGTTACCATCGGGCTGGAACTATGTAGAGAAACTAAATAAATAATGGCAGCAAGTTCCACAGTAGTGCTTGAATTTATAGTCCTAAATACACCCACTCGATGATCTTTCATTTAAAAAAATCATTGATGCAGAAATTATATAATCAGCAAGGCATGGTCAGTAAATTTGCCAGCCCTTTTCAGATGGCTTATGTTGCTTTTTTCAGGGGAAAATGAATCCGTGCATGACATTCTGATATTTGGATTATCAAATAACACCCATTCAAAACAGCACAAAGAATCAGCTTAGGTGTTTTCCTTTCTAATCAAAAAGCAAAACCTAACACTGAAGAAACTGTGCCCCCTGCTGATTTTATTTGATATTAACTTCATCAGTGTGTGTGTGTGTGTGTGTGTGTGTGTGTGTGTGTGTGTGTTAAGCCTTTAGTGCTGCAGGAGAGTGCAGCATCCTCAAGGTCAGTAATTTAAATGTGCTTTCAAATGTATGGCAGCCTATTGCTGCAATTGGAAACTTTTTGCATGTGTTGACCTTGGGAGAAAAGAGGAAGTAAAGGAGAAATGCCTCGTATTTTGAGACTTGTGGAAATAATTCGTTCTAAGAACCTTCTCCGTATTGCATGTACCTTTGGAGACGCTGAACAGGGAAACGGAGCAAGTAAGAAAGCCTTGAGAGATGAGCTAGTTGTTGGCAAGCACAGGTCCCTCATGATTACCCTCAACTGTACTAAGATCAAAGTATCTCAGAATTCTGTTTCAACTACCAGAGAAATAAAAACGTTCCTTGAGACTGACTGAATTTATTCACTCTCAGAAAACTATTATGGCCAATGAAGAGTAATCACAGCTGGGCGTTCCAAGTGCTGGAAGTCATTTTAACTTGATGTGAACCATCTATTCAGATTCTAAATGCACTCACAGAAAGGGCTCCAGCCCGGCACAATATTGTTAAGTAGGACACAGCAGTAAGCTCCCCAGTCTCTTTCTTCTGTGAACCTCATTTTTGTCTTAATGTGCCCTTCTCTGCTTTGTCTATCGCCTCTCAATCTGGGCTTTTAATCTATTTTTCATTACTAACAAGAGGTAACTAAGGCTCCTGGAAAGGTTAACTGACAAGAACATGTGTCCTTTTTTCCTGATATTTGCATCTTTAGGAAAAACTCTTAAACACCGATAGGACTTCAATGGTGCACTTGGTGTTGGGGACCATAACAGAGTATTTTAAGGTGCAGGACCATTCCTCCTGCTTCTAGACAAAGCCACAGACTGCGTAACAGCTCTGCCAGCTGTGAAGATAACGGCTTCTTCCAGACTACAGGATGCAAAATTTTGACCTAGGTTTAAGCAACAGTGAGATAGTCAAGAATGCACAGCACTCCAAGTTCTAATTTCATTTGAATATGAATTTGAGGAAAAAAAATACTAATACTAAAATTTTAGTAATTTGTTATTTAACCGAAATGCATATTGAATTAATGTTCAGTATTTTATCTGGCAATGTATCTTTGATTTAGCTCTGTTTTCACAAGCATTCTAAATCTGTGTGACTGCCCAGCCAGGTCGCGGAGGGTGCGGGGGACACTGGTGGCCTCCCTATGCTGCTGTTCCAGGCGCCCGTCTCCCTCTAGCGGCCGCCAGGGACATCACGCCGCCCAGCGAGAAGCCGGGCGGGGGGCCGCGAAGGATGAGTTTTAGGCCACATCCCCAGGGGATTTTTCCTGACAAGCGGATGGGAATGGAGACGTGCTGAGTTCAAAGTCACCTAAACCTAGTTTCATCCCCAGCAGAAGAAAGTAACCCTCTTCCTATTAGCAGAAATGAAGTTTCCCTTTATTCAGTCAAAAATATAGTGTACAAATAAATTCTCCATAGAACAGCTTATGATGACAGTTAATGTCCTACCCTGAGATGTCCTCATCATCAGTGAAAACTGATAAATGTTATCATCTCTTGCTGAAAAGAAGTCGAAGCCTTTATCCCCTCTGACCCTAAATGGTTTGTCAAGAAGTATTCATTCAGACGAGGAGATTCAGAAGGGTGGAGATGCTTGTCTGTCCTCTGTATTGTTCCTGACAACCAATAAATAATGTTGAAATGAATTGGCACTGAAATACACTAGCAGCTTGGGATTAAAGATAAAGAGGAACCTATTCCTACTGGCCGAGAATGATCACACCATCTGAAAAGGAGATAGTGGAAGCAGTGCTGATCCTTACCAACGGCAGTGGAACTGGTTCTTGGAATTGCACTTCTCCTCTTAGCAATCTGATGACTGGAGCCTGGCCAGCAGGGCTACCACTAAGGGACTTAGAAATGCAAGATCATTTTTACTCTATACTACTCTAACTGTTGAATGACACAGGGTATTGTCCAGACTCAGGGAATAGAGCCAGAACATGGGTTCTAGAATCCAGAGGTGACTCCCAGATCATACCTGCGTTCCTTGAAGGACAGTTTCCACAACATAGGTGTTTTGTGATTGATTGTTCAATTAATGAATGAATGAACAATGAGACTGCATCTATCACAGTCATCTCCATACCAAAAGAACAAAGTGTCATGGAGCACACTCATCAGGTTCAGTGGTATTAAAGCAAGATTAAAACTTCAGTGACAGAACTCTGGTGAGAGGAGCCCCTACCACCAGTGGCAAGTACTCAGAGATGATTGGGAGTAAAGATGGCTTTTAGTTTCCATCAGTCTCCTTCAAGCTACCAAAAAGCACATAGTTTAAGCAAAAGCAATTATTTTGTTTTGTAGTTTCAAGACAAATTCACTACAAGCTGTCCCTTTTAAACAGATAACCTGTCTTTAAGTCTTGCCTAGCAGATATACCATATGTACATAAAATAAAGTGGAAGGCATTTGCACAGGAAATTCAGACATCAGGTACTCACTTTCTAGATTAACTCATAAGGAAGGAAATGAAAATTACTGACCATCTAATATGTAGCAGGCACTATCTCTTGTCTCATGTGATCTTCACAGTAACCTTGTGAGGTTATCATTCCTGTTTACATTTTGACAGATGTGGAAATGCCATGTTAAAGAAGTGAAGTAATTTAGCTAAGGTCATACAGAGAAAGCCAAGATGCAAATTTATTGTCTCTTTCTAATATACACTACTGGTACTTGAGTAACTAAGGATGCCATCTATATACTTCAAGGGAGAATCAAATAATTAGGGAATGTGTGCTAGAAATAATGCATCAAGGGAAATGTGGAAAGATCAGTCAAGGGGTGGGTGGATTCTGTCCTTCCTCCACCCAACCTCTGATCTCTGTGGCCTGGGTTTCATCAGCTTGTCCTTTGTAGACCCAAGCTTCTTTGGATAGCAAAGTAAAGACTATGATTCCATAATCTCTCTCAGCTTTCAAAATGCACTCATTTTCAGGCCTGCCTTCTGAAGAATTCTGAGGTTTTAGTTCTGGGGAGGAGCCCTAGAATCTGCATCTTTAGCAAGCATGGCAAATTTGAAACTCAAGGGACTTGATGTTATTTAATTAATGTTCAGTACTCTTCTAAATTCTGTGTATCAGCGACTTAGGCTGTATTCCTAAAATAATTTTTTAGCAAATACTTTTATTCTTTTATATGATCATGTTAGAAAAGGAAAAGTTAAGGCATTCAGTGGATGAACTGAGTATTCTTTTAATGATTTATCAAAATTCTGTTGGTGTTTCCTATGGCATTTCACTGGCATTTGGCAGCTTAGAACAGCCCCAATAGAGATATAAGCACCCTAAATCCAGTAAATCCACTTGACATTAGATTATGAAAAAGTTGTGTGGCTTAAGAACCTGAAGACCTTCCAGGGAACAGTTAATCTGGTGACTTTGGAACCAAAATGTAATAACGATTGTTTATATTAGATTTACCTTTGGTCATTCAAATCCTTCCTACATTCTTTGAGTAAGCATTTTAAAATGCTTCAGACCATACCTGCAACTTTGAACAAGAAGTTTTTGAAGCTGGACACAGTGGCACACACTTGTAATTCCAGCACTTTGGGAGGCTGAGACTGGAGAATCATGAGTTCAAAGCCAGCCTCAGCAATGGCAGTGAGGCACTAAGCAACTCAGTGATATTCTGTCTCTGAATAAAACACAAAACAGGGCTGGGGATGTAGCTCAGTCATCAAATACCCTTGAGTTCAATCCTGGTACCAAAAAAAAGGAAGAAGTTCTTAACTTTATTCACTTCAGTGTGTATCACACTGCCTCAAATCTTGTGAAGAAAAGAGACTGGGAAAGCTGAAACTAGTGAGCAAAAATAAAAAGATTACATTAGTTCCCACTAAAGGATCACTGTGCACACATGTTTGAGTCCCACGGGGTATGGGAAGTCCAAAACACTTCCAAAGAAGGTAACTCGGCTGTGTTCCACCTTCAAGTTGAAGTCATATTCCAACCCCATCTTGTCGAATCCAATATTCACCTGATTTGGGAAACAGGATTAATATTAGGACCAAAAAGGGATAAAGACCACTGACTCTCAGGCCACCCACTTCTCTCTCTCCTTGGCTATTTACACCAGCCTAGATAACTACTATTTCTTTCTTTAGGCACACCCACAGACATATATTTCATTTTCTTTATCTTATCTCAATGTAAGAAACTCATCTAAGTGCATCTGTGCACTTCCCTTTAAAGATAGAACATAACATTCATAATTTGTCTCTCTTATAATTGAGCAATTACCTAGAAGATGATTTTATATGCTCTTTTTATTTCTTTCCTTATGAATCTTCTGTCTATATTGCTGACAGGTCACCTGCTGAAGTATCTAAGGTGAAATCTTTACTGGTTGGGCAGGTAAGAAATTGATATATGACTAACAAGCAATTCTCCTTTAGGAAACCCAGAATTGTGTAAGGATAGCTGATTCATACTGCTGCAACTGAAATATGTAATAATAGAGCAACAACAAAGGGTGATGATGACAGCCCAGCACAGCAACTGGTTCTCTAGCTCCATGGCTGATGGAGAAATCATAACCCTGGTGAAACAAGGTGCTCCCCAAATCATTCCAATCATTCCAAGGAGTGATGTGATTTTTCTTTATAGGTCCACAGCAAAGGCACAATGTTGTTTAATTAATGCCTTTCTTCAAAGTGTACTCCATTGTTTCCATACTTATAAGGCCCTAATAGGGTCATGCATGTAAATGTCTGTTCAACGAAGAATTTTTAAGCACCTCCTACATGCTAAACACTGTACTAGGAGCTGGGAATTCTCCTCAGCTTGTCCTTTACAGCCTTGAGCTTCTTTAGATAGCAAAGGAGGAGACTGTGATTCCATAATGTAAGAATTGTGGAATCACAGTTGGGGTTACAGCCATAAATCTCCAGTGTGGAGCTGGAGTTGTATATTTAACAATATTAACTATTATTGCCAATTTCTTTTCAGACTTTAAATGCATTTTGTAATAAATATTCTCTTTATGGCTAAGAATACAGCTGAGAGCTGGGAATACAGCTATAAAAATCATCAGTTGATATAGATATGACCTTCTTCTGGTTTACTCTTCTGTTCATTTAATCAGATTCACCTATTTTAAAATATTTTGAGAATGAGTCAAAGTATAACAGTTTGAGGCTTAAAGCACGGGCTCTGTCAGACAAACCTGGGTAGGAGTCTCAAACTTGTCAAACTGTGTGGCCAGGAACTTGTAGGTACCATGGAGCCTTTGTTTCCCACTTATAAAATAAAGGTCACATTAGTATCTCCTCCCCAGGATAATTGTGAGGCTTAAATGAGGTAATAAGTTCTTGCCTCAGTGGCTTGAATTTAGCAAGTACTCAAAAATGGAATCTCTTATTAGTTAATATTATTTTTCCTGTGCAGGTACATACAGACTTGACTGGTTATGTGCCAGAAGGTGAAGCCTCTCCTTGAGTCTTCAACTGGGCTGAGCTTAAGAAAAGCTTTGACAAGGGTTGAAATAATGTGGGACTCAATTTATACCAAGCCTGGTGTTAAGTAATCAACCAAGGAATGTCAAAGTTAAGATTTTACTAACAAATGGAATGAAGAAAACAAGAACTAGTTGAGGGACCCAAAGTTCCCTTTCTTTCTGATGAGTTTTGTTAGAGAAAACAACTCCTGAGAGAGGTTATGAAACATTGATCTTTGGCTAAATACCATTGAAAAGAGCTATGTAACATATATTACATATTATAGAACCACAATGTACATTAGGTTAAAGAGCAGTAAGTACAGAAGAGACGGAATGATTTTTAACTTTCTATTATTTCCCAAATTGATTTCTCTATTAAAAATATTTACAACTAAAATGTTTTAAAATTTTTAAATAACAGCCACTAACATCTCAAGGAGCACTCTTTGCCAACTGCTGCTAAAAGAAGCTAAGAACTTGCTTCACAATTATAAAGTAGTGAAAGGATCCAAACTTGGGAACCAGGCACATTTTTTCTGACCCTGATTCTAACCAGTAGTGTGAATTGGGGCAAGTCACCTGATTCCAGTACATACAAGTTATATGAAAATATGCTCTTCATAAATAGCCATAAAGAGAAGATCCATTATTAAATGCATTTAAAGTCTGAACAGAAATTGGCAATAATAGTTAATATTGTTACAGTGTACATCCTAACTTGTACCAGAGTAAATTCAAGTATATAGTTCTTCTGCGTAAAGCTTTCTGATATTGGATGTCTGGGAAGAGTTTGGGTGTGTTCAAGATAAAGCTATTGACTACAGTGTAAAGTATGTGCAGGAAGGAGCAGGAATCAAGGCAGGGAGGATGAAGAAATGAAGGAAGATAGTCCAGTGTGTGGGGCTGAGGCCACCAACAGAAATAATGAGGAAAATATGGGTAGGAGTGGCTGAGGAATGAAACTAGACTCTTTTTTGATGTACTAGTTTAAAGAACTAACCAACCATCTAGTTGGCAACCTCATCTGTCTAGATCTTAGGAAACAGACTATAGCTTGAGAAATAAAATGAGGAAATGTTAGCACATTATTGTGAAATTTTTTAGAAAAGGGCCACGACATATTTAGCTCTACATCTTCTGTGTTCAGCCTTAGGTCTTGTGCATAGAAGGAACTTCTAGAATTTTGGGGAAATGAATTAATAAATCAGTAAATCATTGGTCTGCAAATAGACCAATTCAAAGTAGATTTTAAGTCATGTAGTCAGTTCAGGATAAAATACCAACTAAATGAATGAAATGACGGTTGAATCCATGGAACTGGGAGGATCAGCAGTGAAGATGTGTGGAGAAAAATAAGACAACCAAAGACAAAACCGAGAGCTACCACTTATTTGGTGGCTGGCAGAAACTAGAGAAAACAGGGAGTCCGAGAGACTGAAGGAGAAAGGAGTATTTTTTAACATGACAGGAAAGAAAGGAGAAAGTGAGTAGTAGATGATATCAGATTCTGGGAGGTCAAGAGAGGTGTGACTTATCTTCCCTAAGTATCACTTTTTTTGGCCATGCTTTGGGAAGAGCAGCATGACAGTGGTCCATAGGCCTGATGTCTGGGGTAGGGGTGATGCAGGCTGTGTGGAATGAAAATCTTCCTAACATATATACATGTTTAGAACTTGACCTTATAATAAGCTCAATAAGAGGAGGAAAATGAAGACCAGCTTGATTCTTTTGTTCTTAACATAGGCTGGTTCTTTTCAAACTTTTACTTATGGAAAAATTTTAACATAGGCAAAGGTGGGGGGTGGAGTATAAAATGTGTTCTGACTGTGATAAGATATATGGATGGCTGACAAAGATATGGGAAAAAAAGTTCAGCATCCACTAATCATCAAGGAAATGTAAATCAAAATCACAGTGAGATTTCATCCTAACTCAGAACGGTTATTATAAAAAAGAAAAGCTAACAAGTGCCGGTGAGGCTGTGGAGGAAAGGGCACACTTGCACACTGCTGGTGGCCCCACATTCATTATGGAGAATAGTTGAAACTTCTTATAAAACTTGTAAAATATCTGTAAAACTTGTAAATGTAAATTTTTATCTGTACTAGGTTATGTGCTGTCTTTCCACTCTGACCTGTACTCAGATTACTTTTCTGAAAGACTAATGCAGAAGTTAACAGCATTTGGAGAATCTGGCTAAGACGTTGAGTTATAGTGCAGTCATTGCCAGCTCTGCTTGGCAGGAATGTCTCTTCCAGGAATGCTGTACTGCCACTGGGGTTCTCTGCTATCATGACTGATGCTGTAGAGCAGAAGGTTATATCCAGCTTTGAAATATTTCTTACAGTGCCTGGCACCAAATACATGTGATACCAGTGATGGAGAAATTTTAAGCTAAGGATTTGATTCTCATCAACTACAAGTTAAAACTAAAGTTTACTTCTGTTAAGAATATGCTGATGCAGAGGATATACTATATATTATTTTCTTTTTTGATAAATTCATGGTGTAAATTTAACAGGGTTCTTGTGATTGTAAGGCCCAGTCTTACAGTGATTATGGCTGTATATGGAGCTGCATATAGTATACATTCCAACTATTAGTAATAAAAAGCAAATCTGAATCAACAATGTTAGAGAAAAGACTGAATTATTGTAATGCAGATGACACAGGACTATAAAGGCATAAAGAGCTAACTCAATTTCCTTCTTATAAAAACAAGTGTATCAGATTTAAGTGATTGAGACTCCAGAACATTCCACTTACACCATGAGACTCAAGAGTGTAAAGACAGGCAATGAAAAGAACGGAAATTTATGATGGTGGGCTTCCTCCTTCATGAAGGAAATGAACACAACAAAGTTTTTTGTAGAGAAATGCTTTTGACATATGTGCTTATGACAATAAGCATATTTCTAGAACACCCTCTGGTGATCAGATACATGCATACAGTGTGCCATGATCAAATCTGGGCAAATAGCATATCCGTTTCCTTAAACATTTATCATTTCTTTTTGATGGAAAACTACCAACTCTTTTCTCCCAGTTCTTTATACAATGTGTAATAAATTATCATGGACTATAGTCACTATGTTGTGCCGTAGAACAACAGAACTCATCCTTCTTAGGTAACTGTATTGTGGTTCCCATTATTCAACTTCCCTCAATCCCACTTCACCCTTCCCCTTCCGAACTTCTTGTGATCATTATTCTACTCTCCATCTCTATGAAGTCAACATTTTTAGTTTCTACATATAAGAGAAAACATGCAGTATTTGTCTTTCTGTGCTTAGTTTATTTCATTAAAATAATGTTCCCCAGTTCCATTGCTATTATTGCCATTGGCAGGATTTCCTTCCTTTTATGGCCAGGTAATATTCCATTGGGTATGTACACCAGATTTTCTTTTTTTGGGGGGGGGTTGTTCTTTTTAGTTATACATGACAGTAGAATGTATTCTGACATATCATATCTATGTGGAACATAACTTCCCATTTTTTGGTTGTACATGATATGGAGTTACATTGTTGTGTATTCATATATGAACATGGGAAAGTTATGTCATTCTTTCCTATTCTCATACCCACTCCCTTCCCACCATTCCCCCCTATCCAATCCAGTGAAACTCACCTCTTCCCTAAAAACCTCTCTTCTGCCTATTGTGACTCAGCACCCGCTTATCAAAGAGAACATTTGGCCTTTGGTTTGGGGGGATTGACTTATTTCACTTAGCAGATAGTCTCCAGTCCCATACATTATGCCATCATTTCATTCGTCTTTATGGCTGAGTAATATTCCATTTTGTATGTGTACCACATTTTCTTTATCCATTCATCTGTTGAAGGGCACCAGATGGGTTACATAGCTCAGCTATTGTGAATTGAGCTGCTATAAACATTGATGTCTTCACATTAGTATAGTGTAAAATCCAAACTCAAAATGGAGTCTCTCTGGTTTAGGCCTGCATGTATCTGCTAACCTACTTTTTGTGCTTCTGTGATTTAATGCTATGCTTGCTTCTCATGGATGGGGCCAAACCACAAGCCAGTAACCTAAAGTTCCAGGAACTGAAAGGGGAACATAGGTGGCGATGTCACAGTTGAACTATAAATAATTATAGGTTGAATATTTGCCAAATCCTGCTTTCCCAAGTCATGTAACTCGCCCACCCTATAATAACCTCTGAAACCCTCATTTCGGGGTCACTCTCTGAAGGAAAGGAGAGTTGATCCCAATCAATTGGTCTGTGTACCTATTTCCTCAATAAACTCTGCTGCTTCTGTAGAGTTGTCTGGGCTGCACTTCTTGGGGAGAGATGCAGGTTGGATGCAACAATAGGATGCTGATTTTTAAGTCCTTCAGGAACATACAGAGAAGTGGGATAATTGGGTCAAATGGTGGTTCCCTTCCAAGTTTTCTGAGGAATCTTCATACTCCTTTCCTGAGTGGTTACACCAATCTGTAATCCCACCAGCAATTTATGAGTGTACCTTTTCCCCCCACATCCATCTTGACATTTAATATTGCTTATATTCTTGATAATTGCCATTCTGACTGGAGTGAGATGGAATCTCAGTGTAGTTTTAATTTGCATTTCTGTAATTATTAGTGATGTTGAACATTTGCTCATATATTTGTTGACAGAGCATATTTCTTCTCAGAAGTGTCTATTCAGTTCCTTTGCCCATTTATTGACTGGGTTATTTGATTTTTTTGCTGTTAAGTTTTCTTGTTTTTTGGTACTGTGGATTGAACTCAGGGGTACTCGATGACTGAGCCACATTTCCAGCCCTATTTTGTGTTTTTGTAGAGATAGGGTCTCACTGAGGCTAGCTTTGAACTCGCAATTCTCCTATCTCGGCCTCCCAAAATGTTGGTGTTGAGTTTTTTGAATTCTTTATATATCCTGGACAATAATGCTCTGAAGTGCAGGTGGCAAAGATTGTTTTCCCATTCTGTATGCTCTCTCTTCACATTCTTGATTTTTTCCTTTGTTGTGAAAAAGATTTTCAATTTGACACCATCCCATTTATTGATTTTTTTTTTTTGTACTGGAGATTGAACTCAGGGGTACTCGACCACTGAGCCACATCCTCAGCCCTATTTTGTGCTTTATATAGAGACAGGGTCTCACTGAGTTGCTTAGCACCTCGCCATTGCTGAGGCTGGCTTTGAACTTGCGATTCTCCTGTCTCAGCCTCCCTAAGTGCTGGGATTACAGGCTTGCACCACTGCGCCCGGCTCATTTATTGATTCTTGATCTTACTTCTTGTGCTTTAGGAGTCTTGTTGAGGAATTCAGCTCCTAAGCTGACGTGATGGAGAGTTGGGCCTACTTTTTCTTCTAGTAGGCACAGAGTCTTTGCTGTAATGCCTAGTTCCTTGATCCACTTTGAGTTGAGTTTTGTGCAGGTAAGAGATAGTATTCTAATTTCATTTTGTTACATATGGATTTCCAGTTTTCCCAGCACCATTTGTTGAAAGGCTAGCTTTTTGATAATAACCATTCTAACTGAGTTCAGATAAAATCTGTGATTCTGATTTACATTTTCTTGATGATTAGAGGATGTTGAGCCTTTTTTTCCATATATTTGTCAGCCATTGGTATATGTTCTCACAGAGAAATATCTGTTTAGATCATTTGCCTAATTTTAAATGAGATTATTTGGGTTTTATTTTTCTTATTGAGTTTTTTCCTTGTGTATTCTATTATTACCTTGTCAGATGAAGAGTTTGCATATATTATCTCTCATTATGCCTTTTGCTCTGTTGATTTTTTCCTTTGCTGTACAGAAGCTTCTTAGTTTGATACAATTCCATTTGTTTATTTTTGCATTTGTTGCTATGCTTTTAGGGCCTTATCCAAAAAATCTATGTCAATGTCTTCAAGTGTTTCCCTTTATGTTTTCTTTAAGTAGTTTCATATTTTTGGGTCTTACATTCAGGTCTTAAAGTTTGAATTAATTTTTGTATATAATGAGAGATAGGGGTCTAATCTCTGTCTTCTGCGTATGGATATCTAGGTTTCCCAAGACCATTCACCAAAGAGACTGTTCTTTCTCCAATGCATGTCTTCGGTGACTTTGTCAAAGACCAATTGTCTATAAATATGCGGAATTATTTCTGGGTTCCCTATACTATTCTGTTGGTCTATGTGTCTGATTTTATGCCAGTATCTTGCTGTTTTGGTAACTACAGTTTTATAGTAAGTTTTAAGGTAGTATTGTGATGCATCCAGCTTTGTTCTTTTTTTCTCAGGATTATTTTGGCTAGTCAGGGTCTATTGAGGTTCCATATAAATTTTGGGATTGTTTTCCTATATCTGTGAAAAGGGTTAAGTCCACTTGGTCTGAAGTATATTTTAACATGGATGTTTCTTTGTTGATTTTTTAAAATTTGAATAGTTTGTCCATTGATAAAGTGAGGTGTTGAAGTCCTCAACTATTATCATATTAAATTCTTTATCTTCCTTATATCTAATATATGCTTGATATTATTGAGTGCCCAGTATTGTAGTGGTACCCCCTCCTCCACAGAAAATCTTAATTAAGCTTCTCCAGAGATCCCCCACCAAATTGTTCTTAGACTCTCTGCAAACTTTCTGCAAAAGAATTTTCAGGCAAAATATATGCCTGCAGAAGCAAAGTGTGAGGATAAGAAAAACTAACCCAAGGCCTTCAGAGAAGTGTTTGCATTTCAGAGTTAGGTCCTTGAAAGACAGCTGATGGAAGAAGGGGAAAAAATTCTTCCTTTCCCAAGCACTGATTTTCACAGAGAATGTCCTTGGCCTGAATTGGTTGCCCAGAACAGTAGAAAAAAACTACTGTTATATGAACCTCTACAGATTGTGAACCTTTAAGCCCCAACCCCTATACCCCAGGCATAAAGTTCTAAAACTTCCTGAACTCGGTGTTCAGGGGATCAGTTGAATACGAAGAAAGCTTTCCCTCTGGACCTGGCTGTAGCCAATAAATAAATCTAATTCCTGCTAATTCCTTGGTGTCTAATCTCGTCTGTCCCACAATAGTATTGGATACAAATATACCTCCATTTTTTTGTTCATTTCTGCTTTTAGTGAAACCAAGATTTAAGATTTACAGAAAAAAGCTTTATGGGGTTAGGGGACAGAAGTGTGGTAATCGGGCTGGAGTTGTGGCTCAGTGGTAGAGTGCTTGCCTAGCATTTGTGAGGCACTAGGTTTGATCCTCAGCACCACATAAAAATAAATAAATAAAATAAAGGTATTGTGTCCATCTACAACTTAAAATATTTTAAAAGGAAAGAAATGTAGTAGTGAGGAAAGGAGGACACAAGCAGCGGTGAGGACATCCAGTAGAATTCAGGGATAAAAACATCTACACATGTTCACAGAACACAGAGGAACAAGAGGAACATTTCCTGAACCATAGAGGATGAGGGTATAGGGTGAGTGGGGCAGAGTGGGTAATTCTGAAACCTATTCCAAATTAATTTTGGAGCAAATTCTTCTCCTAGACAAGTCAAAGATTGTGTATTAAAAATGTTATTAGAAATACCTCCAATTTGGGGGCTGGAGTTGTAGCTCAGCGGTAGAATGCTTGCCTAGCATGTGTGAGGCACTGGGTTCAGTCATGAGCACCACATAGAAATAAATAAAATAAAGGTATTTTGTCCATCTACAACTAAACAAAATATTTAAAAAAGAAATACCTCCAATTCTTATTCAGTCTTGATTAACTGATCATGTATCATTATGCAGTAACTTCTTTGTTTCTCTTTGCAGCTTTTGACTTAAATCCTATTTTATCTGATGTAAGGATAGTTGCTTTTCTGTTTTCTTTCAGTTTCTGTTTGTGTGGTATATTTTTTCCCATCTTTTCATTTTTAGTCTATTTGTGTCTGGTGAGATGAATTTCTTATGGGACATATATCATTGGATCTTGGTTTTATATTTATTCAGCTAGTCTCAATCTTTTAATTGGGGAATTTAATCCATTACATTCATGGTTATAATTGACAAGTAAAGGCATATTCCTGTCATTTTGTTTAAATTCCTTTTGGATAATTCATATAACTTTTGTTGTTTCTTTTCTTTCTTGTTTATCTTTGTGGTTTGGCAGATTTCTGTATTAATAGGGTTTAATTTTTTTTACTTTTATGTGTCTGCTCTACTAGTGAGTTTTGTATTTACATAAGATTCATCATGGTAATCATCATTCTTTTGTTTCTAGTGTAGGACTCCCTTAATTTTATTTATTTATTTATTTAGGCATTATCGGAGGCAGCCCAGGGGTACTATACCATTTAGATACATCCCTAACCCTTTTATTTTAAAACAGAATCTTGCAACATTGCTGAGGCTGATTTCAAATTTTTGATTCTCCTGCCTCAGCCTCCTGAGTTGCTGGGATTATAGATAGATGTGCACCACTAGGTCTGGCTTTTTTTCTTTTTTAAAATTTTGTTCTAATTAGTAATACATGATGGCAGAATGCATTTTGATCATTGTATACAAATGGTGTATACAACTTTTCACTTCTCTGGTTGTACACGATGTAGAGTTGCACCATATGTGCAGAGATACATGCACCTAGGGTAATGATGTTTATCTCATTCCATCATCTTTCCTGCCCTCATGCTCCTTCCCCTCCCCCTTCCCCTTTTCCCAAAGTGCCTCCACCACACCTCCCCCAATTGTGGATCAGCATCCACTTATCAGAGAGAACATTCAACATTTGGACTTTGAAGATTGGCTTACTTTGCTTAGCATGATGTTCTCCAACTCCATCCATTTACCTGATAATGCCATAATTTTATTCTCTTTTAATGCTGAGTAATATTCCATTGTGTATGTATACCACAGTTCCTTTATCCATTCATCTACAGAAGGACATCTAGGTTGCTTCCACAGTTTAGCTATTGTAAATGGAACTGCTCTGAACATTGATGTGGCTGCATCACTATAGTATGCTGATTTTAAGTCCACTGAGTATATACTGAGGAGTGTGATAGCTGGGTCAAATGTTGGTTCCATTCCAAGTTCTCTAAGGAATCTCCATACTGCTTTCCATAGTGGTTGCACCAATTTGCAGTGCCACTAGTAATGTATGAGTCTACATTTTCCCCCACATTCTCACCAATGCTTATTATTGCTTGTATTCTTGATAATTGCCATTCTGACTGGAGTGAGATGAAATCTTAGAGGGGTTTTGATTTGCATTTCTCTAATTACTAGAGAATGTGAACATTTTTTCATATATTTGTTGATTGATTGTATATCTTCTTCTGAGAAGTGTCTGTTCAGTTCCTTAGCCCATTTATTAATTGAGTTACTTATTTTTTTGATGTTAAGTTTTTTGTGTTCTTTATATATCCTGGAAATTAGTGCTCTATCTGATTTGTGTGTAGTAAAAATGCTCTCCCACTCTGTGGCCTCTCTCTTCACTTTATTGATTATTTATTTTCCTGAGAAGAAGATTTTTAGTTTGAATCCATCCCATTTATTGATTCTTGATTTTATTTCTTGTGCTTTAGAAGTCTGGTTAAGGAAGTCAGGAACTAATCTGACATGATGAAGATTTGGGCCTACTTTTTCTTCTATTAGGCATAGGGTCTCTGTTCTAATTCCTAGGTCCTTCATATCCACTTTGAATTGAGTTTTGTGCATGGTGGGAGATAGTGGTTTAATTAAATTTTGCTGCATATGGATTTCCAGTTTTCCAAGCACCATTTGCTGAAGAGGCTATCTTTTCACCAATGCATATTTTTGGTGCCTTTGTCTAGTATGAAATAACTGTTTTTGTGTGGGTTTGTCTTTGTGTCTTCTATTCTGTACTATTGGTATACATGTTTATTTTGGTGCCAATACCATGTCACTTTTGTTATTATAGCTTTGTAACATAGTTTAAGGTCTGGTATTGTGATGCCTCCTCCTTCACTATTCTTGCTAAGGATTGCTTTAAATATTCTGCATCTCTTATTCTTCCAAATGAATTTCATAATTGCTTTTCCTATTTCCATGAGAAATGTTGTTGAGATTTTAATTGAAATTGCATTAAATCTGGCCATTTTGACAATATCAATTCTTCCTATACAAGGACATGAGAGATTTTTCCATCTTATTATGTCTTGTTCAATTACTTTCTTTAGTGTTCTGTAGTTTTCATTGTATAGATCTTTCACCTCTTTTGTTAGATTGATTCCCAAGTATTTTTTTTTGAAGCTATAGTGAATGGGGTAGTTTTCCTAATTTCTCTTTCAGAGGATTCATCACTGATGTATAGAAATGCAATTGATTTATGGGTGTTGATTTTATATCCTGCTACTTTGCTGAATTCATTTATTTATTCTTGAAGTTTTCTTGTGGAGTTTTTTGGATCCTCTAAGTATAGACTCATGTCATTGGCAAATAGTAATAGTTTGAGTTCTTCTTTTCCTATTTGTATCCCTTTAATTTCTTCCATCTGTCTAATTGCTCTGGCTAGAGTTTCAAGGACTATGCTGAATAGGAGAGGAGAGAAAGCATCCCTGTCTTGTTCCAGTTCTTAGAGGAAATGCTTCCAATTTTTCTCCATTTAGAGTGGTGTTAGACTTGAGCTTATCATAGATAGCTTTTACTATCCCTAGATTTTCTAGTGTTTTGAACATAAAAGGGTACTGTATTTTGTCAAGTGCTTTTTCTGCATCTATTGAGATGATCACTTTATTTTTATCTCTATATTGAGGTGATGGATTATGTTTATTAATTTCTGTATGTTGAATCAACCTTGAATCACTAGGATGAACTCCACTTGATCACGGTGCACTTCATTTTTAATATGTTTTTGCATGCAATTTGTCAGAATTTTACTGAGAATTTTTGCATCAATGTTCATCAGGGATATTGATTAGTTTGAAATTTTCATTCCTTGATGTGTCTTTGTCTGGCTTAGGTATCAGAGTGATACTTGCCTCCTAGAATGAGGTTGGAAGGGTTCCCTCCTTTTCTATTTCATGGAATAATTTGAGGAGTAATGGTACTAATTCTTCTTTAAAGGTCTTATAGACCTTGGCTGGAATCCATCTGTTCCTGGGATTTTCTTGTGTGATAGGATTTTGATGGTATCTTCTATTTTATTGCTCTTAATTGATCTGTTTAAATTGTGTATGTCCTCCCAATTCAGTTTAGGTAGATCATATTTCTTTAGAAATTTGTTGGTGTCATCAATATTTTCTATTTTATTGGAATATAAGTTTTCAAAAGAGTTTCTAATGATCTTCTGTATTTCAGTAGTATCTGTCATAATATTTCCTTTTTCATCACAAATTTTAGTAATTTGAGTTTTCTTTCTCCTTATTTTCATTACGATGGCTAAGGGTTTGTCAATTTTATTTATTTATTTCAAAGAACTAGCTTTTTGTTCTGTCAATTGTTTCAATGGTTTCTTTTGTTTCAATTTCATTGGTTTCAGCCCTGATTTTAATTATTTTCTGTCTTCTACTACTTTTTGTGTTGATTTGTTTTTCTTTTTCTAGGGCTTTGAGATGTAATGTCAGGTCATTTATTTGTTGATTTTTTCTTTTAATGAATGAGCTCAATGCAATGAACTTTCCTCTTAGCACTGCCTTCATAGTATCCCAGAGATTTGGTATGTTTATTGAAATTCTCATTTACCTCTAAGAATTTTTTTTTATCTCCTCCCTGATGTCTTCTGCTTATCCATGCATCATTCAATAGTGTATTATGTAGTCTCCAGGTGTTGGAATAACTTCTATTTTTTATTTTCTCATTGATTTCTAATTTCATTCCATTATGATCTGATATAATGCAGGATAGTATCTCTAGTTTTTGTATTTGCTGAGAGTTGCTTTGTGGCATAACATATGGTCTATTTTAGAGAAGGATCCATGCGCTGCTGAGAAAAAAAATTGTATTTGCTTGTTGATGGATGAAACACTCTATATATGTCTGTTAAGTCTAAATTACTGATTGCACTATTGAGTTCTATAGTTTCTTTGCTTAGTTTTTGTTTGGAAGATCTATCCAGTGGTGAGAGAGGTGTGTTAAAGTTACCCAGTATTATTGTGTTGTGGTCTATTTGATTCCAGAAATTGAGAAGGGTTTGTTTGATATACGTAGATGCTCCATTGTTTGGGGCATAAATATTTATGATTGCCATATCTTGTTGATTCCCTTAAGCAGTATGAAATTTCCTTCTTTATCCCTTCTGACTAACTTTGGTTTGAAGTCCACTTTATCTGATATGAGGATGAAAACCCCTGCTTGTTTGTATGGTCCATGTGAGTGATGTTTTTATCCCATCCTTTCACCTTCACTCTGTGGATGTCTTTTCCAATAAAATGAGTGTCTTGAAGGCAGCATATTGTTGGGTATTTGTTTTAATCCTATCTACTAGTCTATTTCTTTTAATTGCTGAGTATAGACCATTGACATTCAGTGTTATTATTGAGACATGGTTTGTATTCCCAGTCATTTTGGTTTGTTTTGGATTTTTACTTGCCTTTGTTACTCCTTTGATTGGCCTTTCCTTTAGTGTATTTCCTCTCTTTGCTGATTTTCATTATTATTTTTCATTTCCTCTTCCTGGAATATTTTGTTGAGACTGTTTTGTAGTGCATATTCTCTTGCTGATAATTCTTTTAACTTTTGTTTATCATGGAACTTTTTATTTTATCATCAAATCTGAAGCATAAATTTGCTGGATATAAGACTCTTGGTTGGTATCCATTTCCTTTTAGAGCTTGGTATATGTTGTTCCTAGATCTCTTATCTTTGAGCATCTGGATTGCAAAATCTGCTAATATCTGAATTGGTTTCCCCCTATGCATAATCTGAAACTTTTCTCTTGCAGCTTTTAAAATTCTATTCTTATTTTGTATGCTAGGCATTTTCATTATAATGTGCCTTAGTGTAGATCTATTGAAATTTTGTACACTTGTTGTCCTGTAAGCCTCTTGTATTTGATTTTCCAATTCATTCTTTGTGTTTGGGAAATTTTCTGATATTTATTTATTTATTTATTTATTTATTTATTTATTTGGTACTGGGGATTGAACTCAGGGGCACTCGACCACTGAGCCACATCCCCAGCCCTATTTTGTGTTTTATGTAGAGACAGGGTCTCACTGAGTTGCTTAGCGCCTCGCCATTGCTGAGGCTGGCTTTGAACTCTTGATTCTCCTGTCTCAGCCTCCTTAAGTGCTGAGATTACAGGCTTGAGCCACCACGCCCGGCTAATTTTCTGATATTTATAGTGTCCCTGCAGGTTTCTGATGTCTCGCCTCGGTGTTGAGCTTCCAGTCCCCAGCAAGTGTCCCAAGATGGCAGCTGCCTCAACTAAAGACAGTGGTAGCAGCAGGGGAGGTAACTCAAGATGGTGTTAGAGGTGTCCCAAAATGGAAGCAACCACTCTCAGAGACTGGATTGGAAGGGTGGGCCATCCAATAGCGTTGGATGACCTCTTAAGAGATACAGTACTGTGGCATTTGGTGCTACAGTGGCAGCTACTCTAGGCCCTGTCTATTGTCCCAAGGTGGAGGCTACTATGTGGGGAGGGCTATGGCAATGGCTGCAGTGTTCCAAAATGGAGGTGGGCTGTGGTGGGCACATGCATTAGTAAATGGAGAGCCTCAGCAGGGGCTCCTTGCAGGTTGGCAGGGCTGTCCTGGGCCTGCCTGGGTCTGCAATGATTAGTGGGGCTATCTTCCATGTCTGGCTTTCTTAAGCATTTCTTATAAGCTGTTCTAGTGGTTAGGATTTCACTCAGATTTTGCTAGTCTTGGAAAGAGTTTATTTCTCCTTCTTTTATGAAGGATAGTTTTGCTTGGTTTAGGATTTTTGGTCAGCAGCTTTTTCTTTCAGGACTCTAAATTTATCCTCCCATTTTTCCTTGGCCCATAAGATTTTTGCAGAGACATTTGATAATAGTCTGATAGAGATTCTCTTATATGTGACTTGGCACTTTGCTCTTACTTTTTTTATAATTCTCTTTGTGTTGGACTTTTGATAGTTCAATATACCTTGAAGAAGACCTTTTTTGGTCAAATTTATTAAGAGTTCTCTAAGTTTCCTGAACCTGGATGTCTGTATCTTTCCCAAGATTTGGAAATTTTTCAGGTATTATTTTGTTGAATATGTTTGTATACTTTTTCCTTGTTTTCTCTTTCTGGAACATCCATAATGTGAACACTTATTCTCTTAATAGTATCCTATAAATAGGTCTTGTAAACTTTCTTATTATTATGTTTTGGTGGTAGTTACTGTTTTGTGTGACTGGGTTATTTTGGAAGATCTGTCCTCAAGTTCAAAAATTCTTTCTTCTGCCTGATCTAGTCTGTTGTTGAATCTCTCAACTGTGTTTTTATTTCATTCATTAATTTGTTTGGTGCCAAGTTTCTGTTTGGTCCTTTTTTACAAGCTCTATCTGGTCAGTTTCTCATTCATTTCCTGTATTGTTTTCCTAAATTCATTGAATGGTTTGTGTTCACTTGTATCTCATAGAGTATCCTAATTATTATTTTAAATTGTTTTTCAATCAATTCATTGATCTTTGTTTTGTAGTTTGTTGCTAAAGAGTTAATGTGTATCTTTGGAGACATGTTACCTTGACTTTTCATGCTTTTTGTGTTCCTACATTGACATTTGTCCATCTGGCAAGTCAATTGCCTGTACCAACTTTATAGAATGGCTTTCATAGTAAAAGATATCAATTGAGTAGGCTATGCTGGCTTTGATTGCAGGTGGGTGCAATATTGTAGTGTTCATGCTGCTTATTCAGCTATAACAAACATTAGTAATGCCTGTGGATGCCTCAGTGGCCTAGGCTACTGGTGTTTAAGGATTGTTCCACCAGCTGGGATAAAACTTTAAATGAGACAGATTCACTGATAGCTCTGGGTGTGGTGTACGTGAATATAGGTGCAGGGCATCCATTGGTTTACAAGGGCTCTGCAGAAATAGGGCCATTCTGGCAGGGCCAGTGCAATGTATTTGGTAGTGGAGGCAGGGTGCCTGTCTGAGGGCTCCATGTGGGCTAGGCCACGCTGATGGGCCTAGGAAGGGCACCTTTTAGGGTCTGAGGGCTGTATAGGTGCTTTTACAGGCTCTCAAGAGGGCAGCCTGCCCTGAGCAGTTGCTTTTCTGGGCTAAGAGTGGGTAGGCATGGCCACCTGTTTCCTGGGGCTCTAAGAGGGTAAATAGAGCCACTTGGCTATTTCCTGGGGCCACAATCAGCCAAGCTTCTCAGGATGGACTGCCTGGCTGCTTCTTTGGACTAAAGGAAGTTATGTAGGTTTTCCTGGCTGTTTCTTAGGGATGTGGTAGGCTGAGCCACTCAGGGTGGGCTGGCCAACTAGGTTCGTAGGACTGAAGGTAAGTGGGCAGGTCAACTAACCATTTGCATCCTGAGGCTTCTGTGGGCTGAGACAACCAAACTGCTGGTGTGGCTGCCTTGTGGCTTCATAGGACCCTACATGAGTGGAGTCTTAAGATGGCACCCTGCAGAAGCAGCTGAGATGGGGAAGAACACAACATGGGCTGGAATATTTCTATGTGGCAATGCAGCAGTGCAGACTCCCTGATAGCACCTCACTCCAGCTCTTATATCCTTTATCCTATGAGGATACAGGCTTTTCCAGAAGCATATGCTTCAGGTATCCATGGCAAGATTGGGAACTCCTGGGGGCCTCTTCCTTACCCTTCCTCATCAAACAAAATTCCCTTATGGTTCAGAGTAGATATCTGGAGAAATGAGACAATAGATGCACTCTAAGGTTTCTATTGTTATTGTTTGTTTTGTTTTTAACTAAAGAGGTAGTAAGTTACCATGATTAAAGTTTAAAACTTGAGCAAAATAAGGCAAATTATTTTTTTGAAGTTGATACTAATTACTCATAAAACTATGTAGCAATCTTTCAAAAATAATAAAATGTTAAAACAAAATAATCAAAAAAGGTGACACAAATAGAAAAAAGGATAAATAAAAAAATTATAGGGACTGGGGATGTAGCTCAGTGGTTTAGTGCTTGCCTAGCATTCACAAGACCCTGGGTTCAATTCCTAGTACCTGAAAAAAACTATAAAAATGAACAACAAATACCAGTTTTGGTGTTTATGATAATAAATAATAAATGCAAATGAATTAAAATATTTTATAAAATAATAAGTCTTTTAGACTGGATCAGAATACCAAATCTAGGTAAAACTATTTCCATAAGAAACATTTAAAAAATACCAACAATTCTCCAACATTGTGAAATTTCTGAAGAAAAACCAACAAAGGAAAAGAAAAAGGGAAAAAATGAAGTGAAATCAACAAGACATAAAGTAGAATTCAACAAAAACTACAAATGTTAAATATATTTAAGAGATAAAAAAATTTGTTAAAAAGTAGGTTAAAAAATATGTTAAAAATAAAAAGATAAATAAAAATAAAAATATAAAATGAAAATAAAAAGATAAAAATATGTTGAAATTTGAATAAATGTCTGATTGAACAAATATTGAATTTTATACTATAGATCAAATACATGATTTTGAAACATGGCAATTTTACAAAAACTTTCAATGCATAGAAATTGCTTAGGCTATGTTCTCTGATTATAATTAGAAAAGTTATAAATTAATAAGATACCTAACAACATTAGGAAAACCGTCATTCTTGGAGATCTAAAAGTCACTCAATGTTTGGATCAAAAGAGAAATTTCCACTACAATTTCATCTTGTTTAGAAAATGGATATCATTAAAAACACAGAATATTATAATTTTTAAAAAATGATTTTTGGGCGTACTAGGGATTGAACTCAGGGGCACTCTACCACTGAGCCACATCCCCAGCTCCATTTTGTATTGTATTTATAGACAGGGTCTTACTGAGTTGCTTAGTGCCTCACTTTTGCTGAGATTGGCTTTGCACTTGGGATCCTACTGTCTCAGCCTCCAAAGCCACTGGGATTACAGGCATGCACCAGCGCAACGGGCTAGAATATTATAATTTAAAAGACAATGTATCAAATATACAAAGAGCAAACTTTTTTAGAGTTAATAAGAGAAACTTGCACTACATAACATTAAACATTATAAAGTCATAATAATTAAATTACCATTCCTCTAACTTTCATGCCAGATACCCAAGAAGACCCCACTTGGTCTATTAACCTCTTCCCTTTTTTTTTTGTCTGGTACTGAAGACTGAACCCAGGGATGCTTAATGACTGAGCCACATCTCCAGCCCTTTTAAATATTTTATTTAGAGACAGGGTCTCACTGAGTTGCTGAGTGCCTTGCTAACTTGTTGAGGCTGGCTTTAAACACACGATCCTCCTGCCTCAGCCTCCCAAAACACTGGGATTACAGACGTGCGCTCCTCCGTGCTGGGCTGCAGTCTCCAGTAGATACTTGATCCTCTAAATCATGACTGGATCTTTCTAGAAGACTTGAAAGATAATCACAGAATGATGGCAAGGGAAATGATACAGGGGAAATGGCCAAATCTCTAAACGACATTAAAATCCCAGGTCACATGAGTGACTCTAACACACTACCACTAAAAGTGTGGCTTGCTGACTGGCAGAGCCAATATTACCTGGAAACTTGTCAAAAATGCAAATTCATAGGCTCCACCCAGTCTTTCTGACTCAGAATTTCTGAGGGTGGGGCCCATTATCTGTGTTTAACATTCTCTCTAGGTGATTCTCACACCTGCTTAAGTTTGAGAATCATTCTGTAATCTGTTTCCCCTTTGCAACTCTGCTCTCAAGATACCTCACCAGTTTAGTCTTGCATTAACCGGGCTGATGGTATCTTTAGATAAGCCATAGGGATGGGGAGTTAGGGAACCAAGCACAGGGAATACCCTGAGAAGAGTAGAAGTGGGAAAAGAAGGATGGAGGTTACAGAAGTGTGATTCCATAGTCCTTCTAGGGGATAATATTTTATATTTTCTGCCTTGTATGAACTAAGGAGCTAAGCAAGTCTTTTAGACAAAATTTGAATCTAGCTTTGGACTAGGAAACCAAGCAAAGGATTGAATCCCAGGTGATTATCTGCCAGTTTCACTTTGGTATTGTCTTCCTGCTCGTTTGCTCACTCTGGCACCCAAAGGTTACTTCCATCAACAACACCATAAGTTACGGCTTACATATTTGTTTCACAGAGTAACAGTTTCCTTGCTTTAGATTCCCAACCCTGAGGAAGAGAAAAGTTGTCCATTACACTGGGCATCCTTTATCTATATTCTGCAGAGCACTATAGCAACTGCATAAACCTATGTTCTCAGAAATTATGTAGTCATCCCTCAGTATCCATGAAGGGATTAGTTCCAGGATGCCTTGTGGATTCCAAAATTTGTGTATGCTCAAATTCTTTGTATAAAATTGCAGTAATTCTTGCACATAATTTATATGCATCCTCCCATGTACTTAGAATAACTACTACGATGTAAATGCTATGTAAATAGTTGTTATACTGTATTATCTAGGAAATAATGACAAGGGAAAAAAGCCTGCATACTTTAAATACAGATGAAATATTCCCCCCAATTCAGGTATTTTTGATCTGTAGTTTGTTGATTCCACAGATGCAGAACATGAATTACAGAGGGCTGATTGCACTACTGAAATTCCTCTGCGTGTCTGCCATACTATTGCCTAGTAAAATTCCTGTATTATGATGCACAGATCTCTTCTTTTAATTTTTGGAGAGACTGTGAGTCATTCAGTCCAGGTAGCATAGGTTACCATACTTGCCTTCAAATGGGGTAGGCCCATCCTTTCCATGAATGAACAAAGTGGCTACTAATCTGTGACATAATTCAAGTAGGATTCCTGATGTTTCTGTGAGGAGGAAGCACATTTTAGGAAGTTTGGCAGTGTGGAGGTGCTATGATAATTTTGTTGGAGGCTCCACATAATTGTTCCAATCAAGTCACTAGAATTTCATTCACTTTTTGGATGGAGTCCAATAGAAACAAGCTAAGAACTTATGCCAACCAGAAAACATGGTGAGTGATTTCAACTATGTTATAAACACTTCCAAGGAAGGATGACATTTTAGGGTTGAACTGGAGAAGATATACAGAATTGTGTTCCCTTAAAAGTCATCGCTCACGGCTGGGCAAGGTGGCGCATGCCTGTAATCCCAGCTCAGAAGGCTAAGGCAGGAATTGAGAGTTCAAAGCCAGCCTCAGCAATGGAGAGGCACTAAGCAACTCAGTGAGACCTTGTCTCTAAATAAAATACAAAATAGGACTGGGAATGTGGCTCAGTGGTTTAGTGACCCTGAGTTCAAATAAAAAAACCATTTTATTTTGGTTACCCCAGTAACCAAATAAAAAAATTTTTAAAAGTCATTGCTCATAATATAGATGTGAATGTTGTTTATCTTTAATTTTTGCATCATTTCTTTGTGTGCTATGAGACGTGCCTATTGAACCAAATTTTGGTTCTCTTATTCTCAGCATTTAGCCTTTCTTTCTCATGTTAAAAAAACTTCTTTATTGTGCTATTAGATCATAAATTGTACAATATAAAAGCTAATAATTAGGTCAATGAGTTAGACATAGAAATGAGCAATTGGGTGTAGCGTAGCAAAATTTTAGTTTCATAAGAATAGACAAAACAAGAGAAGGTATTTTATTTAAAAGGAGGTGGACAGATGCTTTTATTTCGTTTCTAAAGTAAGTTATTATTCTATAGTAACCATATCATTTAATGCAATTATTTTTCCCAGAGATACTTTATTTGTAAACAATGGTGACTAATTCTTACATCATAGTTTTCCTGTTTTCATCTTTGCCTCTTTGTTAAGCTACTGTATACCACAGGCAAAACCAACAGGAATTAAAAAACCTAGTCACAGTTGACTCGTGAGAGGTGGCCACACCTCACCATGGGAGCCTGGAAATGCCAGTTTTGCTACTCTCAATCCAAACTATCCACACCTCAGACAGATCACCTCAATTTTCTCTTTGCTCTCCCTGAGCACTTATTATTTTCCTCTCTCACAAAAGACATGAATTCATTTTCTCTTTCTTCTAGAAGAACTTGTCCAGATTCTACTCTAAATATGATGTTCTAGAGATCCCAATTCAAGTATGGAGAACCCTGGCCTCAACCCAAGCCCATAAAGCCTATGTCCTGCCCCACCTCTCCCACCCCTTGTCTGTCTGAGCTTAAGTAAGAGGGGCAGGCTCCCTGTCCTCGCTCTCCCCATTGGTAGGATGAGAGAGATGGCCTGGATTGTGGATAACATTCTATGACACTGATTCTTTAGGATTCCCTTTTTCTGTTCCCAGGTGACTTACTTAATGTGTGCTTTAGTGTTTACAAAATTCTTTCATACCTTCATGATCAAAAAGCGCCTTTTCACACTCGTATTTTTGTTCATTCTTTGTATCAGCTCTGAGGGATAGTAAGGTAGATTTTATTATCTTCACTTTAAGAGTGAAGAAACAGAGGCTAATAGGATTTATGATTTACTCATTGGCTCACAGATTCCAAAACATGAAGTGGGAACCAAGAGCCATGCTTTTTACTAAGTTGTCTCCTCCTCCCTGCTGCTACCAGGTCCTCCAGGACATAACAGATACTCTTCATTTCCAATGGCTGAAAACACAAACTCTAATCCATTCATTTTTGTTTCTAACATTCTTTCCTCATTCTGAAGCTTCAGAGTCTTGAACACTAATTTAAGGGACAGATTCATAAAATGATCAATGTATATGTGTTTAATTAGGCTTGTTTTAGTCACTGGAAATAAGAGGACCAAGAATAGGGTGAGAGGAGTGAGATCTTTGCCTCTGGCACAAAATCAAGGCAGACACTAAATAAATAAATAAATAGATGGATAGATAGATAGATAGATAGATAGATAAGTAGATAAATAAATAAATAATCAGTAATAAAGATGAATATTTAATGCAATATTTTTAAAATAAAAATTCAGGATAGAAAAAATAAATTTTTTTTTCCTATCAGTAGAGTGGAAAAGGAATAAAAACTATTTGAAGAGTGATACGAATGATATTTTTAACCTACTAAACATGGCTACTATGCCAAATCTGTACTCTCTGCTTCCTGACTTCTGATTATGTAGGGAAAATAAATAAATAAGCCATTAATTTAAACTACTATTAATTATTTTCTGTTAATTGCAGCCAAATACCCTCTTACCTGAAACAGTAAGTTTGAATCTCACTGGTTAAACATGACTTTATTTTTATTTATTTATTAATGATTTTAGCTGCTACTATGCCATTCACAGCAGCCACTTAAAAATTGTTTTTGTCAAACTCCAAGCCCTTAAACATCAATTTGAAGACAAATAAGACACTGTCTTAGCCCTCAAAGAACTTACCATGTGATGGGAAGTCCCAGTAAGGAGTTTGTCCCCCTTGGTCTGTTTCCTCCAAACCTTGCCATCCCTAGTCCTATTTGGTGGACTCCAGGTGGTCACAGCTGCCTGCAATGGAGTAAGTGGCTTCCCATTCCATCATGGTGAAAGACCCGAGCTAAAATGAACTCCATGACAGGCTTTGGACCCTCCAGAAAAACTAGTAGGCCTGAGTTTTGGTTCTGGGAAAAGACACACATTGCTCAAGGTTGAAGCCACTCTGGGACCACCCTCAGAGCAGACAAAGAGGTTAAAAATCACATACCTGGCATTCCTGAGGTCTGAGTCTACTTAAACCCCACGTGGGTCACTTAAACTCACCTTGTAGTTGGTCATTTTCAAAAAATTCCCAAAAGCCATGATTGAGTCTCATCAAATGTTACAGACACCCCTCAAACTCTGAATGGTCACTATTGTCACTATAGGTGCTGTACAATTGTAATTGGTGCTTGTGTAATGATGGGATGCAGATGTCATGTCCACTACCACCACCTGTCTCCTCCCCCTATAAAAACCTGCTCAGTCATTGTTCGAGGCTCTCTGCACTGACCTGCTGCGTAGGTGAAGTCTGAGAGACAGAGCTTAAGCCCGAATAAGGGCTCTTTGCTTTTACATACATGCCTCTGTCTCCCTGGTGGTCTTTGGGGACTCCATGATCTGGGCATAACACATGGTAGTGGTGTCAGCTATGAGACTAGCACTGCAACTTAGAAAACTGACAGTTTTGCTTAGGAAAATCTTTTGATACTACTTGATGGTTAGGTTGCAAATATAACTTTTTATTTCTATTTCAGGTGAACTCTAAGTTCAACAGGCCCTGTGGGAAGACCAGAGCTTTAATCACAATGCTGACATTGTTTCCCCTGAAGGCCAAATGATCAATAAATTTATGGAACACAATCCAACAATAACTGGGAGACTACCTACATAGATGTTAGGTGCATTGTGTAATATCACAATATGGTTGAGGAACATTCCCATAATATCAATTTAAACTAGTAGCAATGAATCCAAACTTGCTTAGCAGGGCAAAGTCTGTTATCATTCTTTGTGGAGAGCAAACATCTAGTTAGTGATTATTACATAAATTAATAATTACAACATACCTTGGCTTTACTTGGTCTCAGTGAGCTCTTATTTTTAATATATTTAAATTTTCCCCTAATGTTCATAGGCATTTGTTACATTCCTCTAATGACATGTTGGGCATTTGACCAATATATTACAACTACTTTAGTGTGCACTAAAAATTTAATCCACTATCCAGCACTGCATCAGCAATCTTATATCTGCAAAATTAAATCTAAAAATTTGTAACTAATAGTAAAATTTGACTCTGCTTATTTTAAATGGTTTTTAAAATTGTACTATGTTCTTATATAAATACTCAAGGTGATTTTTAGTTAAATATCTTCCCAGATTCTATTTCCACAGGCACACATTTCAGTCAATTCATTCTTCAGTATCTTCATAGAGCAGCAGTATGTTTCATTAATATTACATCGTTTCCAATACAGTGTCACATCTGAGACTGCATTGAAGACTATAACTATTGAATGTAAATTTATGCTTGTTTAGGCAGAAAAATATGTATGTATATTACTGTGAATATATAGTATAGTATTTTAATGTAACATAAATTAATATGTAATTTGTTATAAATATATATTCATAAAAGTCATTTATAAGAAAGATGCAATGTTTTATGAAGTGCTTTTTAACTCTCTCTCACTTTTGTCTAGACCTTCATTTTAGCACCTCTTGTAATATAATTATTAGTTTCTTTGCCAATTTTCCCTACAAGTCAAAGTCTTCTTCAAAGATTTGGGATATATATCATTGTCTTTCTGAGGCAAGTACCATGCAAAGAATGGCACATGCAAAGAATGCATTATTTGCCAAATGAATATGTTCAACAGTAATCTGAGGATATTAAGTATAATTACCAAAAAATGATTGGCAAAGCTTTTTGTGTATTATGTAGGTTCTGGCACAATTACACTACTTCTTGATGAAGAAATGTCTTGTTTCCAAAATTACACTACTGCTCCTAAATGTTTATATAAATTGCAGTTACAATTAGAAAAACCTTGATATAAAATCTAAATATGAAAGGATATTTCATATTGTATAAATTATTGCAATATTACATGTTTCATAAATTATTGTAATTTTAATCACTAGTAAAGTTGTTCAAAAATAAATCTTTGAAAAGTGGTTCATTTCAGATGGTAGTGCAATTCTGTAGCCATGTCTAGGTATTCTAAAAAGCATAATTATGTATATAATGAACTTTTTCAGATCATGATTAAAGCAATGTGTTAATTTGTATTAAATATTTTGTAGCTCTATGATAAAAAATATTAAATAATCTGCATGTCTGCCTGATTTCTTTTTTTACTTGTTTTCATGCCACCATTGTGTCTTTCCCCTTATTAGAGAACAGTTAATATTCCACACCCGCAATAAGGATTCTCATTAGATTGGCATGACCCACTTTCTATAATTCCATGAATAGGAAATTCAGACCTTTGTTCCAGTTGTGCTTGATATGTTCATTAATTGTCCCTAAGGCTCCTGCCTAAAATGGTCCCAGTCCAGTGGATAATGAACTGAACGGAACTGGCTATGTCATACTATGAATGTAAAAGTGGTTAAGTAGTCTTCCATGATTATTGACTGAATGAAAATGGGGCAAGTTACCAGTCAAAATAATTATTATGCAGTGTTGCAATTATATACTAATAATACTATTATTATTGTGGTAATAATATTATTAAAGCTCTGTGATAATGTTTACTATTTATTGAATATTTAATATTTACTAGGCCTTGGGCTAACTGATTTTCAAGCACTCTCTCTTGGAATCCTCATGATGTCCTCAGAACTGAGGCCCAGGTGGGTGACATTGCCCCAGTTTGCATAGCCCATAAGTGTCAGAGCCAGGATTTACACCTCAGTCAGCTGATCAGCTGATCCCAGCACAGTAATCCTTAATCCGTTAGCACAGATAACAGGGAAATGTTCATTAAATACTGTCATGGGCTCTAAGGATCCCATGGTGGTACTATTAGTAACTCAGCAGCCAATCTGTGAAAATGTTCAAGTAGTTTCTGTTCACTCCTGACTTATGCCCCTTTCTCCAACCAAATGAACACTGGATCACAGACAACAAGTGCGAGTCATTGAGTGGGTGGAACAGGAAAGGTGGCATATACCAACATGACCACCATTGTCCAGGAATGTTCCACATTGGATCACTATTTCTCCTTAACAAACCAAACATCTTCACATGATCAGTCCCCTTGCAAATACCTGTCATGGACGTGAGAAAGATCAAAGTGCAAACTTCACTCACACAAGAGCAAATCCAAGTGCGTGGGCAAGTGGGGCCAGTGGTTCCCAGGCCATACAGAGTCCCCCAACGTAGCCATTAGAGTCTTATCTATACCTTTGGCATCAGTCTCATTTTATTTTGAATGTAATTTTATTCAAGTTGATTGAAAGTGGTTGTACACTTCAATCATTTCAGGTGGACCTGTATCTTCATGAGAAAGAAATTTTACAACCTTTTCCAAAAAGGCATTCCAGCATGTAAGAATCTTTGCTTCTTTAATTTGATATTAATCCTTATGTAGCCTTCCACAGGAATTCTTATTTTTGCCTAAATAGAGAAGGTGCCAGCTCTATTACTGAAAAAACCTGTTATAACTCTGGTCATTGAATTTCAGGAAGTACATGTTTTCATTTTTACTCTGTGTACACTTCTTCTCCGTTATCTCCATCCAGTGTTGTGTGACTTTTGCAATTTTTTGTCAGAATAAGCTCTTATTCATAATCAATCCCAACTTTTAGCAAATATCACAATAAAAGCTTATTTCTTGCTCTAATCAGTTTAGTTTAGCAAAGCAGGCAGCTTTTTTCCAAAAGATGATGACACAGTCCAATCCTGTAAACATGCCAAATTCTTTTTTGTTTTTTGTGGTTCTGGAGCTTCAACCCAGTAGCTACTTTCCCAATCTTGTTATTTTTTGAGACATGGTCTCACCAAGTTACCATGCTGGCTTCAAACTAGTGATCCTTCTGCCTCCCAGATCACTGGGATAACAGGTGTATGCCGCTGTGCTTGGCTAACTTGCCAAAATCTTTATGTATCTCTGGAAGGGGAAATACATTAGAGATTCATAAAGAAGACTTTCATAAATCAAGTTGTGTCACGAACTAAGGTCTGTTGATTCCATTACACTAATGATCAGCCCTCAGTCACTCAGTCACTCAGTCACTGCAAGGGAGTTGGGAAAACATGTGGCCAATAAAAAGAGGGGGAAATGGATATTGGTTAACATTAGTAAGCTTTACCACATAGGCCTCAAGTAGATGAGGATTTTCTTAGTGCAGGGCTCTAGTATTTCATAGTTAAATATTTTAAGGTAAAAATTAAAGAAGGTACTAGTTAAAATATTTTGCCGTTTATAGTGAACTATTCCATGTCTAGTAAAAGCTAATTAGATGAATACCTTGCCCCCTGACCACTCAATTATCTTACAGAAGTGAGAAACTGACGTGAATTTTAAATACAAAAACAATGAAACACATGATGGGATAAGCTACCTCAATTTCTCATTTGAAAAATAATTCCTCCTTCCCTTGTCCCTGCCCAGTGTACAACATACCAATAGCATAAAAGATACTGATTCATTCAACAACATCTAGATGAAAAAAATAAGAAACATAAGTGACTAATTCTAAGTGTCTATGATTATTCCAAAAAGTATTGCCTTAAAAACAGTCCAGTGTTGCTGATTTAATATATTTATAAGATGACAATTGATCTCTTACAAGCAAGAATGCAATAATTTTAGAATATATTTTGTTCATCAAAAAACACCAAAAATCCCAAATAACTCAATCAATAAATGGGCAAACGAACTGAACAAGTACTTCACAGAAGAAATATGAATAATCAACAAATATATGAAAAAAATGTTCAACATCCTTAGCAATTAAAGAAATGCAAATTAAAATGACACTGAGATTTCATCTCACTCCAGTCAGAATGGCAAATATCAAGAATACAAGTAGGGCTGAGATTGTGGCTCAGTGGTAGAGCACTTGCCTCACATGCGTGAGGCACTGGGTTCGATCCTCAGCACCACATAAAAATAAATAAATAAAGATGTGTTCATCTACAACTAAAAATATATTTTAAAAAAATCAGTGGAAGCTGAGTGTGAGGTACACAAGAGTATATGAAACTGTCTATATTTTCTGCTCATTTTGATGTGAAACTAAATTGCTTTAAAAATACTCTGTTTTTTAAAAATATGATTTATAGTGAAACTTTAAAATGTGACTTCAAAGAGAATACATCAGCAACGGCATCAATAACGCAATGATTTTAACTGTGCTTAGGTGATTGATAAATAGTTTTTGAGGCAGAGTTTCACTAAGTTTCCCAGGTTGGCCTGAACTCCTGAGCTCAAGTAATCCTCCTGCCTCAGCCTCCCGAGTAGCTGGGACTGTAGGTGTGTGCCACTGTGTCCAGCAAATACATATTTTTAAGCATTTATATTCAAATTAAAGGAGATTTGCAGATGTATACAGGTAAGGATGAGATATTAATAATGTTACTTAAGCCAGGGATCCATGGCAGGCCCCTCTGGATTTAAAGTCATTAATTTCTATTATTGTCACATTGCCTGACCAAGAACCCTTAATCTGATTATCTCTCTTACTAGTCTAACCAAAGCTATTCTACCACTATCTTTTATCAAGTACAAATTAATTCCTAATATAAATCATAAGAGCTAATAGAAAGTTTTTTAAAAATTTTTTTAAGTTATAGACAGACACAATAATTTTATTTTTATTTATTAATTTGTATGTGGTGCTGAGAATCAAAACCAGTGCCTCACCCGTGCTAGGCAAGTGCTCAACCACTGAGCCACATCCCCAGACCTATTTTGTGTTGCTTAGCACCTCGCTGTTGCTGAGGCTGGCTTTGAACTTGTGATTCTCCTGTCTCAGCCTCCCAAAGTGCTGGGATTACAGGCGTGCACCACCACGCTCAGCTAGAAAGTTTTTAAAATGTCTTGCTATTAAACTTTGAAGTGCTTTAGAACTTGATTAAGAAATTGTGTTTTTTCTTCAACTATTTTCTTTGCCTGAATTCAAATTATAATCTATTAATCCACAATCAACAATATCAGGACAGCAGAGGTACAATTAATGTCCCAATTCTTTTTTATTTTTGGTGTTGGGGATTGAACCCAGGGTCTTGTGCATGCAAATCAAGCACTTTACCAATTGAGCTACATCCTCATCCCCCAATTATTTCTTGATTGAAAAGTTCCCCTTTGCAGAAAAGACTTTATCTGCATCTCATTATGAATATTTTCCAAAGGGGCTCCAAATTCATAGCATTACTGTAACTAGTTGGTGACAACATAATAAGCTAGCTATCCTATATGAATAACAATGCATGGAATCCTTTACAAAGTATTTAATATGAACAACATATTATGTTTCCTTAAAATGCTTAATACAGCCAGGCATGGTGGCACATGCCTGTAATCCCAGCACTTTGGGAGGCTGAGACAGGAGAATCTCAAGTTCAAAGCCAGCCTCAGAGACAGCAAGGCACTAAGCAACTCAGTGAGACTCTGTCTCTAAATAAAACACAAAATGGAGCTGGGGATGTGGCTCCGTGGTCGAGTATCCCTAAGTTCAAGCCCTGATACCAACAACAACAACAACAAAAAGCTTAATACAATCAATTCACAAGAAAAGTGAATTACAATTTTCTCATTATAGCAAAGCTATCTAGAAGTATACTTTAAGCTATGAATAGAAAATAAGAAAAAATTATGATATTGACTTAAGTAATGAATAGTTTGTTTCTTGCTGGGTGAGAGGATGTAACCCCAGATTGTGGGTCACTTAGGATTAAAAAATAGCCCAGAGCAGTAATTTTCTTTCTTCTTATGACTGTGGAAAGAATATTAACTCAGCAAGCTACCTAACACTCTCCATTGCTATCATATTTTACCATATCTGAGGATGAACAGACTTTTCAGAAGCTGCCAAGAAAAA
>CM053406.1:69726015-69748071 GCA_028644305.1 Xerus rutilus | reverse complement strand
CAAACCATCACCAAATTCAAAACTTTGTCAGTTTTCTTTCTGGGTAAAGTCAGCAATCAGATGTCCTGCCTAAAGTCCTCTCAGAGGGACTATTTTCCTTCCATGCATCTTTTGGGGCCAATCTTAAGTGAAGCTATAATGCTGCCCCAGTAACTTCCAGCTAGTGTCTACATATTATATGGAAAACAGTATAAACCAAGTTCAATTGTTTCCTTTTTCAATTTCTCATGAGGGACCCAGCATAAATGAGAAGTTGTCCAGGATGATTTAAATGAGGATGCGTTAGTGGAGGGACTGCAAATAGAAGTGTAGACAATGATGAACACAAACAAAAACCAGTGGGTGCCAGGAAACTGGCAAGAGTATGCTGCTGTTATTATTCTTAGCATCAAGTAACTGGGAAAGAAAATTCTTCTTGAGCTCAATGACAATTAGAGAACCATGAAGCGGCTTCCAAGTTCAGGCTGTAGTTGTGGAAGGAGAGAGCTAGGGTTAGAGATTCAACACCAAAGCAGGGAAAGAGCATGGAAACCTCCTAACTACTCTGGAAGCTTTTGATCTCTTATTGGTACCTCTTAATGATTAGACCAACTGGAAGCTAGTGAAAGGGAGCTGGTTTAGTCCACTCTCTGTTGCTATAACTAAATACTATTAGCTGGGTATTTTGTTTTTTTAAAAAAGAGGTTTATATAGCTCATGGTTCTGGAAGTCCAAGAGCATGGGATCAACATCTACTTGGCAACTAGTGAGGGTTTTTCTGCTGTGTCAAGATCATGGCAGAGGGAATCACAGGGCAAAACAAAGCAAGCCAGGTGGAGAGCTCCTTTGTATAATAAAGCCACTCTTGAGATAACCCACTAATCCATGTATAATGAATGATCTTTATCCATTAGAGATGCCTCCTCTTCCCCAGATACAATCACCTCTTAAGGTCCCACTTGCAAACACAATTAACATATAACTTTGGATATTAAATTTCCAACACATGAATTTTTGGGGACAAATTCAAACTACAGAAGGAGCTGACATGATGCCATCATGTGGTTCAGCATTTCAGGACATAAAACAAGGCAAAATAAGTCTGAAGTGTGCAAACATAGTCACCAATGTGCAACATTCATAAAGTCAAATGTGTGAGCTAAGAGTGAAGTGGCAATGCACCACGTGCAGGTATGACGGTCATCTGAGAGCTGCTCTTGCCACTTACCTGTGTCTTCATAACTCCACCTGATGAGGGATCACTGCTGTGTATGCCCTAGTTTATCACATCAGGTCAGATAACACCCAGTCCATGATGAGTGGCTGAGTTTACAGGATCATTTTTTATTCTGAGGTCAGATATACAATCTCTAGCATGGCTCACAGGCAATCTGGCCCCCAGGATCTTTTTCTTAATGGCTATTTGGGGACAATGTCATGACTTCTCTCTAAAACCCTAAAGAACTTCACTGTACTTTTAAATAAAAGGTTGTCAGATTCTGTCTACAGAATTGCTTTGTGTCAAACACTTCAAGAACCATTTCATTTGACGGATCTTAAATCTCCAATAACAGACTAGCTTGCACTGATTCATAGTAGTTACAAATAATTCTCTTACTCTGGACCTAATACCAAATCAATAGGCTGATAGGTTATTTGATGAATGAGTCAAAGTAACACCCTTAAAATGTGCATACATTGTTTAAAAAGTCAACAAGATGGTAGCATCATTGAGTCTGTTTAATAATGCTAGGTGGTAAACTCTTAGCATTTTTCTTTCACTAAGGAGGAAACATGTCAACCTGCCGTAGACCACTGGATGGCCATAAATTTTTATTGATGTCATGGCCCTTGAATTACACCATTTATTTTCCTTAACACCTCTCACACATATGTTCCTTTATCAAGGAATCCATGATAGTTGATACCTCCCACTTTCATCAAATCAGTATGATGTTATCCACATAGAGGACCAAAATAATGTCTTAGGGCATTAAGATAAACAAAAATATCATGGACTAGATTCTTACAGAAAACTGTGTGATTGACATTGTGCTGAGGATATATGGCAAAGATAATAGGGAAACAAATGACTTATCTTTACTTAAAAGGAGAAAAAATAAACATTTAATGGATTTTAGCTACAGATGATCTCCAAAATTTTGTTGATTTGTTTCAATTATCTGACTACATCTGGAACAGCTGTTGAACTTGGAGTTATATGATTAAGTTAATAATGATAATAAATGTCATACTCCAAGACTCTCCAATTTTCTTCCAATTTATCTTCAGGTCAAATAGGAGAGTCAAATGGAGGTATAACAAAATACCATTATCCCTGAATCTTTTAGACCTTGAAAACTAGCATTCACTCAGAAATGTGGCATTACTTTTGGTTATTGTTTCAATGGGGAGGAGACATTTTAGGAGCTTTAACTTTGTCCTTGATACCATAACAGTGCTCATTTCATGAGACCAGGAGGCAATGTCAGCCAGAAGGTGTTTGATTTACCTGTAATTACAGGAACTGGGGAGGGTATGTTTGGGGACCAAGTGTGCCACTGTGAGATGGACTCAGGCCAAAACTGTGTTACACCTGATCTCTGTAAGCCCCCATTTTGACTCATGACCAAAGTAGTAATTTTGGGCCTGATAATCAGCAGCAGCTGAATCAGTATCTTAGTAATGCCTGCCCCCACCTCACTGTTTCTCCTCTTTTGGTGAAAGTTAGAAAGAAGATTTATTTTTATATCCCTTGTAACATCATTGCAGGGAATTTTCTTAAAGTTTTCTCAAGGGAACCTGATGTTTCCTTCACTTGAGCAGCTCTGAGTCTACATACTAGATCTGGTATGGGAATTTGTCAAGGGCTGTGTTTTTCCATTGTGGCAATTCAAGTCAGGCCTGTATTCACCAAGTTCAGAGTCATACACTCATCATGTAGGACTTCACTAGGTTGCCCATCTATTTCAGACCTAGGTATAATCATAATAATGATGCCATCTCCCATAGATCTCCACAGGCTAAGCCATTCTAATAATCACTCTGGCTCTGTTGTGCATGACTAAAGTCATGGCCACATTGTCTCTGACACTGAAGTACTACAATTCGTCTTCTCCAACCTATGATGTTATCATTTCCACTGAAGTTAGGTACCATTTCAGAGACAACCTCCTTCCTTCCTCATAATTCCCAGCCTTTAGGAAATAGTCACTACAGAATTTTTCAAAGATGCTGGTCCTTACCAATGTATTTCTTGAACATAGTGAGGGAATAGTCAAGTGGATAATACACAAATCTCCAGTTATTACTAACTTCATAAACTTTTGATTCCCTCCACATTATTCCGATTCTGAATTTCTAACATACACCTCATTTTCATGTAGGCTATCCTTGAAAGTCCAGGTTTTAAATAAATAACTGACAAACTGTAGGAGACCTGGTCAAATAAGTGTGGTTATAGGGAGAGCTGCAAGGCTGAGCAGCGGGAACACCCTGCTCTCTCTGGTCTTGGAACACCAAGACTTGGCCCCAGCCCTTGCCAACTGATGTGCCCGGAGACTTCTCTCCCCTTAGCCCCAGCTCTTTGCCAATTGATATGTCCGGCCAGATTTCTCTTCCTCTGACCTTGGCTCCTTGCCGGTGGGCCTGGCTTCTTGCCAGCTTCCTCTAGCCCCGGATGGGATGTATTCTGTAACTGACCTTGCACTTTTAACAGTGAGCTTTATGCATGTACATTGTTATCATTCCTCTTGGCTTTGTACCATTAAAAAGAATATAAAAGGGCTTGAAGAAATAAAGTGTTAGATCATTAAGAATAAAGCAGCTGTCTTTATATTCATTCCGTTCACAACAACAAACCATTAAAACCATTCCACAGGGGCTGGGATTGTAGCTCAGTGGTAGAGCGCTTGCTTCCCATGCGTGAGGCCCTGAGTTCGATCCTCAGCACCACATACAAAGCAATAAAATAAAGACGCTGTGTCCATCTACAACTAAAAAAGTATTTAAAAAACAACAACAACAAAAAAAACATTCCACACTGTTGAGCTCTGTCCCCAAATTAAGAACTAGGAAGTGTACCTATATCAATAATTTTGGTGCACTCCAAAGATGGATTTATTGCTGCTTTGTTTAGCACCCTGAGAATCTATTGTTATACATTTCTGCAGATGAGAATTAGCCAAATCCTATCATTCTAAACTCCTTCCAGGACAGATTTATGTATTTGTTCATCCCTGGGGCAGACTGTGAGATAATTCTTCTTATAGAAATTGATTGCAGTGGCTTGTACCTGTGGCCCCAGCTACTCACGTGGCTAAGGTGGGACAAGCATTTAAGTCCAGGGGTTTGAGTCTAGTCTGGGCATCATAGTAAAAACAGGTCCCAAAATAAATAATTAAAAACAGAAATAATTCTCCGTATGGATCCAATGACATTGAAAGAGCAGAAAGTAGGTTTAGGGAAGACCAGAAACTCCTTGGAAGGGAATTACCTTGGTTGAGGTCATTATAGGATCTTAAGCAACATAGGACTAATGTCACCTGAACACCGGAGATATTCAAAGGAAATTTAGAGATCTATGTTCTCAGATTCATTGGAATCTATCTACCTGAATATCCCCATTCCAACTCTTTGGGTCTCCATCCCTTCATAGTCTATGCCACTATGTTCATAGCAAATGACTGAGGATGTGAACTTAAGTTTCAGTTTTGAAACTCACAGCTCATGCTTTAGATCTTGTTTTAAGACATTCTAGGTCTGTAGCTATGAGATACATGGGGTCTCAGGATAGTCACAGATCCTCTCTTCTCCTAGGGAAGGCCTCTTAGGTCAGTCATAGAAGGACACAAACATGTCCGTGCTGTGAGTCAAGAATTTAAAACATGAACTAATTTTCTTTCTGTAAGCTCTGCAGTGCAATCAGAAGTAGCCTTGCCACTCTTTACTTTCCTCATTTGCATCATAATAGTGCCACTTGTCTGCCAAAGGCTTGCCTTTCATAGCCATTCCATTCTAGGTGACTATAGGTTATAATCTAGCTCTTTGCTTCATAGAAAACAGAATTCCATTTTCCGCTGAACATGAAGTTGTCACTGTCCATAAACTCAACTAAGTCAGACAGCCAATCCCATATTATTTTAGGAAACTTTTCCATCAAACTTTGGTGCTGAATGCTGCATTAGGTTAAGGTCTAAGGAATGGAATAGTTTGCCACTCAAGGTATTTCAAGCAGTAAAATTTCTAATTCTCAGGATCAGATGCTTATAAAATTATTGCTAAATTGGAAAAATAAAAGTCAAGAAGCTACACTTAAGTCTTAGATTTCAAATGCCTATTCCTACATCTGGCATAATTGCTATCACAATTACCACTGACTGCATTCACAGAATTAGCGAAACGATAGCAGTACATGCAGTCCAGCTGTTGCCAACATTTTTACCTGTAGGAACACATTTATCAATTGCACTACTACGGGAAGATAACAGCCACACCTCTTCTGCCTTCTTTTCTATTTATTCTCATAATTTCTATTATGATTGCCTACCGTTGACAAAAACTAGACTTGCAAGAGAATTACAAGCATGCAAGGAAATCTGAGAAATGTATTTTAGTTCTCCAGACTCTAATACTGAAGGAGAGAAGAGAGAACATACTAGAAGAATGGGGATTAATTCATCACACCTATAAACTTCTAGCATACTAACTTGAAGATGGTGCTGGATTTCTGAAGTAGACCTCTAGAATGTATACTTCAAATCTCAAGTATAACCACATATTAAAAATGTGTTCCCCCAATTCATCTGACTGTTCTTTTGTCTCACAGGTTCATATACCACTTTTTTTTATGGAGGAAAGATCAGATATCACTTTCACAAGGGCTGACCATAATTCAAACAAAATGAAAACATTTAAATGACTAAATATAGCTTTGAAGAGCAGTCGTTTGTTCCTTTGTAACCGTGTAATGCCTTCAACTTTTCTGACAAGAATTGAAATTGGAATACATTTGAAATTCAACCATATGTAAACAGCTGGCACTCTTTCATATTCTTATAAAAATGTAAATGTTGCATAGGATCCCCAGATTAAGATTAGCACATAAACTGCACTCCAAAGTGAAGCAAGACTGCTGCTAACATAATATTACCTATCGTTCAAGACTCATAATCTACCCACTCACTCATTGCCACACAGCTTGGTAATCATTATTCTTGAAAGACTGGTTCTTAAGATATCCTCCTCACAGGGAGGAGAAATTCAGTTAAAATATAATGGATGACAAGGAATTTGAACTGGATACTTTTCTTTTCCCCAATTTAAAAAGAAAAAGTTTTATTAAACTTAGAAAAGAAGCATCCCAATTGGCTTTGCTAACATCACTTCCCCCGCCAAAAAATAGATTCAAGGATACCTGAGACTGACAAAGTACCTGAAACAGACTTATAAACTGATGATATACCTATTATTTATGAATCATAGCATTGTATTTAAATTGAGAAATAATAATGTCAAGATCTTCTTTTTAGAAATGGCTGTATTATTTAAATCTTCCAGGATTTTAAAATTTGGGATGCCTTTTAATTTGGACACATTCTGGGTGTAGATATTTACATATAATGGGACCTTCTGATAGCTGCATTGTATAGTGTACATTTTGTCTCAAAGGAGATATTAGTTTAAGAACATATTCCCAGGGAAAAAAATCAAAGCTATGAAGGAAAATTTATCCATGTGTGGAAGTATTACCGTGCCTTTATGTGGTAAAACGAAAAAGACAATAAACAAACCCCGTAAGTTATACTTTTTAAGCAGAAAAATATTTCTCAAAGGACACAGTAAAATCTGTATTTGGAAGTTGGAAGAAACACCAAAGGTAACTCAATTACCCCTTGCGCACCTAAAAATCCTGTTACTTAATCATTTGAAGTCAACTATGGACCACCTTCTTCAGTCACAACGTTCTTCTGGTGATATATTCTAGAATCTGAATGATCATCATGTGGAAGTGGTTCTATATATTAATTACTTTTAAGTCTCTGAATCTTCTTCAGGATTCAAAGCATGCTATCAAATACAAATTTTTAAAAAATATGTCTTTTTTTTCACAGCTTCCCTCTGCAACTGATATTCAGAAAGCCAACTTCTAACACTTATATGATTCATAATGTCTTGAAAACAAAGACTGTTTCTTATACTCTTCCTTTTCATAATGATTCTTGTCATTCAGAAGTCATCTGCCTAGAATACCAAAGACAAGCATGGATTCTACAATATAGTGCTATTCAACAACTGCTTTCCAAGTTCACTTGCCAAAATTACTTACATGCTGAGTAGCAGGTGATGGATGTCGTTCAGAGGGTCTATGGTTATTGCTCAGGTGTAGTGAGCTCAGCCTCATTGTGCCTCTCAACTGTGCGACTCCATTTACCACCCAGTAGGATGCTTAAATCTAAGTCACCCATGTCTAAGCTGAGCACGCCAACTTATATCTGGGTATCTGTTGTCATCTTTTCCTCAATATGGACAGTGTTGTAAATACAGCTGGCTGGGATTATGGCTATAACAAGGAAAGAGTTGAGACAGTGTGAACAACTCAGTGTGATGTCACATCCTAATGAGTGTGAGATTCAAAAATTCTGCCCAAGTAGTCACTACATAGTGCCTCAATTGTTGTATTAACAGATAACATAGTGAAAAATCACTTCTACCTCCAGGATCTCTTTTTCATATACAGGGTAACTAAGCTGTATATATGAAACAAACCTGTACATTAAGATATTCCTAATAAACTAAAGACTACTAGATTTCACATTCTAATGTGAACATCATAATGCATACTAAAATATCTGAATGCCTAGAGTGTAGAATGAAGGAAAAAGAATGAATAAATAATGTTAAAATTGAAACTAGTTATCAGTCAGTAACCATCAGCAAAACAGACTCAAGATAACAGAAAGAAGAGGAAGAGCCATAGTCATTGATGATATTAGAAAACCTGATGTTCCAGAACACAGCTATTTCTAGTCTAAATGTACAAATGCAAATATTTAATAAATTCCTGCTTTCCATTTAATAAAATGTTTAGTTAGTAACAAAGTTTTACTGCAAAGGGAAAACAATCTTTATTCACTGAATCTTAGATACAAGTCCTAGGTAAAAGTCTTAGAGATATTATGAAAGGTATTGAAAAAGGCTGTACTTATAACTTTGATAAACTTAAAGAGTAAGGATTGAATGATGTAAATGTAAGAATGCAAGAGCTCTCCATTTATGTAAGAATAATTTAGAAGAAAATACTATGTTTATATCTGAATTCAAAAGCGACTGATATTAAGTAAAAATATGCTTCCATAAAAATAAATTTTTACTAGAAACTATAGACAGCCAAGTTCTAGTTTCGTTTATTTTCTACATAAGAAATCAGCAGCAAAAAATAATCAAAAATATTAACCAACATTAATCCTAAACAAACATCTACTGGACAATTTTATAATAAACTAACAAAAAATCATTTTTCCCACAGCAGTAGTATATTTATTGTGCTAAAATCAAAGGCAGGGAATGGATAGCTCTGGGGAACCAGTACAGAATGTTCACAAAGATTTACAAATCTCTAGTCATTACACACTGAGGAGCAAAAACAAAGGTGTTGAATCCTCATAAACCAAACTTATATGTGCTGCATATTTTCTGTAATTCTCATAACTGCATGCCTTTGGGGGAAAGTATATAGTTTTAATGCACAATAAATATTTTATAGTTTACAAAATATTCTGTAACAATTTGTACAAACAGCATACATCCTACACATGCAGCTTTGACATGTTGAAATACTTAGAAATATTCATGCTATGTTTGTCACATTTTCTCTTTCTATAATGATCCCTTGGTGACATCCTCTAACAATTTAACCTAATGAAACATGGTCCAAGTTTTCTTTTCCACTTTATTTCTAGTTTTTCATTTCTACTACATGAAATACTTCATTTGTAAATAGGAAACTTAATTCGACAGCTCTGACAACTCTTTTATTCATTTTGTGTTTTAACAATGAATACTTTATAACATCACACACTGAATTTAACTATCTTTAGCACCAAGGAGTCAAGAATATTGCACCAAAATGGGTTACACTTTATATTTTCGTTAGTAAGATTTTGGAACTTAGTCACAAGGGAAATATCACTCCAAAATTAAACACTTTGCAAGAGAAGGAGAGTTTCACAGAAATGTTTGGTGTATGCTATTTGGAAAAAAAAAAAAACCCAAACAATACTAGCGGATTCAAAAGTTAAAATTAAAATTTACATTAGAGGACTCCTTGATTTGTTCATTAAAATTTATTTAAGTGTTCTTTCCAACAGAAGAGGTAGGTATACTTCCACATGTGAAAAATCAGTAACAGCCACAAATCAAAACAAGGAAAGCCTGATAAAAATCAATATACTCTCAGCTAACAGCACACAAATGTAACTATCTTGTGATATTACTAAGGATATGAGTTGCTTCGTGTTTTAATCATACAATATTAATTTTCATAATATGCTTCTGCTAGTTATACGAGTACTCAAAGGCTGCCTTTTCATCACAAAAATTGTTTCCCACAGTGATTTGTGCTGAGAGTCATGGAGACCTTCCGGTCACTAGACAGGATTTTACTGTAATTCTTTCTTATTTCACCAACACCATCATCATCAAGCCTCTAAGATTCTAAAGAGATCAGTAGATTTTTTAAAAAATTTAATTCAACCAAAAAGGTATACTCTGACTAGAGGTGGAGAGATTTGACCATTCTGGTCAACCAACGAATTCAAATGCACAAGTTTAAATGTATCCACATTTTCAGCTCTGGATAAGAAAATGTAAGGTAACTGATGTTAATCAGTAGGTAACTGGTAATTTAGACAAATAAAAATTTCATAAAAAACTCTGTGATTGTCTAAAATTCAGACTGAAGAACGAGTGAATATCAGATACAAGAAAATTTCCCTCATTAGACAAGTGGATGTGAACAGAGGGAGAGTGTCCAAAATCACATTAGGACTGCTTTGGTCTGGACAACATCAAGGCTAATAAAAAAGAAGGTTTAAAATAAAAACTTTATAAATAAAACATCTGAGTATTGTATTTAACACTTTACTCAGTCTAAAGATTACTAGTACATAAAGTACATTTGCCTTTTCTCCCCACCCCCAACTCTCCTTTGCTTCTGTTTTCCCTGAAATCTTATATGACATTAGATTTTCCTCACTGTCAACAGCAATTAAGGCCAAGTTCAATTTACTCTCCTTTTGCTTTTCCATTTCTGTGATTTTTTCCATTTTCTATCACTAGCTGTTTTTCTGATTTGTTCACACCATTTGCTGAAATACCATTCATGGTTGTTTTTCCAGCTTTTTGTTTCTTAGGTTCATTGTATGTCCGAACGTAGAAGTTGAGAAAGAGAAATATGAAGCTGATTGCATAGGCAATTAGAGCCCAGTGCATCCATTTGGGGAAGGGGCAGTCAGTATAAAGAGACAGAGCTGTGTGCCCAATGGTCACATGGAACTGAACCTGAAAAGCAAAAATAGTGAGTGATGTATTTAATCTGAAGAGTAAACAACTTTTAACAACATCAGAATTTTCTGCATAGCTATTATTGGTCCAAATATTGTCACACTGTTCAAAATGTTTAATAGTTGTCTAGTTCCATCTCATTCAGATTATAGCTCAAATACGATCTCCTCAGCCAAGGGTCTCTAAATCCTGTTGCCCACAGGGTGTGTGTGTGTGTTTAGAAAAGAATGGTAACCATCTGAAGCTGTCTTCTGTATCTGCTGACTACTTTACAGTCTACCTTTCCATCAGGATATAATTCCAAGAGGCGGAGTTCTGTCTTGCTCACTGATGGTTCCTGAGTCCTTGCTACAACCTACAGTATTTGAACTATCTGAATATTTGTTGAACAATGTATCTTATAAGAGGGAATCCATGGCCTAAAAGTAAAGCTGTAATATTGGAGGCTCTTTAATTTTGTTTCCCCCCGACATCTCAGACTGACTTTTGTCTGCCAAAGCATCAGCAAGTAGGAACATATACTTGAAAAATGAACTTATCGAAATGGCTCATCATTTGTTTCTTATAGAGTAGAAAGAACACTATTCTTTAAAATCAAATATTCTGGTAAAATTTAGTAGTTATCTGAAGTAAATATGAAAGAATTAACTTCATTTTAATAGTTCTTCAAAAGAGAAAAGCCAAAACTTAGATCCTTAAAATAATAAAATGTATCTGATGTATCAATAGGTGAATGTTTTGTGACATAAGAGTTAGAAATTATATGGTATTAATAAGTATTAACTTTTTATAAGATTAACTTAACTGTTATGAGAACTTCTGGCTTGGAAATACAAATTCAACATTCTCTTTGGAATGGGTAAGTATGGTTTCTTTTTTAAAGAACAGCAATACCAATATTGTTATGTTAAAAAATTATTAAAATAATTTATTCCTCATAAGCCAGAAATTTATATCAATTAAACAACTTTTACAATTCCTCATGGCAAAAATCCAAATTTTAAGAACTTTTGGTTTCATAATGGTTCTTAGAACCAGCATTACAGAAAAAGGGTGTGTAGTAAAAGGGTGTGAATTGAGTCTGGCATTACTCAAAAAGAGCAGGGTCAGGCTCCAGCTAAACAGATACAACAATTCACATGATTTTGATCATCTCTTCATTTTCTCAGGACCATTTACTAATTGCCGAGAGAAATGAACTATACAAACTATATAAACAGCTTACACAAAAACTGGAGGAAGCTTCCTGTAGCATTTTGGTTACACATGAATCCTTCACACCCAGCATTCCCCAAAGGTTGTGCTTCCTGTTTGGTTAGGCAGTTGTTTAGCAACTTAAAGTAGAGATGGTAATGTTTCCAAATGTGATTCCACTGATAAAACTGTGTACACTCTATGATTAAAGCAAATTATAATAAATTCTAAAGCTTGGAGATTAACTACCAGTTTGTTTTGGGTTCTCAAAAGAACCCTAGGCCAGGGTCTAGCTCTGGATGATGCTCTATGTGTGTACTCAGATGCTATATGAAGTCCTACTGGGTAAGTGCTGAAAACACTTCTGAAGACTAGCATTTGAAAATACCTGACTCTGTTCTCTAAAGACAGGGTTTCAGAGAATTAAGAGGTGTTCCCTGGTCCTTAGTCCATTCTTTGGCTCTGTGTCTTCTTTTCAATTTTACATTCAAAGTATATGGGATCTGATAACAAGAACTAAAAAGTGGTATAAAAATAAGAAAATTTAAGCAGGACAAGATGAAGAGAGATAATAAAATTTTAAATTAAAAAAATCACTCAAGAGCTGGGTGTGGTCATACACACCTATAATCCCAGCGGCTTGGGAGGCTAAGGCAGGAAGTTTCCAAGTTTCAAGACAGCCTTAGCAACTTATTGAGGCCCTAAGAAACTTAGATACTGTCTCTACATAAAATATAAAAAGGACGGGATCCACCTCAGTGGTTAAGTGCCTGGGGTCAATCCTCTATACCAAAAAAAAAAAAAATTCAAGAAAAAAATACTATTACTTTTATAGTCATACATGAATTTATGTACATAGTGGTGTGCTAAAATATTTAACCATCCATTCCACAGGTGTTTGTAAAGAATGTTGTTCTTAGAGGGTGAAGTGGTTGATCAAGCCTTTAAGGACACTATAGAAGCAAGTGGCCATGGCCAATAAATCTATGAATAGGTAGGTTAGAACCAAGCAGTCTCAACACTACAGCTAGAGGATGAAGTTACTTTTACAATGGGAAATTGCCTAAGATGACTTAGCACTTTACAATGAAAAATATTCAAACACAGTAAGTATTTCACCAGAAGAAACTGTACAAGTATTTAACTCACCAGCTGCAACATGGTTAGGTATCGTTTCCACCAAAGATACTTCTGAATCCATGGGCCAAAGGCAGTTAACCCATAGTATGAGTACATAATCACATGAATAAAGGAATTCATCTGGGCTCCAAAAAATGCTGTAGGAAAACAAAAGGTAATTACCAGATACAGAAATTGCAAGATACAGAAAATGTTACTAGACAATAAACCATTAAGATAAAAAAAATGAATCCACATTATTTTCTAACATTTGATTTGGGGGACTGCTGAGGATTAAAAGACAAAGTAATACTAATGAAAAGGCCTTATCTGAAATTAAGGTAGATATTTTAAAAGTTTAGATTTCAGTTTTTATCATATAAATAAAAATGTATGTTGATCAAATGCAAAGGACTTTCATAGAGGTACTCCAGTGAAAACTTAACTCTTTGAAATCCTGATATAGCACTATTGCCTTTATTACTTTCAGTTCTAATACTCTCAGGCCAAAAAAAAGGTTATGGTACATTATGGTACATGTAAGTGTTTAAGTGGACTTGAAACTGTTCCATTATTGTCTTCAGATGTGCCACTGTGCATGCCAACAACAAAATAGTATGTTTTAGGTTTTTATATAATTTTAAACACAGCAACACTACACACGTTGCATAAACCATTTAGTTTATTTAAATCTACAAAGCTATTCCAGTTGGTCTAAATCAACAGCACTTTTTCTCTTCAGAATATTAACTATATTAAGTGATTTAAGGGCTCAGTGCAGACATACTAATTTTCTTTTAAAATTGTTGCATTGGACTTAAACTGTATTGTTTTATTAAATGGGCCAGCCCTCTAGTAATAAATTATAAATGTGAACTCCTAAGCTGCCAATTCCCATGTGATCATGGAAAGAAAGCTGCAAGGTGAACTGTACCTACAGTGACTTGTGCCCTGGACCTCGTCAGAGGAATGGTCTTTTTCCAGTTTAAAATGTGAATTATCCTTACATTACAGGCATCTGCAAACACTGGAGGCAAATCTCCACCAAATTGAATTCATATCCTCATTAACATTAAGGAGGCCATATAAAATTACACTTAAATAATAATCAACAAGGTCATTAAAGGCCTACATTAGAGCAAGAGTGAGTGATGGGCTTGGACTGAAGACGAAATCTTCAGACTGAAAAGTTCTGTCTTGGTATCCTTTGGATCAGAACTACTAGAACTGTTCCCCATCAAAATATTATTTTCTGCATTCAGGCTTGTTTTAGGCTCATCCCTGGAGCAAATCTTTAGATGTCAAAATAGTCACAGATAAACAGCTACAGCTTTATTTTCTTCAGTTTTTATAAAAATGAATCCAGAGATGACTAACCACTAAAGGTAGTTAAATGATATGCAGGTAAAATTCCCAGGTTCTTGGTACTTTCCTCCCAACACATTCATAAATCACTTAACACATGCAGATCTATTCCTGAAAATGCTCACCTTGTCCCCCAGCAACCCACTTAATTCCAATCCACCACAGTGTAAACATCGTACAGTGATGATACACATGGAGGAAAGAAACCTGGTTGTTTTTCTTCCTCAGAATAAAAAACACTGTGTCCAAATACTCAACTCCTTTAGATACAAAGTACCACCACAAAGCAGCAGCTATCTGTAAAAAGAAAGGAAAAGCATGTTGTAAATACCAAATGACACTATTGTGTGGGTTTCCACACAGTGCAAATAAACTCAAAATACATTACACCAAATGTACAAGGCATGAAATAATTTATACAACTAGACATCACACAGTGTTAAATTGCTGAATACAAAGCTGTAAACATATTCACACTGCTATACTTTTCAACCTGGTAGAGAAACTAAGATGTTTACTTTGTAAAGGCCTTTCAGGTGCTTATGCATAGTCTCCGCTACACTCCACATAAACTTGCAGGAAGTTTATACACCAACTGGTCTCTGTCAGTGTCTGGCTCTCTCATTTTAATATGTACAACAAACAAAGTATCCAATCATGGCAACTCATTATAAGGTAGTAAAATCTTAAAAATGATAAATGGAAATGAAAAATCAAAAACATATATTTCCTAGGTCATAAATATAATCCTGCTTATATGAATAAGTCTTGTGTTTTCCTGGGCTCTAATTAAGATGCCAGATGGTATGGGAAGATTACATTATGCGCTGAGATTAAGGATCCAGTAGGAGGTGACCTCTGTATATAGGTTTTAAAATATTTTAGAAAAATTCTTTAACAACCACAATGACCTTTTTTGTAGACATAACTGAAATTGATAAACTTTTGTGTTAGAGGCTTGACAGATTCATTCATAAATAGGCTCAGAAGTTTTAGAATTGAAAAATGCCTTTCTCATTTTATACCTGCATGTAGTGGATGTCATAGTGTTGTTTGTTTTGTGTTTTTTTGCTTGCTTCTATGTGTGTGTGTGTGTGTGTATTTTATTTTTCCTGATGCTAGAGATAAAACCTAAGACCTTGCACATACAAGCACAGTGCTATACCACTGAATTATAACCGCAGCCCCAAAATAATAACTTTAAAATGTGGGGAAAGAGGAAGACCCAATGAAAGTATCTTGTAATTATAAGTTGAGAATTTATTGAATTGGCTTGAATATTATTGTTGAAAATGAAAAAAATGGTTAAAATAGGCTTGAAATACTCTGCTCACAGCAATGCTACATTTACCACTTATGATCATGGAAGTGCTTTAAAGTAACTATAATCATTTTGAAATAGTAAACTTCAGAAGGAAATAATGTCTTATTTTTCCTCCCTTTGGGTCTCTAAATTTGCCACAAAATAATAAATAATTCTTTTCTTTAGCTTATAAACTGTATTAGGCATCTTTGGATAGATTACACCAAAGTGAAAAGTCATACTTCTTGGCTACATAACAATGTATATAAACATGAGTAGAATATTCATTCTACTGCACCCAACATTATAGGAGAGGAGCAGGGGAAAGATTCCCAATGCAATCTGTTGCAAATCTCAGGTTCTTTCTCCTACATTACAATTCTCACACTATCTCTTTTTTTTTTAAGAACTAAAGTTTATGCATGTCAGGAGGGCAGGATAACAATTAAGAGTAGTAATTTTAAAACTTTATCCTAAAAATATTTATAGCTTACACCACTTAAAGGGTCTTTCCAAGTGTACTTCCAGGAAAAAGGCAGACACTGCCACCTCAGTGGCAGCTGTCCACTGAAGATAGCCTCTGGCAATGTGGTTATTAGAAGGAAATTTTTGAGTTGAATTTTGTGCATGGTGAGAGATAGAGGTTTAGTTTCTTTCATTTTGCTGCATATGGATTTCCAGTTTTCCCAGCACCATTTGCTGAAGGGGCTATCTGTTCTCCAATGTATGTGTTTGGCACCTTTGTCTAGTATAAGATAACTGTATTTATTTATTTATTTATTTTAAATTTTTTTTAGTTGTAGATGGACACAATGTCTTTATTTTATTGCTTTGTATGTGGTGCTGAGGATCGAACCCAGGGCCTCACGCATGCGAGGCAAGCGCTTTACCGCTGAGCTACAGTCCCAGCCCAAGATAACTGTATTTAAATGGGTTTGTTTCTGTGTCTTCTATTCTGTACCATTGATCTATATGCCTATTTTGGAAAGTGGATCAAAGACCTGGGAATTAGACCCAGAGACCCTACACCTAATAGAGGAAAAAGTAGTCCCAAATCTTCATCATATCGGATTAGGACCTTACTTCCTTAACAAGACTCCTATAGCACAAGAAGTAAAATCAAGAATCAATAAATGAGATGGATTCAAACTAAAAAGCTTCTTCTCAGCAAAAGAAATAATCAATGAAGTGAACAGAGAGCCTACATTCTGGGAGCAAATTTTTGCCACACGCACATCAGATACAGCACTAATCTCCAGGATATATAAAGAATTCAAAAATCTTAACACCAAAAAAACAAACAACCCAATGAATAAGTGGGCTAAGGAGCTGAACAGACACTTCTCAGAAGATATACAATCGATCAACAGACATATGAAAAAATGTTCAACATCTCTAGCAATCAGAGAAATGCAAATCAAAACTACTCTAAGATTTCCTCTCACGCCAGTCAGAATGGCAATTATTAACAATACAAACGTGTGTTGGCGAGGATGTGGGGGAAAAGGCACGCACATGCATTGCTGGTGGGACTGCAAATTGGTACAACCAATCTGGAAAGCAGTATGGAGGTGCCTTAGAAAACTTGGAATGGAATCACCATTTGACACAGCTATCCCACTCCTTGGTCTATACCCAAAGGACTTAAAAACAGCATACTACAGTGATGCAACCACTTGAATGTTTATAGCAGCTCAATTCACAATAGCTAAACTGTGGAACCAACCTAGATGCTCTTCCGTGGATGAATGGATAAAGAAACTGTGGTATATATACACAATGGAATATTACTTGGCAACAAAAGAGAATAAAATTATGGCATTTGCCGGTAAATGGATGGAGTTGGAGAATATCATGCTAAGCAAAATAAGCCAATTCCAAAAATCCAAATGCCAAATGTTCTCTCTGATAAGTGGATGCTGATCCATAATGAGGGAGGGACATGGGAAGAATGAAGGAACTTTGGTCAAAGGGGAGGGAGTAGGGAGGGGGCATGGGGACAGTAAAGATGGTGGAATAAGATGGACATCATAGCCCTAGCTTCATGTATGACTGCATATATGATGTGATTCTATATCACATACAACCAGAGAAATGAAAAGTTGTGCTCCATCTGTGTACAATGAATCAAAATGCATTCCACTATCATGTATACCTAAGTAGAATTAATCCATTAATTAATTGATTTTTAAAAATTAAAAATTTTTTAAAAAAGGAATTTTTTCCTAGCCAGTGAATTCTCAGCTACATCCCAGGTCTTCTTTTCCTCTTAACCACTTGTTTATATGCTGTCAGCTTCCCTACCCTCACAAGACTGCCAGCTCCACTAAGAGACCTCACCAGTTTCCACATGTGGCCCCAGTGTCCCCCATAGTATCTGCATACAGAAGATGCTTAGCATGTATTTTCTGAATGAGTAAAACCACATGACAACCAAAGGGGTGATTTTTCATTAATCCATAAGCCTTTTACTATGGAAATGAATATATGGACATAAAATGGTAAGCACATGAAAGCAATTTGGTCTTGGATCTTGATGAATATTTATGTTTACATTGTCCAAACTCCATGACAGAACGCTGCTTTTCTCAAGGGAAGCTACTATATGTTATACCATTACTACATATATTACATATAAGGTAAAACATAAAACAGGTGCTATATACATTTTAAGTTATATGTAATTTTTAATATAAGCCAGAGTATACAAAGGAGTTCATTATATACTTAATAATTTTTTGTTTCTTCCACTGAAGCTAAATGGTAATTTGATTAATGTAGGTGATTGAAAAATAAAATATAAAATATTTTATTTTATTCATATTCCACTGAAGCTAAATGGTAATTTTATTAATGTAGGTGATTGAAAAATAAAATATAACATATTACTAGTGGTTTATTTTTCTATGGATGTAATAAAAACCAAGTTCATATCTATATAAATTGTGCTATGCTTACTTTCCTAAATATTACACAGTTCATAAAACATTTGCTTTTCCTCAGGCTTTTTAACAAATGTATTAGACTCTCTTTACGAGTTTCTATTCTTGACCAAAAATAACACAAATCTAAAATAATATTTTTACATAACACATAGGAATTTTTTCCTTTCCTTTTTTAAAATACTGCAGTCTAGTAATCCAATACTTATTCACTCTCACACTACCAAATTAAAAAAAAAAAACATAGTAGAAGTATGAAAACCAATTTTCAATTACGTGCTTTTAAGTAAAAGCATAGCATTACTGACTCAGATCAACTCAGTCTAATTTCAATACCAAGCCATAGAACATTTTTCAATAATGAGGGCCTATGAAATTAAGCCACTTATATTTATTTTAATTATTTTTAATGTACTTACCCTGACTTCATTAACGTTATTAGAATAATCCACAGTCTGGCAAATATAGCTATATCCTGCATTATATGATCCCATGAATAACTGAAAAAATGGAATAACATTTAGAGTAAAGTTTTAGTAGATTCAGCATCAAAAACTATAAATTTGATATGCAAATTTTCAAATTAATGTAAAAGCAATTATTTAATTTAATTTTTTAAAAAGTTTCAAATGCCATTATACACTGCATTCTAAGTTAAAAAAAACAAATGTAACCTTTGGATTGAGACATAAACTCTATCTACTCTGTAATATTAAGAAGTTTAAAAGCCAACACTTGGATCCAAGAGTGGTCCTGCCTTAATGGGTTTCTATTCTGGAACTGTTAGTTTGCAAAAACAAATTAGGTAAAAGTATCCAAATAAAGTAAATGAAAGCGTTTATGAAGCTGAGACTCTGTAGGCTAAACTGACAATGAAGAATGATTTTTTTTTAAAGAATTACTGTTTATTGTTGTTGCCTCACTAGTCAGTTCTCTGGGATAATATAGTTTTCATGAGTCTCTTAGGAAACAAATTCCTCACACTCTTGCAACTTAAAAAAGTAGCTGTGTCAATCAGCTTTCAGGATTTCCTTTAAAAGGTCATGGAGAATTTGATGTCCAAAAATGTACACAATTATTAGTAGGAACAGTTTTATTCCAGGTAACTCATTTCAGTTCCAACAACCCAAAATACATTACATGATAGGACTGAACTTCAAGTTGGCACTTATGTCTATTTTTATCAGTTAGAAAACCTGAAACTAATAAATAATAATTTAAGTAAATTACTACTATTTACTGAGTATCAAACACTATGAAAAGTTTATCTCATTTAACTCTGATATTAACCCCAAAAGGTAGGTATTTCATCTATGTTAGAAATGGAGAAGCCAAGAAGAAGGAGGTTAAACAACTTCCAATGTCAGAACAGTTAATAACAGCAAGCTTAGAATCTACTCTGATTCAAATTTCCATTTTAAACAACTGTCCTATACGTCATTTTTTATACTTTTGTTGTCCAACATTTTTCTAAATGTTTAAAATTTACTTGTAGAGTAGCTACCTTGAGGTTCAAGATTTCAATGATAGCTTTGTGCATTCTCATTTCTTAATACCCTACAACCCTGAAGAATTATTATAGAGTGATCTTTTTTTTTAAATTTTTAAAAATATCTTTATTTATTTATTTTTATGTGGTGCTAAGGATCGAACCCAGTGCCTCACGCATGCGAGGCAAGCGCTCTATCACTGAGCTACAATCCCAGCCCCTAGAGTGATCTTAACAAACATACCTCTCTGAAGATGAAAAGGTTAAGCAAAACCATCCCAAAATTATAGATAATGAGCACTAAGCGCATCTGAAATGGCTCCCGGTCCTTCATCCACTTTGGACCCAACCACACGAACAGGAGATAAAGAGTGCTTATACTTAGTGTAGGCCATGGGGACTGCATCAGAGGCCAATCTTCCACGCGTTTATCTACAGAAAGAACAAATAACAAAATCCACTAAACCATACATGCTTTACAAAATACAACTTTTTAGGAATTTAACTGTTTCAACTTCATTTCCTAATTTGACCAAAAACATGTCACTGTCTTTTGAGTCCCATTGAAAATACATGTCATAAAAACCCAAGAAACAAGACTGATTTCTACAGTAGTTTTTGAAAATCATTTGATTACTTTATGTGATACATTAAGTTTTATAGAGAATTTGAATAAGACAGACAAGAAATAAAGTTCACTAAAATATAGGAGATGAGCCTGAGCTTTGAAAAGATGGTGAAAGACAAAGTTCACAAGGGAGTCTACTACTCATGGAGTCATGGCTGTATCACTTACATGGAACCCACTCTAGAGTTCAAAATGACCCAAAGTCTCTGAAAGACAGGAGAGAGAGCACACCTCACAAGGAGGAAGTGAGTTCAAAGGTGGTATGGCTGGCTTCTTTCAAAGGCTACTATGGCTTTTCAGTGATTATCCATTTTTTAAATAATATTTTATCCTTCTATGCTAATTATTCTTCTATGGCCATATATTCCCATGCCTAAGGACCCCCATAAAACACAGGCTGTCTATCTGCATAGGTTTTGTTGAATTAGACAAACTCCTAATGTCTAAAAGCCCTGGTTTTGGTCCCTAAACTGCTGTGGCGACCTTTCCACAAACACTAAGGCAAATACCGCTTTGAATAAGACTAACGCAAACAGCGAAAGTACTACTAATGGTGTACTACGTGTAACAAAGAAAGGAAGATAAATTCATCTGTAAGGAGATCTTAATTTCTAACATCATGAATTATTTCTCACCCTTACTACATACAGGAGTCCTAGTGACAAAGAAAGTTCTGAGCAGCAAGTAGGAAAAAAATTGGAGAAACAGGTTTAAAACTTTGCCAGACATTAAGGGTCAATATTGATATATAGTGTGACACACTGTATCATCCTCTCATTCAACAGAGGAACTCAGAGAGGACTTCCAAAAAGGACAGAGCATGAGTGAGAAGCCGAAGATCTTACAATACCAAATGCTAAGGGAGGCCAACAAAAGAGTAGAAAGGCGGGGGCGGGGAATAGACAGGAAAAGACTGGAAGGTGCAATCAGTGGGCAAACTGGCTGAGTTCTAACACCGGCCTTGCTACTGAGTGTAGGACTTTAGGGACGCAATCACTCTTCACTTCCTTCATCTACAAACACTGAAGGAGAGAAGGGGAGTTAGATTAGTGCTTCTCTAGCTTAACTGAGACAAAGAATCATCTAGAAAGAAGAGTTAAAAATGCAGGTTCTGATACAGCCAAGCCTGGGAGGCAGCACATTTCTAGGAGAGTGCAATTGCTAGGAAGCTCTGACTGAGGCTATGCCACTATCCACGGACCACGATTTAAGCAGTAACAAACTAGATGATCCCTTCAGTTTCATTTAACTTTTAAAAATAATAAGTAGGAGGAAGAATGGCTTTAAGGTGAGGAAAACGGGATAAAGGAAATTTTCCCTAGTCGGGTGACCCATTCTGCACTGGCAGAGAATCTGTGCTTCTGATCCATTACAGCACTCACCACATTGCCCTGAGACCCTCCTTTAAGCTGTAACCTCCCTGAAGGCAGGGGCTGTGCCCTTCATTCTGTATTGCAAGGCCTATCAAGGAGCC
>CM053406.1:69676640-69725515 GCA_028644305.1 Xerus rutilus | reverse complement strand
ATATAAAATTTCCAATAGAAAGCAGACAACTAAGATGGAATTGGAAGCTATAAAGGAGAAAAGACAGTGACATAGACGAGAGTGAATCTGCATGATTCAAACTGAAGGTTGTTTACTATGAGTTTTAACTTGGGAGAGTTAAGTATTAAGATATCCTGGATAAGATCCATTTTCAGTTTACTCACCTGGAAAATGGGGCTAATAATGGTGCCAAGCCCAGAGGAATATGAGGATTAAGCATGATAATAAGTACAGAACTGCATACAGTGCCAGGCATCTAGTAAGCACCCAAATACTGAATATTCATGCTGAGTAAATAGGCAGGCTGTGCTGTTATAAACAGGTAATAGCTTTAGGAAGGAGAAAGATCTTGGTTCCATCCTCGCTCTGTGACTTTCTTTTTTTTTTTTTTGGTACTGGAGATTGAACTCAGGGGCACTCGACCACTGAGCCACATCCCCAGCCCTATTTTGTGTTTTATGTACAGACAGGGTCTCACTGAGTTGCTTAGCGCTTCGCTGTTGCTGAGGCTGGCTTTGAACTCGCGATTCTCCTGTCTCAGCCTCCCTAAGTGCTGGGATTACAGGCTTGCACCACCGCGCCCAGCTGCTCTGTGACTTTCTAGCTGTGTAGTTTGAAGTCTATTTCTTCATCTATGGATGGTTAAATAATACCTAACTTAAAGGGATACTAGGAAGACTAAATATAAGATGTACAAAATGTATTACTACAGCATCATATAGTCTATAATAGGCCGATCAAAGAAGTTTCACAGATGGCAATGAGCTTCGCCACGTGTAGAGAACATCTGAACCATGATGAATAACGGGAGGGGAAACATTTGTAAAAGCCAACTCATAGTGGAAAGGGAAACATGGCAACAGGAGAAATACATACATATCTAGAAAGAAATTTGAAGAATGATATCTCATATTCTGGAAGCCAAGATGAGAATGGCAGGTAAGCAGTTTCCCTTCCTGTTCCCACATTTCGTGGGGCTTCTCCTGGTAAGAATCTTGAAGTTCCAAGTCCAAACATAAACTCAGTACTGTCACTAATCTCAAAGCCTTAAGAAAAGAAAAATGGTGTTTCCCTTTAGTAAAAAAAAAGACTTACAATACCATTTGTATATGTGTGTGTGGAGTGGACAAAGAGAGAGAATGGGAACGTTAACTAAAAAATTCTCTTAGCCTTAGCAGTTCTATAAATTGAATATTCACTGGGTAAAATATTGACGGTCCTGAATTTATTGTCCTTTCACTAATTAATAATATTTTGTAGGTCTTGTTTCATGCTATTGGGCAAACACTTTCAAAATTCACTTTGAATATCCTTTTTTTCCCCCAGTAGTGGGGATTGAACTCAAGGGGCTCTACCACTGTGCTATACCCCAAGCCCTCCCTTTTTTTGTTTTTATTTTGAGACAGGGTCTTGCTAAGTGGCTGAGGCTGGCCTTGAACTTAAAATTCTCCTGCATCAGCTTCCTGAGTAGCTGGGATTATACATATGCACCTGGCTTGAATACAATTTTTTTATCATCCTACCACTTTATCATATAGAAGTCAATGTCATCTTATCAAGCTAAATATCAGTTCTTATATTTTATTATGTATATTCACATACATAGTATACATTTATATAAACATCAGTTTTTAGATTAATCTCACACCGCAGCCCTTGAGCACCTCTGAGCATTTTAGATGTCCTTCTTTAGATCATCTGTCAGTATAATTTTTTTCATGTTTAGTATTCTAAATAGAACTATGTAAATAGGTAGCAACATAAAAAAAGTAAAATAAGAGAGACACACAGATCAGAGGCCTGATTACTTCTTTCCTGTTTGGCTAGTATGATGGGAAGACAAGAACACTGGGCTAAAAAACATTTCTGCTATAGTGACCATCTTCAAGTATTTAATGTCTACCAATCTCAGGGATGTCTAAACATAAGAAACTAACAAAACTTCGGGCCTATCTTCCAGGGTAAAACTGGAAAGCAAAATACAAAGCCAAAGCTGTCTTTCTTGTGTTTGCTATTTTCTAGCCATGTGAATTTTTTTTCCTTAAGTTGGCACCTTGGATTCTCCTTTGTAAAGCCATTTTAAGGTGAAAAAGAAAAAGAAAAAAAGAATGAAAGAATCAACTATCTTGCCACAGAACATGAAGAAAGATCATTTCTAGAAGTGCTATTATATTAATTATATAATATGTGGAATTCTTTTTGAATTGTGGTAAATAGCAAAATTTATCATCTTAATCATTTCTTAAAAGTATACATTCTAGTAGTATTAAGTATATTTACAATGTTGTGCAACCTCAAGAGCTTTTTTATCTTCCAAAACTGAAACTTCATATCCATTAAACAATTCCCCAGTTCAGTTCTCTGTCTCTCTAATCCTGGCAGCCGCTATTTTCTTTTCTGTTTCTATGAATTTAACTACCTTAGAAAGCCCATATAAGTAGAATCAAACATTATTTATCTTCTTGTGACCAATTGATTTCACTTAGCATAATGTCCATAAAGTTTATGTATCTTTGTGGAATATGTCAAAATTTCCTTCCTTCTTTTTTTTTTACATTTCAGTAATGTTTAATTTTTTTTTTCCATTTACACATGATGAAAGTAACTGAGCATTTATCTATATGAATGATTGGAACAAAATGATTTATCATATTAACAAAATCAGCTTCTAGCAATTCTGTATCAGGTAACTTTTTTTACACTTTTTTATTTGTTCTAATTAGTTATATATGACAGTAGAATGCATTTTGTTACATCATACATAAATGGAATATAGTTTGTACATATATAGCACATTGTTTCTCTCTTCATTCATCAATGGACATTTCAGTTTTTTTCTACTTCTTGACTACTATGAAATGCCACTATAAACATGAGTATGAAAAAATTTGAAATTTTTCAACATATAGCTCTGCCCAAGTTTTAATTTGATAAGTAAAAATGAAAAGAGAAAAACTTATTCCTTCAAATGCTCCATTTCAAAATCACAACGCTTTTATGTGATTATACCCAACAGTGAGTCACTGATTCCTTCAGGAGATTAATACATTTGTCTTGCAATCCCAAGACTTATATTCTAATCAAAATGTAATCATAAAGTGCCATACTAAGATGACTAAGAATGACAATATTCCATGAAAAAAATAATGGTCTTAAGAAATTAATACTAATATATTTATATAATTAATATTTATATATTTAGAAATTTATATATTTATATAATTAATATTTATATAAGGAACATACTTGTATAAAATAATTTGTTTTCCCCTTACCACAAAACATATATATTTTTAGCAATTTTACAAAAATTTTAAGCCACACTTCCAAACTTAAATTAGAAATGAGCAAATAGAAAGTGCATGTAGTTGAAAACGTTTTGTAATGATGTGTAATAAAATTTTATATTTCTATAGAAAAAAATAAAGTAAGATTGAGTTTACATTGATAACCTTTGTTTTAGGAAGTATGAAAATTCGACAAAGTGGCTTTAAAGATTATACAGTTCAAATCTCTTATGGTACAATTACGAGACCCAAACAAACATTAGTAACTTGCCCAAGACCACATAGTAAGCCATCCTCAGAAGTTGTACGTCAAATAATAAATGTTGCATGTTAACTTTATACCTTCCTGTTATTGTTCCTGCTTTTGACAGAACAGTTAACTCTTGGTTACTCAAGCAATATTGAGATAACAGGTATAGTGATGTAGCAACACAGTGCTGTTTCAAAGCACGTGCAAGTACTGATACCCTCTGTTCCTCTATCATTTTTCTTATCGTACAACAGATAAGAGAAAGCAAAAGTACTAAATACAAATCTGCTATTCTTAGTATTTTGGCAGACTGATAACAGTCTTTTGTTGAAAATTATTTCATTTACTATACAGAATGAAGGTTTTGAATTTATGATCAAAGTGTGTTTGCCTGAAATTGCCTCACCTATTTAAAGAAGAAAGAAAGAAATGCCATCTATATCCAGAACTTTAGAGCCAGGCAGGACCTTAGAGATTACCTAATTCAATCCTATTAATTTACAGATGAAAAAGTTGAAGATTGGAGAAGCAAAGGGACTTGTCCAAACTTTCACAGCTAATTAGCAGCAGCCCTACCACTAAAGCTTGGGCCATCTAACCTCAGTCCAGAATTCTTTCCATTGACTACACCATGCTGCCCTCCTCACTTCCACACAAATCACAATGCTTCTGCATAGAAAATGAAGAGAAGGAAACAATTCTATATCTGATTTTATATGCTTTGTGGCACTAAATGATTTAATGGTTCAATTCAGTCATTAGATTTAGTCAATTGAAGTCATGACTGACTAATGATAAAGATCATTAAAAGAACTTGTTCTAACTTTAGTTAGTGTAGTCTAAAACTTTATTAACATTTAGCAACCACAATATATCACTTTGCAAAATTATGCTACATTAGGCAGTCATCCCTTGGTACATGTTGGGGAGAACAATACATAGAAGCGAAGGATTAAATAATAACGAAGGTGTAAACAGTCAGGACTAAAGCCACACGAGGAATGGCGTAAGAAAATGAACAAATAACTGCTAAAAACAATGTGTTCAACAAATAACCCAATCCATAAATGGGCAAATGAACTAAACGCACATCTCAAAACAAGAAATACAAATGGCCAACAAATACATGAAAAAATGCTCAACATCCTTAGCAAGTAGGGAAAGCAAATCAAAACTACACTGAGATGTCATATCCAGTCAGAATGGCCACCACCAAGAATACAAATAATAAATGCTAGCAAGGATATGGGGAAAAAGATAAACTTAGCATATTGTTGGCTGGGCTGCAAATTTGTACTATCACTATGAAAAGCACGGAGATTTTTTAAACGACTAGGACTGGATTCACCCTATGATCCAGCTTTCCCACTCCTTGATATTTATCAGAAAGCACTAATATCAGCATACTACAGCGATACATACATACCAATGTTTATAGCAGCATAATCCACAATAGACAAGTTATGGAACCAGCCTAAGTGTCCATCAACAGATGAACTAATGAAGAAAATGTGCTATAAATACACAATGATATTTTATGCATAAAAGAAGAAGAATGAATTATGTCATACAGAGGAGAATGAATAGAACTGGAGAACATCATGGTAAGTGAAATAAGCCAAAGTCAGAAAGTCAAGGTCAAATGTTTTCTTTCATTTGCAGAAGCAAGAGAAACAGAATTAAAATCGAGTGGAGGGGCTCTCATGAAAATAGAAGGGAAATCAACAGATTAAAGAAAGGGGATTGAGAGAGCGGGGAGGAAGGGAAGGCATGAGTACTACTGGGGGAGGAAATCTACCAAATTATTCTATGTTCATATATAAATATATCACAGTGAATTCCAGTTTTTAAATTTTTACATAAAATATTTATTTATAATGCAGTAATTGAAATAATAATAACAGAAGGCAGATCAGAAGAGTAGAGCAAATATATGGGAGATGGAGGAGAGGAAAGGGAAGGTACTGGGGAATAAGACTGACCAAATTATGTCACTGAAGAACAAATATGCTCAATGAATCCCACTTTTTTTTTTTTTTTTTTTTTTGGTACTGGGGATTGAACTCAGAGGCACTCGACCACTGAGCCATATCCCCAGCCCTATTTTGTGTTTTATGTAGAGACAGGGTCTCACTGAGTTGCTTAGCGCCTCGCCGTTGCTGAGGCTGGCTTTGAACTTGCGATTCTCCTGTCTCAGCCTCCCTAAGTGCTGGGATTATGAATCCCACTCTTATGTATAATTATAATGCCCTAATAAAAATAAGTAAAGACAATGAGCTCATCCAAGGTAACCAGCTACTCCAGGCTATCATGGTCAGGAATGGTTTTATGATGTAGGGATGAAAGATATCTGGAGAGACAAATAAAGGCAAAAATCAGTAAAGGTAAGGGCCATGTGTAATGAGACACATAAAGGTGGACATGAACACATTTTGCTGAAAGGCCAGTGAATTAGCCAAGTTAGTAAGAGCCGCAGGACTATGGGCAGAGGAAGGCTGACCCAGTTAGAAAGTTAATTTGAAAACTGGTTCTGAAATCCAGGTATTTCTTCCCCTCTGTTTTCTAAAAGCCCAAACCCATATGGTTGTTGAACAATATACTCTAATACATTCTTATTCTGAGGGAAAATAAAACAATAACACCTTGATTTGTTACAGGCAAAATGTCCTAATAATGAGATGGAAGAAAGAGGCATGCAGGATGAGAAAAGACATACTACACAACTCTTTTCTGTGTGCTAAGATATACCTGATTCAGAATAACAAGTGGCTCAATCAATGTAGGATAATATTTATGTTAACAGTGTTAAATTGTCCACAGATGACATTATCCTGTGACCTGAGGATAAATAAAACAAACTGACCAAGAATTTTGTGGCTCATCAGACCACAAAAGCGTTGTCCAAAGTATGTAACACTTCTTAAAATTCTGCCTTCCTAACCCAAAGATTTTAACTGCATAAACTGTCCTGGCACCAGTTAGCATCTGCATTGTGTACCCTCCTAGAATTCCACTGTCAATAGGATATTTTGCTATCTCTGCTACTGTTGAAGAGTAGATAGGAGTATTAGTCATTCAAGTCCAGGAGTTTGCAATCTCAAATCAGACTGTGGTGAAGGAAGAAAACCAAAACCACCACTAAAAAACTAACTTGGCATCCTTGTTAGTTTATGAGATAAGACCTCACTAAAATCCCTGACCAAGGGAGACACCATCTGAGAAGTGGGTAATGTTCCACAAATTTGTTTTTAATCAGCTGTTTAGAACTTGTCTTTCTCAAAGAAGCATTAAAAATGGTAACTGGGTTCCGAGGCTTAGTCAAATAAAGCCTCTTTTAGACAATAATACAGATGAAAAACTTCACTTTAACTGTGACAAATAAAGCTAATATAATAAACATGCTATGCAATATTTAAAACACATGTTTCTCAAGGCCTAGCAATCCCTAGGATAAATCTGCTTTCTCTCCAGCTTATTAGAGTTGAACGTCCCCTCCCACATCAAACCTGGATGATTCACTGACCTTAACCACAATCCCAGGTTCCCCAGTTTTATTCACTGTTCCCCTTGCCTTTGATGCCCTCTGCCCTAGTTTACATATCCAAATTTCCTCTGATGGTTCCTATCAACTGATTCAGGGCAGGGGTAAGGAACCTATGGGGTTACTGATAAAAAATTCTAAAAACAGGGATATTGTTTTCACAACTCAAGACTGAGGTGCAAGTGGATAAGCACAGAGTGGAGAAGGACATCTTTGTTGTTCCTCAGGCCCAGCTAGGCCTTACTCTGACAGATCGTATGGCAGTCAGATCATGATACCTAGGAAAAGGAGAATGGTGGTGAGCTGGAATGACTGTACACTGTGACCAAGTGTTCTCCTCCTTTCTCCAGAACCTAGAACTGTGCCTGCACATGGCAAGCATCTATGGAAGGAATGAATGATAATACAAGCCTGGCTTCCAAGTTCTGTCGTCATCTTATGGGAGTCCTCCCTTCTTCTGTAACACTCATCCGTTCTCCCTTCTAATCCCTCCAAAGTGAATTCAAGAACCAGCCATCCTGGCCTTTTATGGTCCAACTTCAACCACCAACTATATACACATTTTCTTCACTAAAATGTAGGGTGTTGTATCTGAACAGAGGACTAGTGAAAACCACCTCCAACCAACACACAAGTGCACCTGTACCCCATGAACAAATGATTTCTGTTTATAACCATGCCGTCAGAAAGAAGTACAGTGGCTCAGGAGACACGTGGTTTTACTGAAAGCATCCTACTAACTTTTGAAGATGCTCATACACTAAATGTTGGGTATACAGAAAATTATTAATAAGCATTTATTAAAAGAATTTAATAACTTATTTAATGAGCATTAATGAATCATGGGAATAATTTGCATATTTGTGTAATGGGGAATAAATTCATCACTTTTAAAAATTTATATATAACTTTCCTTAGTTAGATACACCCTTTGAGCCTAGGATACCAGTCCTATAATTTTAATGCGCTTGTAAAAGTATAGGAATAGAATAAAAAAACAAAACTCATCAGAGTACCTTCTCCAATATCATCAACTGGTATAAAGTCTCACATCAGTCTACATTTCTTCTAAAGTAAACCAACATTAACTTCCTTCTTCCTAGTATCTAAACAGATAAGATAGGAAATGGAAAATGATTTTTACTCTGTTCTAAAACAGGTCTTTCAAAGTTTCAACTCCAATATATAAAATGTTAATGATACACTAAAAGTAACATTTTCAGGGTTAACACATTAATAACCATATATATTTGCTAAATATATGCCTTTGAAAAGCCCAGTTTCTATATGTTGTTTTGGATATGCTTTATTAAATAGCAGTATTTGATATAAAAGCTCAAAATGAGATTTTTCCAGAACCTGTTTGCCCTAGGGCAAAAATCTCCTGGACCATCAAATGTACTCTACAAATCTGTAACTATTCCTGTTATGACAATGCAAAGTAAACACAGTTTATTTGAGGTTTGGTAGAAATCTCAATGGAGAGATATTTAATGAGCTAATAAAAGGGAAAGAAGCACATAACCGCGGTCTGGAAGGAGGCGCTCCAGGGCAGAGGCCTGCTCATTTCTTGCTCCTCCTGAATAACGTGCATCCTTTCATCATACTCATCACAATTTCTCAAGACGATCTTTCCCTACCGCCCATTTTTATTTCCCTCTTTCCAAACATCTGACTCACTGACTTTTCTCCAACCTCATCTACTAATAAGCCTACTTTTCTATTTTGAAACCCCCTTACCCATATTTTCATAAAATTCTGCCAAGAAGAGATGCCCTTGGAATCAAAACACTAATGAGGTCCTAAGAAAGGCACACCAAGAGCACAGAAAGAAAGGGACTGGAAGGACAGGGGCTCCAAGGGCTTCACATATGTTCTGCCTAAACCTGAAAAAATGGTCCTCAGTACACAGCAGCAAGGCAGAACAGACTGTAGCCACTAAGCCTCTCTGCTGGTTAAGAAATACCTATGCCTACACAAGGTAGCTCATTACAGAAGGCCAGGAAGCAGTCTCAAGTTTCGTAAGTAGAGATAGTCAGGAGCACTGACAAATATCTTCCCTTTGACCTCCCTCCGTGTTCCAGTGGCTACCATTTCTCACTTTTGGTGCACCATATTATATTATTTTATATGTCCCGCAAAGCCCAGTGGCAAGGTTTCACCAGGTTAGTGCACTAAACTTCCTGTTCCATTCACGGTCTCTTTTTTTCCATAAGTACAGAAAGGAATTAACCACCAGAGAAAGCTGTATTCTATCTTTGTTCTCAATTTTTATTTCTGAGACTCAGGAAATGAGAAAGTTCCAGAAAAGGAAGGGAATGAGAACTCCTAGGTATGGTCTGGCTGTAAGGACATTGGAGGAACTCAACAATGTCTAACTCCAAATATGCAAAGCACAATTACATGCCAAAGAGCTTGTCTGATGTTCAGCTCTGCACAACTGTGTAATGAGAAGCTCTGATGCAATGTTAAAAGAAGCTAAATCACATAGATGAAGGAAAGGGTCTGCCTCCCCAGTTTTTGCAGGTACAAGGTAAGGTCAATGTGATAATACATTGAAGAAAGACTTCAACAAGAAACACTCCATTAAAAACTGCCTTTTAACCATTTCCAGTTGCAAGAGTTTACCAATGGCTCACTTTTCCAGTGTTAAATTTGAGATCTGAAAAATAACACTTTTCTAAAGAAGTCAATGCTTTAATACCAAAAGCAACAAAGCAAATGAAGAAAATGGTGAAATGGGAAAATGCATATCACCGTTGCTTCTGCTAGGAAAGCAGAAATTAACCAAATGATACTCTTGTCAAGTAAGGTGAACAGCTAAAGGAAGTGTGCTGATGGAAGAAAACCATTATATATGTAGATGTCTGGGACAACCTCTAGGTGCTGCTATGGAGACCCCCTTTCCTAAAGACTTATTTCCTTCCCAGTGTTTGGCCTCCCCCACCCCCTGACTACACTGCAGTGCGCAAAACCATTCTAGACAATCACTTCAAATAGAAAAAGCCTAAAAAAGCCTCAGAAACACTCTTCAAAGAGTCAAATAATGCTATTTTACTTTTAAGTTCAAATTATACTATAAATAGATGAGCTAGATAGGAGAAAATATTTGCAAGGGGTTGTCAACGCAACCAGGAGCCTGAAGTAGAGAACAGCTACAGTTGAAGCCCTCCTCCCCCTCCAGCCCTCTCTCCACACGAATATTACTAAAGGTTAAAACAATCCTGTGTATAGGGAATAACTGTGAGATGAGATCGGGAGATTTGAGAGTGTAGGGTGGGGCGGTTCCTGCGATGAGCTCTTGTACGCACAGGCTCCATCTAATGTCAGCTCCCGCATCCGAGGAGCTGATGAGAGATGGTGGAAGCTCTGAGGAAAATCAAGCGAGTGTTGGGGAGGGTGAGGGGGTGGGGAGGCCTTAACGTTCGGATCAGATTAACCAATACACAACCGTAGTGCCCGCGCCCCAGCACCTGCGCTGATCTGGGGCACCCTAACAGCCACAGGGTACTGGGGGTTACAGGAATAGGGCCAGGGCTCTGAGATCCAGGCTGGCGACTCACAGCGAGAGGAGCCGAGCGAGGCAGCGGCCCGCAAGACCAAGCGAGGATGGGGAAGCCAGGATGCTTTTACCTGCAATGGACCATGTCCAGCGGTAGAACTCCACGGTGTCGTTGAGCGCTGTGGACACCACGTTCAGGACACTGCCCGGCTCCGAATCCAGAAGCCCCATCGCGGCGATAAGAGGGAGCGGGAGGCGGCAGGAGAAAAGCGGATACCCTGCGGGAGGATTGACCTCGGAGGCTAAGGCCGAGGGGGCGACCGGCGCTGGGGACCCTTCTAACGGTGGGGGCCCAGCTGCGTCTTTCCTCCTCCTCCTGGCGCCGCGGCGGTGGGGACGCAGCGGAGTCAACGAGTTGGGCACAGCAGAAGGTGTCGTCAAGGTTCCCAAGAGGAGGAGGGGAGGGCCAGCCGCGAGCGCCCGGTGCTGCACCACTCTGCTGCCTCGCGTGGCGGCAGCTCCAATCTCCTCCGCCGGCGTCACGTGGACGCGCGCGGGGGCGGGGGGCTGGAGCGCCCCTCCTCCCGCCCGCGCTCTGGGAGTCACTTGCGCGGGGGTGCTGCGGTCCGCGGGTGGCGAGTGTCAGGCCCGCGCAGGCGCGCGCAGTCCTTCTGCCTCGTCCTCTCTTTTCCTTTCCCCGCCAGAGCGAGACACCTGGGCCTCTCCTTTCTACCGCCCCCCACTCCGAGTGTCCCCATCCTCCTCCCCCGCCTGCCTCGAGGGTATCAGGCTCCTGCGGAGGAGTATGCCGCCTTTTCACAGGTGACCTCGTATCCGCCTCGGATGCGTCCTGGCAAAAAGGACGGAAAAGAATGGGTGTTTTGTGAGCCAGATGAGGTAGGCGAGGTACCTTGGTCCTTACCTGTCACTCACCTCGATTTCACTTGTGTTCTTGTTTCCTTCACCTTCCCCAGCACATGTCCGTCACCATGACAAGGGAAATGCACGGATTTTCCCTCTAAATAAGTGAAGGGATATTTGGTTTTCGTGCTACAGCGAGGAAGAATAGGCTTTGTGATCTACTTATTTGCAAAGGAACAGTTGAATGAATGCTTGCGTGTGCTAGGTAGACTATTGTGCCTGAAATGATCCAAGTAATATGATCCTGCTAAATTAGGCCAGTAGTAGTTCAGAGAAGAGGAAGAACTGAGAAGAGACTTAGGGTGAGAGAAGTTTTCTGGGACCTGATGGAATTGAGGTGAATCTTAAGGAAAATGCTTAGGAGACACAGGGTAATCTAGTCAGTAGAGGAAAACAAATTAATTTACTTTTTAAAAAATTTGTTAATAAAGTGGGAGTCAATAAAAGAGGCTACCTCTGAAACGAAGCTAAAATACACTACACACAATTTATAATTCGATGGTAAATGACATAAAACATCCTTGAGAATCGTCCGACAACCAACTCATCTGCTCGATATTTAAATGTGTCACCTACATTTTTTTGACCTTTTCTCCACTTGTTGATTTAGGATGTGTCAGTTTAAAGGCCACTGACACATCCTGTGTCAGTGTGTGAGTCAACTGTGTGATTTCTTCAGCTTTTTGACATTGTTAAAATATTGTGAATTCTAGCTTTGATCACATTTATTTATTTATTTTCCAGTTGACCCGGTTATATGTTTTTCATCTTTATTTTACATTGGAAGAATACTAGAGAATAAGAATTCTTTTTGCTCACCTGATGAGGCCTTAATCCTGTGCTATAAGTAGTCATAAATATTTATAATGACAAATTATAACTTATACTTCTTTCAGAGCATAATAAGGATTAAGTGGCAGGAGCTTGAGGGAGACAAGGTAATTAAAAGTAATTGATTTATTGTACAACTGAAGCAACCATAGTCTTCTTTAAATGCTTTATTCTTGAAATTCACCAAATCAACCAAGATGTAATTTATTAATTTGTCAAATATATATAGTTTTCTGGATTGAAGTAATAATTTCTCAAGTCTTAACCTTAAATTATGTATCTGATTCTAGTAGCTATACAAGAATTCTAGACAAGTCTTTCCATTTAGAGAGTAAAGATCAACTCATTTAATGATCTAACAAAGTACATATTAGTTTGAACTTTGCAAACAAAATTGATTGCTACTTCTATGTTGTAGAATACTGCATGTATTTTAGGGAGAATAAATTCCTACCCCCACGGTCATTCTCACAAACAAAACCTCATCATCTTTACTTATTTAATACAATGTGAAATTGTTAAACGGGTTTCTACAGTAGGGACCAACCTAAGTTCCTTATTCACTAGGGGGCGCCGGTCACATACAACAAAATCATACACAAGCGATGGTAAATATAGGGAACAGCAATTCTACCTCTATCTCCTTGTGCACATTCTACCTGAAAGCATAGTACTGTTATTTATATTTATGAGCTGTCCAAACATACACCAAGAACCAGAGCCATAGAATTTACCCACTCTGGGAGTTTTATTGAGCAATAAAGAAGAACGAAATTATGTCATTTGCAGGAAAATGGATAGACCTGGAAACCATAATTTTGAGCAAAATAAATTAGACTCAGAGAGAAAAGTATTTTGGGTTTGCCTTCTTATGTGGAAGGTAGAGGGGAAGTAATGGGGAACGCCATGAAATTAGAACGGTGGCCAGTATCATGGAGGAGAAAAAGGGAAGGGAGGATGGAAAAGGGAAGGTTGTATTGGGAAGTAAATTGATTGAATTGTGTTGGTTATATATGTGCAAATATGCCACAATGAAACCACCCATTCTGTATAATTGAGGAGCACCCCCCCCCAAAAAAAGGAAAAAGAGCCTAGCAACTCTAGAGCCCTATTACCTGACATTAAGGCTACAATCCAATATTCAGTTCACAATTTACAAATACTAGTGACAGTCCAGAACCAACACCTGCTTATGTGGTTTGAATGTGCCCCCCAAAGTTCATGTGTTGAAAACTGAATCCCCAATACAAGGTTGGAAGGTGGGGTCTAATGGAAGTTGTTTAGGTCATGAGAGCTCCACCCTCATGAATAGATTAATGCCAATTATAAAAGAACATGAAGTTGTGAGTTTGGCTTCTCATGGGGTGTACATCCTTTTACCTAACCACTTTCTGCCATGGGATGATGCCGCAAGAAAGACCTCACCAGATGTAGTCCCTTGATTCTGGAATTCCCAATCTTCTGAACTGTAAGAAATAAAACTGTTCTTTATAAATCATCCAATCTTGGGCATCCTGTTATAGCAGCACAAAACAGACTAAGAGAAGAAATGAGTATTCAGAAGTGGGGCTGTTGCTATAACAAATATCCAAAAATGTGGAAGTGGCTTTGGAACTGGGTAATAAGTAGAAGCTTAATGAGTTTCTAGAAATAGGCTGGAAAAAATCTAGATTGCTCTGAATAAAGTGGTAAGGGCAGTTGTGATGAAGGCTCAGAAGAAAACTGAGTAGAGGGCGGACCCAAATCATCTTAAGGATTACTTAAGTGGTCACAACCAGTATATTATTAGAAATATGGACAGTAAAGGCCATTCTGATTATGCCTGTGATAGAAATGAAGCACAAAGTATTAGCAACTGAAGTAAAGACCCTTTGTTGCAGGGTGGCAAACAGCATCACCGAATTGTGTCCATGCCCAAGGGCTTCATGAAAAGCAGAACTTAAGAGCAATGAACTAGGATATCTGATAGAAGAAATTTCTAAGCAAAATAGTGAAGAGATCAAATACTTTTAAATGCATACAGTAAGATGCAAGGGGAGATATTTGAAAACTTTGGTCTGACTTGAAAAGTTGTGTCCATCCCAAAACCAGCACATGGCTCTTTCTTCCATTTTGGAGCCTGTGGTTGCTGCTAGGAGCAGGACTTCTAAAAGGCAAATGTTTCTGTAAGGCTGTGCTGCAAAGTCATTTTTACTGTGACAAGCAAGGTCTCTGGAACCAAAGGAAGCCCACAATTCTTAAAATTGAAGGAGCACAGGCCAAGTTCCAGGACCACCTTCAGGGCCCTACGCGGGAGCCTAGCCAAGGTCAAACCCAAGATTGCTACCCAACAACCAGCCGACCCACAGAGGAACCCAGACTGAGATGAAGGACTGCCTCTGGGAACCTCTGTGGCTGAGGCCCTCGACCACCCCCAGAGCCTCTACAGATCCAAGGGAATCCAGGCCCAGGGCTAGACCCACCACCTGGAATCACTGAGAGAGTCCAGGCCAAGATCAGGCCTAGGACTGTCCTCACAGGTCTGTGTGAGAGCCCAGGCCCAGGACCACCTCTGCACATAGATGAGATCCACACTGTTGCTCCCTTCCTGTATCCATCTTGGGAACTGCAGCCATCCCCATAGTTCGTCCCATATATTGTCCTCTACCTTGGGCCAACAGACATGGCCTGGAGGTATTGGCCACCAAAGTGCTGCATCTCTGATCAATTAGCCCAAAGTCATTGTAAGTCCCACCCTTTTAGTCCCATCTCTGAAAGTGATAGCCATCCATCACTTTGCATCCATATTGAGCCATTCCCACTGCCATCTTGAGTTACCTCCACTACCACCGCCTCCATTTTTAGTGGCAGTAGTGTCCATATGGGGACACCTTCTGGGACTGGAAGTGAACTCCAAGGTGAGATACAGGTAATCTGTAATGTCACTAGAAGATTATAGGATAGAAACTGCAATACCTCAGATTGGCATTGCAAAAAAGAAAGATACATAATCAACAAGAAAAAACAAGGGAAGAAAGTACCCCAAATAAACCAAGATACAACAATAATAGACTCCATTGACAGCACAGTTGATGAAATGTCAGAGAAAAAATTCAGAATGTACATAATTAAAATGATCTGTGAATTAAAGAATGACTTCACCGAGCAAATAGAGGCAAAAATTGATCACTCCAACAAAGAAATAAGAAAGCAAATAAAGGCAACCATTCATCAGACCAACAAAGAGATAAGGGAGCAAATACAGGTAGCAAAAGATTACTTTAAGAGGTAGAAATTGTGAAAAAAAATCATAAATTCTTAAGATGAAGGAAACAATAAACCAAATACAAAACTCTATAGAAAGCATCACCTGCAGACTAGATCACTTGGAAGACAGAACCTCAGATAAAGAAGACAAAATATACAATCTGGAAAATAAAGTTGATTATACAATGAAGATGGTAAGAAATCAAGAACAGAACATACAAGAAATATTAGCATCAAAAGACCAATCTAAGGGGCTGGGGTTGTGGCTCAGTGGTAGAGGACTAACCTAGCATGTGTGAGGCACTGGGTTTGATTCTCAGCACCACAAATAAATAAATAAAATAAAGATCCACTGACAACTAAAAAAAGACCAATCTAAAGTTTGTCGGGATAGAAGGTATAGACTTTCAAACGAAAGGAATGCACAAAGTCTTCAGTGAAATAATATCAGAAATTTTCCCAAACATGAAAAATGAACTGGAAAATCAAATACAAGAGGCTTACAGGACACCAAATGTACAAAATTACAACAGATCTACACCAAGGCACATTACAATGAAAACGCCCAGCATACAGAATAAGGGTAGAATTTTAAAGGCCACAAGAGAGAGGAATCAGATTACATATAGGGGGAGACCTATTCAGATCTCAGGAGATTTTTCAACCCAAACTCTAAAAGCCAGGAAATCATGCAACAACATATACCAAGCTCTGAAAGAAAATGGATGCCAACCAAGAATCTTATATCCAGCAAAATTTAGCTTCAGATTTGATGACGAAATAAAAACTGTCCATGATAAACAAAAGTTAAATGAATTTGCAGCAAGAAAGCCTGCACTACACAGCATTCTCGGCACAATATTCCATGAGGAGGAAATGATAACCAACAATGAAAATATACAAAGAGAGGAACTATACAAAAGGAAAGGCCAATCAAAGGAGAAAGCAAGTCAAGGTAAAAACCAAAAATAAACCAAAATGACTAGGATTACCAGTCATATTTCAGTAATAACCTTGAATGTGAATGGCCTAAACACATCAATTAAAAGACATAGACTGACAGACTGGATTTAAAAAAAAAAGATCCAACAATATGCTGCCTTCAAGAGACTCATCTCACAGGACAAGACATCCACAGACTGAAAGTGAAAGGGTGGGAAAAAAACATATCACTCACATGGACTGTGTAAATAATCAGGTGTTTCCATCCTCACGTCAGATAAAGTGGACTTCAAACCAAAGTTAGTGAAAAGGGATAAAGAAGGAAATTTCATACTCCTTAAGAGAATCATTCATCAATAAGACATAACAATCATAAATATCTATGCCCCAAACAATGGGGCATCTATGTATATCAAACAAACCCTTCTCAACTACAATAATAAATTAGACCATAACACAATAGTACTTGTTGACTTTATCACAGCTCTCTCATCACTGAATGGATCTCCAGACAAACTTTAAACAAATAAACCATAGAACTCAATAAAACAATCAATAATTTAGACATAACAGACATATATAGAGTATTCCATCCATCAACGAGCAAATATACTTTTTTCTTGGCATCACATGCATCCTTCTCTAAAATAGACCATATGTTATGTCACAAAGCAAGTCTTAGCAAATAAAGAAAAATAGAGATACTACCCTGCATCCTATCTGGCCATAATGGAATAAAATGAGAAATCAATGACAGGTTAAAAAATAGAAACTACTCCAATACTTGGAGACTAAAAAATATGCTATCAAATGATGCTTGGATAAGAGAAGAGACCAGGGAAGAGATAAAAAAATTCTTAGAGGTAAATTAAAAATCTGATACAACATATCAAAATCTCTGGGACATCATGAAGGCAGTGCTAAGAGGAAAGTTCATTGCATTAAGCTCATTCATTAAAAGAAGAGAAAGTCAAACAAATAAATGACTTGAAACTACATCACAAAGCCCTAGAGAAAGAGGAACAAACCAACACTAAAAGAAGTAGAAGACAGGAAATAATTAAAATCAGGGCTGAAATCAACGAAATTGAAACAAAAGAAAATTGAAAAAGTGGACAAAACAAAAAGCTGGTTCTTTGAAATAATAAATAAAATTGACAGACTCTTAGCCACCCTAATGAAAAGGAGAGAGAAAACACAAATTACTAAAATTCATGATAAAAAAAGAAAATATCATGACAGACACTACTGAAATACAGAGGAAAATTAGAAACTATTTTGAAAATTTATACTCCAGTAAAATAGAAAACCCTAAAGACACTGACAAATTTCTAGAGGCACATGACCTGTCCAAACTAAACCAGGAGGTCATACACAACCTAAGTAGATCAATTTCAAGCAAGGAAATAGAAGAAGCCATCAAAAGCCTACCAACCAAGAAAAGCCCAGGACCGAACAGATTCTCAGCCAAGTTCTACAAGACTATAAAGAAGACTTAATACCAATACTTCTCAAACTATTTCACAAAATAGAAAAGGAGAGAACCCTTCCAAATTCATTCTATGAGGCGAGTATCACCCTCATAAAAGCAGACAGAGACACATCAAAGAAAGAAAATTTCAGACCAATATCCCTGATGAACATAGATGCAAAAATTCTCAATAAAATTTTGGCAAATCACATACAAAAACATATTTAGAAAATAGTGCACCATGATCAAGTGGGGTTCATTCCAGGGATGCAAGTTTGGCTCAACATATGGAAATCAATTAATGTAATCCATCATATTAATAGACTTAAAGAATCATATGATTTTATCAATTGATGCAGAGAAAGCATTTGACAAAATACAGTACCTTTCTATGTTGAAAACACTAGAAAAACTACAGATAGTAGGAACATACGTCAACATTGTAAAAGCTATCTATGCTAAACCCAAAGCCAACCTCATTCTAAATGGAGAAAAATTGGAAGCATTCCCTCTAAAAATGGGAACAAGGCAGGGATGCCCTCTTTCACCACTTCTGTTCAACATAGTCCTTGAAACACTAGCCAGAGCAATTAGACAGATGAAAGAAATTAAAGGGATATGAATAGGAAAAGAAGAAGTCAAACTATCATTATTTGCTGATGACATGATTCTATACTTAGAGGATTCAAAAATTTCACCAGAAAACTTCTAGAATTAATAAATGAATTCAGCAAAGTAGCAGGATATAAAATCAACACCCATAAATCAATTGCATTTCTATATATCAGTGATGAATCCTATGGAAGAGAAATTAGGAAAACTATCCCATTCACAATAGCCTCACACAAAATAGAATACTTGGGGATCAATTTAACAAAAAGAGGTGAAAGACCTCTACAATGAAAACTACAGGACACTAGAGAACGTACTTGAACAAGACCTTAGAAGATGGAAAAATTTCCCATGCTCTTGGATAGGCAGAATCAATATCATCAAAATGGCCACACTACCCAAAGTGCTATATAGATTCAATGTGATTCCAATTAAAATCCCAATGTCATCCCTTATGGAAATAGAAAAGGCAATCATGAAAATCATTTGGAAGAATAAGAGACCCAGAATAGCCAAAGCAATCCTTAGCAAGAAGAGTGAAGCAGAAGGCATCACAATACCAGACCTTAAACTATAGTACAAAGCTATAGTAACAAAAACAGCATGGTACTGGCACCAAAATAGACATGTAGACCGATGGTTCAGAATAGAAGACACAGAGAAAAACTCACTAAAATACAGTTATCTTATACTAGACAAAGGAGTCAAACACATACGCTGGAGAAAAGATAGCCTCTTTAACAAATGGTGCTGGGAAAACTGGAAATCCATATGCAACAAAATGAAACTAAATCCTCTCTCTCACCATGCACAAAATTCAACTCAAAGTGGATCAAGGACCTAGGAATTAGACCAGAGACCCTATGCCTAGTAGAAGAAAAAGTAGGCCCAAATCTTCAACATGTCGGATTAGGACCTTACTTCCTTAACAAGACTCTTAAAGCGCAAGAAGTAAAATCAAGAATCAATAAATGTAGGGAGGCTGAGACAGGAGAATCTCAAGTTCAAAGCCAGCCTCAGCAACTGCGAGGCACTAAGCAACTCAGTGAGACCCTGTCTCTACATAAAAGACAAAATACTGCTGGGGATGTGGCTCAGTGGTCGAGTGCCCCTGAGTTCAATCTCCAGTACCAAAAAAAAAAGAGGATCAATAAATGGGATGGATTCAAATTAAAAGCTTCTTCTCAGCAAAAGAAACAATCAATGAAGTGAACAGAGAGCCGACATTATGGAAAGAAATCTTTGCCATATGCACATCTAATAGAGCACTAATCTCCAAGATATATAAAGAACTCAAAAAACTTAACACCAAAAAACAAACAACCTAATCAATAAATGGGCTAAGGAGCTGAATAGACACTTCTTAGAAGAAGATATACAATCAATCAACAGACATATGAAAAAAGGTTTAACATCTCTAGCAATTAGAGAAATGCAAATGAGAACCACCCTAAGATTTCATCTCATGCCAGTCAGAATGGCAATTATCAAGAATACAAACAACGATAAGTGTTGGCGAGGTTGTGGGGGAAAAGGCACGCTCATACATTGCTGGTGGGACTGCAAATTGGTACAACCAATCTGGAAAGCAGTATGGAGGTGCCTTAGAAAACTTGGAATGGAATCACCATTTGACACAGCTATCCCACTCCTTGGTCTATACCCAAAGGACTTAAAAACAGCATACTACAGTGATGCAACCACTTGAATGTTTATAGCAGCTTAATTCACAATAGCTAAACTGTGGAACCAACCTAGATGCCCTTCCATGGATAAACGGATAAAGAAACTATGGTATATATACACAATGTAATATTACTCAGCAACAAAAGAGAATAAAATTATGGTATTTGCCAGTAAATGGATGGAGTTGAAGAATATCATGCTAAGCGAAATAAGCCAATTCCAAAAATCCAAATGTCGAATGTTCTCTCTGATAAGTGGATGCTGATCCACAATGGGGGAGGGGACACGGGAAGAATGGAGGAACTTTGGTCAAAGGGGAGGGAGTGGGGAGGGGGAATGGGGACAGTAAAGATGGTGGAATAAGATGGACATCATAGCCCTAGCTTCATGTATGACTGCATATATGATGTGATTCTATATCACATACAACCAGAGAAATGAAAAGTTGTGCTCCATCTGTGTACAATGAATCAAAATGCATTCTGCTATCATGTATAACTAAGTAGAATAAATAAATTTTAAAAAGAAAAAAGAAAAAAGAAAATTAAAAAAAATAAGTGAACTAATGTGAATTTCTAAATTGCAACAAATAATTGTTTGAAAAACATGACAAAAAATAGGTGAGTGGATAACTATATTGTTGCATATCATATTGAACTCTCAAGCCATGAAAAGACTTGAATGACACTTAAAAGCATAAATTCAGATTTCTGGGTTGGAATTGTGACTCAGTGGTAGAGTTCTTGCTTAGCATGTATGAGGCACTGGGTTCGATGCTCAGCAACATATAACAATAAAGTTATTGTGTCCATCTGCAACTAAAAATAGTTTAAAAATAAAATAAATACATATTTCTAAGTGAAAGAAACCAATCTGAAAAAGCCATATACTGTATTATTCTAACTATTTGACATTTCTGGAAAGAAAAAACTATAAAGATAGTAAAAATATCTATGCCTCCCAGGTTCTCAGGGAAAGAGGAGAGGTTGAACATGTGAAGTAAAGATGATTTTTTAGAATAGTGAAACTGTTCCATATGATAGTGTAATAGTGGATAAATGACACTGTGCTTTCTTCACAATGCATGAAACTTCACAGCAAAGGGTAAACATTGACATATGTAAATTTATAAAACTTACAATGGAGATCCCAAGTTAGAATACACACTGTCACTAAAGAAGTTATATTTCAGAAATATACAGAACCTCATGGAAGGGGGTTAAGGTAAGCTTTGCTATATGTAGTCCTTTACTGTAGTCCACAGGATTGTTTCCCACAGTGGAATGAATCAACTGTTCTGATAGTGCTATGTGTGTGCACTGAAATTGAACATTAAGTAAACAGATGACAGATGGTGGAAGCCAGTTTCTTACTGTTGGAAGTGTAAGCTCATAGGTAATAGAAGAAGGGAGGCTAGAATGGTCTATGTAGTGATAGAATTGGATATACCAGTATGAACTTATGTTTGGCTTAATATTGATATTAATGGTTATGCATAGATGTATTTATGAATATGTGTATATTTACAGGTTAGTGTACTCGCACTATTTCCTTGTTCTATGGGTTCAGTGGGCTTAGAATCAGTGGCACTCTTCTAGCAGCAAGCACACTTAGCACCCAGATTTGGGTTTCTAATACCATTTTCCAATCGAAATAACCAAGATCCTTAAAAAACTGATTGGTTCTAGAACAAGGACAAAATATGTGTATGATGAGCCTGGAGCTTCTTGTTACACTGGAAAGTAAGGAAGTATTGAAGGAAGAAAATCTTTATATAGGCATGGCAAAGGGACACAGGAGCCAACTGAAAGAGATCCCAGTGCCTAAAGCTGTAACATTTTTGAGTCACATGTTAGATAAATACTATTGTATTATAACCAAAGCATATCCAGGCACAGTGAGACACACCTATAATCCCAGCAACATGGGAGACTGAGGCTGGAGGATTGCAAGTTCAAGGCCAGCCTCAGCCACTTAGTGAGGACCTAAACAACTTAATGAGATCCTGCCTTAAAATTTAAAAATATAAAAAGGGCTTGAATGTAGCTTAGTATTAAAGCACCCCTGGGTTTAATTCTTAGTACCAACAACAACAACAAAATACATACATATATGTGTGTGTCTGTATATATGTACATATTTATATGTATATATTTTATACATATATATGTATACATGTATGTACATATATATACATACACACATATATATTTATCACCAAAGTATAAAATAAATAACCACGAGCCTATACTAAAGTAAATAAGTAAATACTCTGAAGAAAAATCCAAAATAAAATATTTATGTAGATCTTTGCTTTGCAGGAGGAGAAGCATAAAACCCAACTCATTAAGTGTGGGCCACATATAGTGACTTCTTTCCAAAAAGTGCATGATTGAAAGAGGGAAAAAAGATTAGCTTCACAATGGGTAAACCTCGCAAACACTACCTCAACCAGGTGATCAGTATCAATATTGATGGTGATAAGTAATGTTGATAATATGTACCTTTGCTCTAATGCAATGAAAATGACAGTCTACCTCTGTGGTCTTGCTCCCTCAAAACTCTAATTGTGTGAAAAATATCAGACAAGTTCCAATTGAGTAACATTCTACAAAATTTCTAACTGGTACTCCTTAAAATCATCAAGGTCATCAAAAAGAGGGAAAGTCAAATTGTCATAGTGAAGAAGAACCTAAAAGACATGAAAGCTAAAAGAATGTATCCTGGATGGGATGCTGGAACAGAAAAGGAGCATTAGGTAAAAACTAAGGAAATCTGCATAAAGTATAAACTCCATATTGGTCCTGTCATTGTGACAAATGTACCATACTAATGGGAAAGATGTTAATAAGGGAAACTAAATGTGGAATATGGGAACTCTCTATTATCTTTGCCAATTCTATGTATATCTTAAACTGTTCTAAAAGGTGAAGATCTTTAAAATCATAAATAAAAAATAAAAGTGAAAAAATAATTATAAACTTTGCAGTAATTTCAATTTTAGGAATTGAAGAAATAAAGTAGGTTTGATAATAACACCTACAGTTCAGTTTGTCTTAAAGTAGGTTTGATGGTAATACTTATACTATTAGCATATTATGATGCTTAAATGAGGTCATTCATAGAAAGTAGTATGAGTATTCAATAAACATCCTTAGCTACTGTTCTCCTAATTATTCAAAACTGACTGAATTGAGCCAGGCACGCTGGCACACTCCTATAATCCAAGCACTTTGGGAGGCTGAGACAGAGAATAGTGATTTCAAAGCCAGCCTCAGCAATGGCGGGGCACTAAGCAACTCAGTGAGACCCTGTCTCTACATAAAACACAAAATAGGGCTGGGGATATGTTTGGTGGTTGAGTACCCCTGAGTTCAATCCCCTGTACCAAAAAAAAAAAAACCAACCTGACTGAATCAGGCACAATCCTCAAAGAACTGACAATGGAGTAGACATAAGTAAAAAGGTGAGTATAATAAAGTATAGTAATTGATGATAAGCTGCTCTTTATTTAATGTGACCTTGCATAGTGAGTTAGGCCCACTACATCAGCCTCCAGCAAATGTAGCAATAATGAGGATATCAACCTCAACAGCACTGATGACAAGATGAAGATAGAAGCATGAGAAGTATGATGATGTGAAACCAAAGAATCTCCCACCTTTGGGGCTGTCCATGATGTACTAGAAAAGGTAATTGCTAAAGTGTATGTCATGAAAAAAATCTTAACTAATGAATCTGTTCCTTCGACAAAGATTCATTGAGTTTCTGTGTATGTTGGACACTGTCTTTGTCTTGAAGATTTCCACAGTCCAGAGGGAAAGATAGACATAACAATAATATAGTAATTTCAACACAATGGAATAAGTGCAATGTTTATCTAAGAGCTCAGATATTAGTCCTCACAGTCTAGCCAGTGCAGGGAGGGAGGAACCATGGAGGTCTTCCCAACGAGATAATTGGTGTGTACCAACTCAGGACAGGTTGATAGTTCACACAGTGGAGAGGTTAAGAGCAAATCTTGGAGATGAGTACAATGTGTGTACAGAATAAAAAGTAGCTGAATGTTGGCTAAGTGTTGAGTTTAAGACAGGGAGTTTCAGATGGAGGAATTCAAGGACAAAGCCCTTGGGACATCATATAAGGAGTTTTCTTATATGCAATCAGTATAAAGGGTTATAAACATGGGAGTAACCAGATTACATTTTAGATAATTTTCTTGATTTGGTGTTTGAAAGATGAATTTTAGGGATCAAAACTCTTCACAAATAAACCGGGAAACTTTTGCAGTAGTGCAAGAAAAAGATGATGAGTTTGGGAACAATGGCAGCAGATGTTGAAATGGAGACGAGACAGATTTTAAAAGCATTAGAGGGCAGAACTGGAAGAATGAGGGAGAAGGAGGACTCAACAGGCAACTCAAACATGTGTCCAAAATGTCCCTGTTGATTATTGTCCATATATGTGCTGACAAATATTTAACTAGATCTTGGGATGGAAGCCCTTATCTATAGCATTTCCGACTTCCATGATGTAAATACTCCTCCATAACTGATTAAGCCTAGTGATCTTTCATCACTGATGGCAGAGTTGCAAGGAGATGTGCACAATCAGTCCACATGAGCTAGTGAGAGTCTGTTCCAACATAGCACTGATACACTCCCATCCAGTATATTACTCAGCCTTACCAATTACACCTTTAATGTATGTCATGTTTCTTGCACTTCTGTAACAATAATCATCAGCTCCTGCCCGAATGAATCTCACTGTGCCCAATCTTGCTTCCCTCCACCGGGGCAATCAGATCAAGCCTATGCCATACTTCCATGTTGCGAATGACTTTCCAACATTTTTAGGATAAAATCCTTTCTATTACCAGCTGGACTGTGCATATTATTGGATCTTGCCTGTTAACACCAACTCTTTCCCTAGGATACTCTTCAAACACACTGAGCTTTTCCTTCCTTGAGTCTTTAATTTGTCATCGCCTCTGCCTGGAATATTTCGCTCCAAGCTCTTCTAGTTTCAGCTTCTGTATCTCCTTAGAAAGGCCTATTAAGAATGAATTCTGTCATCACTCAGTTTATTTACTCCACAATACTTATCATTAGCTAAAATTAATTTACTGGAATGGAAAGCTCCTTGTCTGTAGTCTCTCTGGTTCTCCTGTGACTAGTATGTAATCCAAGACTTCATTAGAGCTCAGCAAACATTTAAAGGATGAAAGAATAAATCATACTTGTGAGTAGTAACTTGGATGATGCGTAGGTGGAAATATAACCAACTGAAGCAGAGAATGGAAGAAGAGCAAATATTGAAAAGACAACTGAGTTTAGAACTTGCAAAGATATCAATTCCTTAGGAGTGTTTAAGTAAAGAGTCTATTATACTAAATTTGTATATATATCAATTTTCATGTGCTATATTATATATACTTACATTTTGCCTCTCAGTAAGGAGTATTTTAATTGAGACTGTCATGATTTTTATGAGAGCCAAATATAGTTTTGAGCAGGGAACAAAAAGAGGAAGAGATGGAACTGATAAGCACTGTTATACTTCAGATTTGACTAATTATATAATTGGAATTTTTTTATTTTTTCACTTAAAATTAGCAAGGGAATTTTATATTGAACTGAAAAATTGTATCCTTAATAATTTTGAAACCTGCCTTACTAACTACTTGGCTGAACACCTCATTATAACAATTATAGAAACTTTTGGTTATGTCCAGGAAACATTAAATTTATTCAAAAATTTAAAAATAAAATGTAAATGAAAGGATTTGCTATATTCTCTCTATATATTGTTATCTATATTACCATATTCAAGGAAATTAAAAAGAAGAAAATGATCTAAATGTCTTGTAACCTAGTATAGATCTAATTGTGATGTTTTTCACTAGAAATACCTCAGTATATATACTGAGGTAATTAATAATTAAAAATTAAATTAAAAATTAATCAAGAGTGATTTTTCTACTATATTGCTGTCCTTTTATTTTTACAAATAAAATCTTACTTGTACAACTTTTATTTTTTGTTTGATATCAATGACATCAGCCAATTTCATATCTGAGATCAGTGGGTATTCTTTGGAGGAAAGAAATTGTTTATCAATTGGAAAGTGTTGTCCTGTTCAGGGGACACACAAAATGAAGTTTCATTGGCTTGACAATGAAATTGTACCTAAATGATCATGAAATTTTCCTTAGTTATGAAACCAAAGTAGAAAACAAAAGAAATACTATGCGTTCATTTCCTACTGAGAAGACTATCTTACTGAGAAACCATCAATTTTGTAAGTGATGAAGTCACACTCTCACATTTTTATTACCAAGGATGAATTAGATTCAGAAACATTATTTTATTATAACTAAGATTTTGGCCCAGAATAATTAAAAAGATTTCCAAATAAGGAATGACATGTGAGTTAATGTTTGGCACAAAATTGTGTAATAATTGGTCTCTTAGTAAATTCGGTGGTAATGTGCATTTATTTATTTCCTTTTATTAGAATAACAAAAGTAAGCCTAAAGGAAAGTGTTGTATCTTGAATGTTAAATGTACCTTCAAAGCTCATGTGTTAAAGGCTTGGTCCCCAGCTGATGATGATATTGGGAGGTGGTAGAAACTTTGGGAGGTTGGGCCTTGTTGGAGGAAGTAGGTCACTAGAGTTGTGTTCTTGAAGGGTATATTGGGACCCTGGCCCCTTCCTTTCTCTGCTTATGACATGAGCAGCTGTGCTCCATTGTACACTTCTCGCCATAATATTCAGCTTTTCCAGAGACCCAGATTAATGGGACCAGCACCTATGGGCTGAATCCTCTGAAACTGTGAGCCAGAATAAATCTTTCCTCCTTTAAAGTTGGTTTTCTTAGCTGTTTTGCCACAGAAACAGAAAGCTGACTAATACAAAAATCAGCATATTTTGAGTACATTTTATTAGATCCTAGTTAGTAGTCTGCTTATTTTACTCATAGGATTTTCCTTTAGCATTTTATCTGGAACATGTCATAGATTTTTATGAAGATCAGTTAGGAAGGTACTGTATTTTAATGAAATGCATCTTGGGTCAGGAATCAGGAGAGACCTCAGTTCTATTTTTATCTCTGGCCCTAATATATGTGGGCATGGTCAAGTCACTAGTCTCAATCACCTTATCTGATAAATGAACATAATGTATTCCCTATCTACTTCATGAAGTTGTTGTATGGGTCAAATGAGATAATGGATATCTAAGGCATGGCATTTTTCTCACTGAAATAGTTTACTACCAATAAATCTTTAAAAGATATTGTGATTTCTTTTCTTTAATAATTCAATTAAATAACCATATAATATTTTTAAATTTACTTAGTACAAAAGGGAAATAGCTATTTGATAATAGCTAATTTCTTTTCATGGGGAAAAACAGTCATCTAGGTATTTTACAGTACATTCTCATTTTTAAAAAACTTCCCCCAATACAAAGATAACATAAAGGGATTGTACACATTTGGCCACCACAAATCTGAGATAATTTAGAATTGTCTGTTATTTTTATGGTTCTTAAAAAAAATTTTAGCTCTATTCTCTAATTTTTGATTAGATGTTACATTAACATTATTTTCCTTCACATAGAGTTATCAAGGGATATAATGGGGAAGGAGAACATAATTAGAAATTCAGATTTCTAATATGACAACAGATACTTAGAAATTCAGTCCCTTGACAACAGATACGTAGAAATTCAGTCAGTCCCTTGACAACAAATACTTCTCCCCCTTCTTCCTGTATCATGTTTTCTACTCAGACATTTCGGAGAAGGTGAGGAAAATTTATAGTTCCTCCAACAAGTAGTCCTTTTTAAAAATTTTTTATTTGCTCTTTTTTGGTTATACATGAGAGTAGAATGTACTTTGACGCATCATACATACATGAAGTATAACTTTACATTTTTGTGGTTGGACATCATGCATCTTGATAATTGCCATTCTCACTAGAGTGAGGTAGAATCTCAATGTAGTTTAATTTGCATTTATCTAATTGCTAGAGATATTGAACATTTTTTCACATATTTGTTGACTGATCATATTTCTTCTTCTGTGAAGTGTCCATTTACTGATTGTGTTATTTGTTTTTGGGGAGCTAAGTTTTTTGAGTTCTTTATATATCCTGGAGATTAATGTTCTATCTCAGGTGCAGGTAGTAAATATTTTCTCCCATTCTGTAGGCTCTCTCTTCATGTTATTGTTTCCTTTGCTATGAAGAAGCTTGTTAGTTTGATACCATCTTATTTATTTATTTATTTATTTATTTATTGGTACTGGGGATTGAACTCAGGGGCACTCAACCACTGAGCCACATCCCCAGCCCTATTTTGTGTTTTTATGTAGAGACAGGGTCTCACTGAGTTGCTTAGTGCCCCACCATTGCTGAGGCTGGCTTTGAACTTGCAATTCTCCTGTCTCAGCCTCCCTAAGTGCTGGGATTACAGGCTTGAGCCACCGTGCCCAGCTCCATTTATTGATTCTTGATTTTACTTCTTGTACTTTAGAAGTCTTGTGAGGAAATCCATTCCTGAACTGACATGATAGAAAGTTGGGCCTACTTTTTCTTCTAGTAGGCACAGGGTCTCTGGTCTAATACCTGGGTCCTTAGTCCACGTTGAGTTGAATTTTTTGCAGGGTGAGAGATAGGGGTCTAATTTCATTTTGCTACATATGGATTTCTAGTTTTCCCAGCACCATTTTTTGAAGAGGCTATCTTTTCTCCAATGTATGGTTTTGGAGCCTTTGTCTAGTATGAGATAATTGTATTTATGTGGGTTTGTCTCCATGTCTTCTGTTCTGTACCATTGGTTTTCATGTCTTTTTGGTGGCAATATTATGCCATTTTTGTTTCTATAGCTCTGTAGTATAATTTAAGTTCTGGTATTGTGAGACCTCTGGCTTCACTTTTCTTGCTGAGGATTGCTATTGCTATCCTGGGCCTCTTATTTTTCCAAATGAATTTCATGACTGCTTCTTCTAGTTCTATGAAGAACATCATTGGAATTTTTATAGGAATTTTATTAAATCTATATGACACTTTTAGTAGTATGGCCATTTGGCAGTATTAATATTGTCTATACAAGAACATGGGAGATCTTTCCATCTTCTAAGGTCTTCTTCAATTTCTTTCTTTAGTGTTCTGTAGTTTTCATTGTAGATATACTTCACCTCTTTTGTTAGATTGATTCTCAAATATTTTATTTTCTTTGAGGCTATTGTGAATGGTATAGTTTTCTTAATGTCTCTTTCAATTGATTCATCACTGAGGTTTGGGAATGCAGTTGTCTTATAGGTGTTAATTTTACATCCTGCTATGTTGCTGAATTCATTTATGAGTTCTAGAAGGTGTCTGGTGGAGTCTTGGGCCTTCTAAATGTAGAATCATGTCGCTGGCACATAGGGGTAGTTTGAGTTCTTCTTTTCCTATTTGAATCCCTTTAATTTCTTTCTTCTGTTTAATTGCTCTGGCTACAGTTTCAAGGACTATATTGAACAGGAGTGGTGAAAGAGGGCATCTTTGTCAAAGTTTTTAGGGGGAATACTTTCAATTTTTCTCTATTTAGAATTATGTTGGCCTTGGATTTAGCATATATAGCTTTTACAATGTTGAGGTATGTTCCTGCTATCCCTAGTTTTGGGCATGAATTGTCAAATCCTTTTTCTGTGTCTATTGAGATAATCATGTGATACTTGTCTTTTAAGTCTGTGGATATGATGAATTATATTTATTGATTTTCATATGTTGAACCAATCTTGCATCCCTGGAATGAACCCCACTTGATTGTGGTGCACTGTCTTTTTAATCTGCTTTTGTATGTGATTTGCCAGTATTTTGTTACAAATTTTTGCATCTATGTTCATCAGGGATATTGGTCTGAAGTTTTCTTTCCTTGATGTATCTTTGTCTGGTTTTGGTATTAGGGTAATATTAGTTTTGTAGAATGAGTTTGGAAGGGTTCCCTCCATTCTATTTCATGGAATAATTTGAGGAGAATTGGTGTTAGTTCTTCTTTGAAAGTCCGGTAGAACTCTGCTGATAATCCATCTAGTTCTGTGCTTTTCTTTGTTGGTAGACTTTTGATGATGTCTTCAATTTCGTTGGTTGAAACTGATTTGCTTAAATTTTCTATCTCTTCCTGATTCAATTTGGGTAGGTCATATGTTTCTAGAAATTTGTCAATGTCTTCAAGATTTCCAATTTTATTTGAGTATAAATTTTCAAGGTAGTTTCTGATTATAGTATGTATTCCAATAGTGTCAGTGTGATATTTCCTTTTTCATTGCAACTTTTAGTAATTTGAGTTTTCTCTCTTTTTCTCTTCATTAGCTTGGCTAAGTGTTTATAAATTTTTATTTATTTTTTCAAAGAACAACAACAAGTAGTCTTAAAAGTAAAGCCCAAGAGGTGCTACACAATAATTTTCAGTTCCCAGAAAAATTTGACATGGACAACACCCCCATAAAGGATCTTTGGTCTGCACCATCATTAAGGATGGCAACACAAGCAGGTATTCATGTTTTGGAGGAAATTACTAGTTAAGGAAGAAAAATAGGACTTAGAGGAGGATTAGTTCCTATGCAGCAGTAAGAGTTGTTGAAGGGAATGGATTGTGTCCTGTTCCTCTTTATATCTGTGTTCCTAAGTACAGTGTCTGCTAATGGTAATGTTCAATATACGTGACAGATGTTAAATAATGGTTAGATGGATGGACAAGAGGATGCAATAGAATTATATAGAATCAGAGTAATCTCTGAAAGAATTTTTATCTTATATATGGATATTTTAACTACTTTGGAAAAATTAGGAGATTAGTATGTGCATTCCACGTCATCAATATTTGTTAACTGTGCTGTTATATACTCATGGTCTTAAACCTAGCCTATCCATTTATTTCATTTTTTGTGTGCTGGATTTACAGTCTAGCCCATCTGTACTTATCTAGCATAGTCCTGAGAGGCCTGCCCCATCTTGATCCCTTCCTGATCTGATGGGCTTCTAGAAAATCAGTCTAGACTTGGGGCTGCCCTTGAACCTCCCTCATACCTAGGAAAGTGCAGCCCCAATTCTAAGCCCTGATTTATAGAAACATCCTGACAAATAAACTGCAAACACATTGGCAGTTCCATTACTCGTTATCTGGTGTTCAATGTTGCACTGCAGTGTGGCCTGAGATTCTTAAATATACTCTTTGATGACTAACTCCATTCAGGCCCCAAGGAGATACTTTTCCAAACATCTCTCCCTGTGTCCTTTGAAACAAAAAGCATCTGCATCCATGAAAGCTTATGAACTATAACACTGTCAAAGCTAGAGATGGATACTGCTACAGAAGATTAGAGTGGCAGAAGTGCCTAGGTCAGAGAAAAGACAAACTAACATGTCTAGCTCTTCCTCTGTCATTCCCAGTAGTGTGGAATGTTCTTTTTCTTGTTTCTCTTTGTGTGTCAATTTATGCATTTGAAGGTTCTTACCAATTAATGTGGTATTTACAACAATTGCACATGGTAACTGAAGAATACTTGCCATATTAAATAATTCATGTTGCAGGCTAATATATTAATCTTAGCCACATGTGGTTATTGGGCATCTCAGTCCAACTGAGAGGTGTGAAAGTATAAAATACACTTTTGTGTACTTTTTAATTTTGAAGATAGCATAAAAAGTTATGAAAGCCTTTATTAATTGTTTTTATGTTGATTATTTGTTGAAATAATATTTTAGTCATATTGGAATAAATAACATCAAAATTAATTTTAACAATTTTTGAAATGTTTCCTTTTTGATTTTTCTAATATGACTAAATATAACAAAAATTAAAAGTTATGTGTATGTGGCTTGCACTAAATTTGTATTGAACATCACTGATTTAGACGTAACAAAAAATGATGCTTGGATTGGAGTTATGGCTCAGTGGTAGAGAACTTGCCTAGCATGTGTGAGCCACTGGGTTCACCACATATAAATAAATGAATAAAATAAAGGCCCATCAACAACTAAAAATACATTTTAAAAAAATTTTTAGCCAGGCGTGGTGGCACACGCCTATAATCCTATCACTTTGGGAAGCTGAGACAGGAGAATCGCAAGTTCAAAGCCAGCCTCAGCATTGGCAAGGTGCTAAGCAACTCAGTGAGGCCCTGTTTCTAAATAAAATACAAAATAAGGCTGGAGATGTGGCTCAGTGGTCGAGTACCCCTGAGTTCAATCCCTGGTACCAAAAATATATATATATTTTTAAAATATGAGGCTAATTTTTATATTAATAGTTAATGGACATTCAGTGCTAGAATTATGACTAGTTTTATTTTATGAAAATACCTGGTAATTTAATTAATTTTTAAAAAATGAATTTAAAAGTTTATTTCAATAATTTGACTATAATTTTTCTTTTTCATTAAAGTTTATATTTTGACTGTAATTTTAATAGATCATTTTAAATATTTTAAAAGAAAAATCACCCAGAAAAATGCATGTATAATCATTTTAATTTTGTTTTAATTTTTCCTAAAAATGTGTTCAAATTTTGTGCTCTTTGTATACAATTGGAATTGATTTTTCTGATTTGTTAGCTCATTACTAACAATAGAGTATAAATTACGTGAAAATCTTATTGCAACAAATAATCTTTTTCCAATGAAAATGAGAACAAATTTATAGAATAAATTGATTTATAAATAACTTATAAATTATGTACTTTCATGTTATTATTCATGCAAACATCACTGGCTCATTAACAAAATCCCTAAAGTGCAAAATAATAATTAATAATGTTTTATATTTCACCAAATATTAACATAAAAATCTCATCTTTAAACATGTGTTTTAATTTTGTTGTTTTGTATGCACTATTGTTGCAGTAAGAGAAGAGAACATATTTTATTTTATCTTACAGCTTGTTAGCCTGACATTAAAATATTTAAACAAATGGTATATGGGTCTCTATTTGTAATCTCACCCTGGATCTCACAAATGTTAGCTCCTGATCATAAAGGAGACCCAGGGTAACCAGAAAGTTCTAAGGTAAATAAGATATTCTTCATGGAGTTGCATCACATCTGAAGCTTCCATGGCTTCTGGGGATACTTCAGAGCTGACAATGTTTTTATGGCCTTTGAAGGTCTATTTGAACCAAAATAAAGTCTCTAGCCTATATCATCTGCGTATTTACTTCTCAGTACAAAGGGATGAATCTATGAAATAAGTGGGAAAGAGAATAACCCTGATAATGTGCATGTTTCCCTACTTCTGCCCTTTCTAGTGTGAACTACATAGTCTGTTTAAAAACTGCTGAGGCAAATTGAAAGCAAGTACCAAGCTCCTGCAGTACGTGCAATATAACAGCTATGGTGCCAACTTTTGGTAGAAACTGGGTCAAAGGGTGGAGCTGGTAGAAATGATGCTCCTCAAAAGGTACATCTGGCAACTAAACTATGATTAGGGATTAAGTATTTTGTAGAATCGAAAGGAAAATTGTGAGCTGAGTTGTTATTAGATGGATTCCCATATTATTTTAACAGTACATGAAAAAGAACTGCCATAAAATACATACATAAAATACAAAATATCCATGCTGCATACATCGATGCAGCATGGATAAGTACTGTGAATTACATCTGTCTATGGACAAGATTTATTCATCTCTGGAAATTAGCAGCTATTTTCAGTGACAGAATCTGAAGAGCTATGGATAATCTATCAGAAATAAAAATGGACTGAAAAGCAAAAGTCCAGAGCTCTATTTCCCACTCTACAACCCAGGGTGAGTCACTAAACTGGTCTAGGTTTCAGTCTCCTACCTGCAAAATGATGGGGGATGGGGGAAACTGTGCTGCCTATCTCATACACTTGTATGAGGATAGAATGAAACCATTTATGTGAAAGCACTCTGAACACTGTAAAGTGGTTTGTAAATATAAAATATTGTCATTTTTTGTTTCAATCTGTAGTATTTCCTTCAGGGATTACTATTATCATTTTACATTGACATGAGTTTATTTGATGTGGTTATATAATAAATTATGTTTCTTTCTCAAATGACTACAATTCAGAATTCTGAATCACCAAAATCAAATACCAAAACAATTAAAGTACTATTCCAGAAAATTTCATTTTTCAGAAAATCTCATCAATTTCACTCATTCATAGGGATGCTGTGTTTTCCTTTTGAAATCCTATTACCCTTTCTCTCTCTCTCTCTTTCTCTCTCTCTCTCTCTTTCTCTCTCTCTCTCTCTCTGTGTGTGTGTGTGTGTGTGTGTGTATGTGTACCAGGAATTGAACCCAACAGCGCTTATCCACTGTACCACATCCCTAACCCTTTTCTATATTTCATTTAGAGACAAGGTCTTGCTAAGTTGCTGAGGCCAGATTTGAACTGGTGATCCTCTTGCCTTAGCCCCTGAGATGCTGAGATTTCAGGTGTACACTACTGACCTGGCCCTTTCCTTCTCTTTTGCTTTTTTAAAAATAATGGTTTTTTTTCTATAAGAGAACTATGTTGTCAAAATAAATGTTAGCATTTTAGTGGTGCCTGCTTTTCTTCTGTACATCCACATCTTGCACTCATCTATAGTATTGGTGGGGAAGGAGCCTCTTGGTTTTTAGAAATATCTGTGGATTCTGACAAGACTAGTCAGGCTGCTGGACACTCCCTGCACAACCTTGCCCTATCAGATAAAGCAAGGAGTGAGTCTCTGACAGATGCCTCAGTCACTATCCTGGGTCTCCATGGTGCAAGTGCAGCTCTAATCAGACCCGTGTTGTGCAAGAGGTTGTGTGTGGGTAACTTCTGTCCTCCACCCTAGAGGAATGCCTTCCTGCAGCTGTGTACTCAAAATGAAGTAAATCCATGTGCAACTTTGAAATAGGAAAAAAAAATATCTGAAAATGTTAAGACATTCTCTTATGACTAAAAGATACACATTTGATTATGTAAAAAAGAGACTCCAGGCTCCAATATGTTAGAATAAAAGAATGTATTTTTTATAGCTAAGTGAGGAAAGGCTTTGGGCCTTGTGTTTTCAGATATCAAGTTAGTTCAGGACACTAATGGAAGACAAAATGAAAAGATGATTTTCTTTCTGGGGGCTTTCAGAAGGCCACACCCTCAGCCCAGGTACTAACATTCTTGCTGATGATTTCAGTGCACTGAATGTGGACAGCAGTAGCAGAGGCCCTAGAGATGTTCTGGCACTTCAGCAGAAACCAGTGTGAGCAAAGAATTGGTGGCTGGGGCCAACAATCTTAGTGATCACAAAGTGCAAGGAATAGCCTGGGATGAGTGGAGCTACTGAATTTCCCAACGGCCTACTAGAATGGGGAGTTGGATTTCAAGTGATTTATAGGTCATAAACAAATATGATAGTTCTTGCAATTTTGAATTTTTGAACAGAGAATATGCTGTTTCTTTGTTTTTTCTTTGAAACAGTGTCTTGTTATGTTGACCAAGCTGGCTCTGAACTCCCGGCCTCAATTGATCCTCCTGCCTCAGCCTCCCTAGTAGCCAGGACTACAGATGCATGCTATAGCACCCAACCAAGCCTGCTATTTCTATGTTATGACTTTTAACACACAATTCACTGAATAGGGGACTAGAATTAATTTTAATTCTTGGCTTGAAGCAGAGGATATTGCTATGCTTATGATTCTAGGACAATTATATCACAAATACTTAACAGCAATTTTCACTGCTTTCCCTTGTCCTTTAACTGTGAATTACATATATAGATTTTTATTTAGAAAAAGTAACACAATCCTGTCATCCAAACTTAGCAACTATTTTAATGATGTACATATTCTTCTAATCTATAAACTTTTACATTAACAAGCAACCTGTGTTCCCAGTTCAAGGAGTATCTTGAAGGAATTCAGTAGAATTGGTGGAAGTCCAAATTTCTTTCTGATCTAGGTAGAGTATCCTGGGGAATGGTTGGCTTTTGTGGTCTTTAGGTTGTTACTGCCACCTCATGGTCTCTGTTGCTGCTGGTGTCTTTATTGATAAGGGTGTAGGGAGGCTTTATGTGATTTGAACATTGTCACAGCTGAGTTCTTTTGAAGACTTTCTTGTGCATCAAGATAGCACAGTTTCAATTAGAATCCAGGCTAAAGCTCCTGCAGGTGCAGGCCTGTCTGAGCATGTCTGGGGAATGTGTGAAACCAGCATGTTTTTCTGGGGCTTGAAGAATCCATGGGAAAGAGCTTGAGCTTTGTCTCCTGCTTGGGCTGCTAGGTACTTGGGGTAAATTGTGAGATAATCTGATCCAAGTTGATTGAAGAATCGGATGCGAGAGAGCTCATCAAGGATAGAAGGAGGAGGGGCTGGGTTTGTGGCTCAGTGGTAGAGCACTTGCCTTGCATGTGTGAGGCCCTGGGTTCAATTCTCAGCACCATATATAAATAAATGAATAAAATAAAGGTCCATCAACAACTAAAAAAATTTTAAAAAAAAAGGGTAGAAAGAGGGAGGCACAGGCTCCTCAGTAACACCCCTTTAATCATCAGAGGAGATAAAGAGCTTCTGAGTATAACTTTGTGACCGCTGTTCACATCTGTTCCCAGCCCAGCCCCATATATTCATGTCTGGACACAGGCAAAGTGAGGGCTGCAAGTAAAAATGGAAAGAGCATTCACTGAGCACTCTAGAAAACATTAAGACACATGTTATGTGCATCTTGCATTGTTTTCAAGCCCTCGGATCTAAGGTTACAAAGGGGAGAGAGGTGTTAAGAGAAAAACTCAGACCAGTTCAACTTAACAAAGTATAACTGAACAAGGAAAATGTTCTAGAACAGTACAGCATTCTGAACCAAAGGTGGTTCAGAATGCCCACTCTACCACATGCACAGGTTATATTTGCAGTCAGAGAAAAGGACATGATGTGGAGAAACAACCTAATTGGCTGCATACAATATTTTCCTCCTACAGACACAATATGGTCACTTGGCAGCCTATGATCAGTTGGAGCTCAGTTGACCGAGACTCAGTTGTTTCATTTGTTTGCACATTAGGCAACATTTCAGTTCCTTACATATGGAAGCCGCTATGGGCCAAACTTTATCACCCAAATATGGAGACATGTTTCAGTCAAATTGAGTTTAACAGAGGTAACCTCCAATTTCCCAAAGTTTGGTGAAACTTCGTTACTGTGCACCTTTAAGACACACATGGGGTGTGGCAAAGTTCTTCATGGTCAGTGGAGTAGCAACAAATTTTGCTAAAGAATGAGATGCTTGGAGGAACCAGATCTGAGGAGCAGTGGTGACCCTTGAGAAGAATGTTATATCTACAAGTCAGTGAAAGCATTAGTGAGGCTAACTCCCTAGGGACTCTCACAAATGTCAGACAGGAACATCTTAGAGGCTCAGGGCTAGCATTATGCAGAGAGGGAAAATAAGCCATGAAACCTGGGTAGTCTTCACATGACCCTGAACACACCTACAAGTTGGTGAGATCTCAGGCTACTTGCATTTCACTAGTGTTTACTAGGTCCCTCAACATTGGATGCAGGCTCATTGAACCCACACATGAACAATGTTGCCATAATTAATTACTATCTGTTCAAAAGGGTCTGACCCTCTTAGATTTTTACAGTGTCCCTGGCTTTGTAACTTGACTCATTTTTTCTTTAATTTTTATTCACATGTTCATTAAGTACATCCTCTGTGTAATAATGAGCAAACAGATCTTGAGCCGATTCATACAGAACTCAGAGCCTGGTGCACAAGACATACAAACTAATTCATTCATTCAACCATTTGTATTAACTACCTACAATATGCTAGATGCAATTCCATGTCTTGTGCATAAAAATGGACAAGTAAGCAAGGATCTCATGGTTAAAGGAGACACATAATAAATAAGTAAATAAATGAACAAAATAACTACTGATAAATACTATGTAAGGAATAAAGCATGGCAATATGATGAAGAACAACTGGAAGGAAATTGGAGGTTACCTAGGTAAGGTAGTAACACAAGGCTTCCTTGAAGAGGTACTTAAAAGGTAGAAAAGGGAGAGACCTGGCATTGAATGTTCCAGGCAGAAATGATAAAATGAAGGTCCCTTAGGCAGGAAAAATTTGACTGTGTTTAGGAACTGAGTGGAGGACAGTGAGCTAGAGCTTAGTGAATAAAGAGTGGAATGAGATGGGCCTAAAGAATTTAAAAGGGCCTGAGTTATCAGGGCCTTAGAGACTTTAGTAGGGAGCATGGCTTCCATCTAAGTTACTAGGAAGGCAATATATGCTTTAAGTAGGGGCCCAAAATGCTCTGAGAAATTACATCATGTGATCAGATTTTTCCTTGTTGTTTTCAACAACTCTTTCCACCCCATTTTCAAAGAACTCAAAATAGGTATCTTAGATGTGGTCCTGGGAAAAGGTCAAGTAGCACTATTCAGTGATCTACCACAAAGTTCACTCTACACACTGATGAATGACATCTCTGTATTGACTTAAATATTTCAACTCTTGCCTAGTAAAGTAACATAAGATGGGACAGTTCTAGTTACATTGGGGCTTTTGTCTCCTCCTCTCTCTGAAGGATTTCCTTACCAAGACTAGCTATCTAGCTATTGCCTCTCGCATGAGATTCATGGAGGCCAAAGTTACGTTGCACTTCCTTTTGGATTTCCGGCCTTCAGAATCATGATTTTTTCACACTAGAGCCAACCCTGTGTTGATAACTTTACACACCTATAACCTGTGATTTAATAGAGTCTTAAAAATTGTTGTGCAACAGGGGAAATGATGGAGATGTCCTCCAAACCCTATAGAACCCAGAGAAAAATAGTTTAAGCTATGAAAAGAATTATAGTAATATTTAGGAGCTGCATGTTCCTATACATGAATACATCTGAAAAACTGTAAGAACTCCCCAAAACATCGGGGGATTGTGAATTTTTCAAAGAAATGGAAAACTGCATTAGCAGGTAAGATAGAATGAGCCAAAAACAGGCAAAAATATGAATACCATTTTATCTTCAAAATGTTTTCTGAATATTTTTGAAATATTTAGGGCTTCACAATGGACTTGCCCATTTGTGTATATTTTACTTCATTCACCAACCACTGAAGAAATATGTGTTTGTATGTGTAAATGTTTATATTGATGTGGTTAGTTACATGTGTAGTTATATACACACATATTTATATATCCACACTCACATATAATTTGATGAGGCATGCTATTCTAATAATATAATATAATATATGTACATAAATCCTCCTCTAAGTATTTTCCTTGCTCTGAAATCTACTTTAATATCAATAGAACAGAACCACTTGAGGTTTTTTTAATTGAACAAAGTTGGAGAGCTAACCTTACTCGATTGTTATAAAGTTACAGTAATCTAAAGATGATGGTTTAGTATAAAGATAGAATAAAAGAGAGAGTACATAAATACATCCATATGTGCATAGAAAACATATTTAGCAAAGATGCAAAAGCAATGCGATGAGGAAAGAATTTTCTACAAATAGCATTAGAGAATCATATTTCCAAATGCAAAAAATAAATTTGATCCTTACGTCATACCCTATAAAAATCAGTAAAAATGTATAATTAACTTAATTGTAAATATTGAAACTCTAGACCTTATAGGAGAAAAATAGGAGGAAATTTTTGTAAACTTGGATTAAGCAAAGACTTAAGATCCATGAAAGAACCATTCAGACTTAATAAAGACTTTTTTAAAAAGCTGCTAATCATTAAAATTAATTAAAACTGAGTAAATTAGAATTAAAGCCAAAATGAGCTACTACACATATATTAAAATTAAAAATTTTTTGGCACACTGAGTATCTGAGAGGATGCAGATGAGTATAACTCTTATTCAGTGTTGGCTGGCAGATGTAGAATGATCACAACCACTTTGGAAATCAATGTGTCAACATGTTCCTGATAAGAGAATAAAAGACAGCCAGGCCCATGCAAGTAATACCAGCTATTGGGCAGCCTGAGGCAGGAGGATCACAAGTTCAGGGCCAAACTGGGGAACTTAGTGAGCCCATGTTTCAAAATAAAAAATTAATAGAGGGGAGTGGGAATGTAGCTCAGTGGTAGAGTGCTTGCCTAGAATGTGTGAGGTCCTTGGTTTAATCCCTAGTACCAAAAAACAAAAAATAAAAATAAAAAATAGAGAATGGAAAGACAACCACAGAATGGAGAAAATATTGTCGAATCACATATCTAATAAGTGATTTGTATCCAGGACGTAATCCTAATGGCTCAGGAGGCTGACAGGAGGATTAAAGCCAGCCTTATCAAAGGTGAGGCGCTAAGCAACTCAGTGAGACCTTGTCTCTAAATGAAATACAATATAGGGCTGGGGATGTGGCTGAGTGGTCGAGTGCCCCTGAGTTCAACCCCTGGTAACAAAAAATAAAAATAAAATAAACTAGAAAACAACTCAATATTTTCAATGTGTAGAAGCTTTAAATGATATTTCACCACAGACAAAAATGCAGATGAGAAATAAGTACTTGAAAAGATACTTAGTATCATTAATCATTAAAATTAATTAAAACTGAATATATTAGAATTAAAGCCAAAATGAGCTACTACATATATATTAAAATTAAAAAAATTTTGGCACACTGAGTATCTGAGAGGATGCAGAGTAGTGTAACTCTTATTCAGTGTTGGCTTACAGATGTAGAATGATCACAACCACTTTGGAAAACAATGTGTCAACATATACACCTATCATATGGTATAGCTCAGGCACTTTTCAAGAGAAAACTAAGTACATTACATACAAAGACTTGTACATGAATTTTCTTAGCAGCTTTATTTGTACTAGCCCCAAACTGATAACAGTCCAAGTATGCCTCATCACAGAAATGAATGAACAGATTATGATATAACTATAAAGAATAATGAAAAATAAAATGCAATAAAAGACTATTGATACATGCAATACTATGAATAAATCTAAAAATAAATGTGCTGAATTAAGAGGTCACAGAAAAAATGAATACATAGTGTATGTTTACTTTATATTAAACTAGAGGAAATGCAAGCTAATGTCTAACAGCAGACTGGTGTCTCTCTGGAGGAACAGAGAGGAGAGATGTGCAGGAGGGAGGAAAAACACAGGGGCATAAGGAAACTTTTTGGGGAGCAACGGATATGTTCACTATTTTGGTTGTGTTTTTAGTTTTATGACTCTATATCAAAACATCAAATTGTGTGATTTATGTATGTAAAGTTTATTGTATTTAGTGCCTGAATAAAACTTTTTAAAATCATGTATATTTTTATATACACTTTTTTCCTCTAAGAAGCTATTACTGAATTTATATTCTTAAGGAGCTAGCAGCATTTAAACAAAAACCTATGGTTTAGCTCAGTCAATCCTTTACACTCTGCCCTTCCACTTTCACCCTGGTGCATGTGCACCTCACAAAACTCTGCACTTTCTGTCCTTGCTGAAAATTCTAGAAAAAGACTAAAACTCTGAACGATGGTTTCTGTGGGTAACTCGCCCCCTGTCCCTTGCATGTCCAGCTGTAGATTTTGTTGGTGTTAACTCTGACAGTTTGAGGGAGTTAATCTACAAAATGCCTTTCTGATGTAGTTCAATTCCTTTATACAGTTGATGATAAACAGCCCAGGAAAGTAGTGACTTGGCCAAGAATTAGGGCTAGAACCTAAGCATCTGACCTCTGGGCCAGAGATTTTTTTTTTCAAGATAGAGTCAAGTGTACAAAGACTACGTAACAAGGGGACCTAACTTAGTGGAGCTTTGCTAAGGAAAAGACAATAAAACAAAGACATGTTGAATAAATGAATAACTGGTGGGTGCTGCAGAATAAGGAGGATTGTCCCAAGTGGAGAGCATAGCATTTGGGAAGGATGCCTGTTGGGGGAACCAGAAATCTAGAGAGGCTAAAAACCAGAGAATGGTGATGGGAAGAGGGTGTACCATATGGCTCAAGAAGAAGACAGGGACCAGATTTTGTAGAATCTCATAGACTGAATTAAGGATATCAGGCCATATTTGAAAAATAATAAGGAAGCCATCAAAGATTGTAACAATCTGAGTTAAATTTTTAAAGGATTATCTGAAGAACATTAAGAGGAAATGTAAAAAGATAAATTTTGTGAAAGCATTGCTATATTCCTTGTAAGAAAGAGACTAGGATGGCTTTGAGAGAGTGTGACAGAAGAAAAGAAAAAATGTACAAGAAATCAAGAAATATAAGGAAAGTAAATGAAAAGAACTGAGTGTAAACTTAGGAACAAAACAGGGAGAGAGGTGGAAATGTAGCTCAGTGGTAGAACACCTGCCTCGCATGCTCGAGGCTCCTGGTTTGATCCCTAGCACCACCAAAAGAGGGGGTGGGGAAGGTTTTGAGGATGACATTAAAATCAGAACCAGAGAGTATTTTTTGCATTGTTTTCTTTTGCTGTATCCTTTAATAGTTTGATAGCTTTCTGATACATTCTTATACCCTGCACGATATCTGCATAGCATATATCCTCTAGTTAATAAAAAGCACTTAGGGCTAAGATGCAGTTCAATGGTAGAGCACTTGCTTAGCATGTGCCAAGCTCCAGCACCACAGTTTTTTAAATAAATTAATATTACTTAAGAACTGTCAGCTCACATACACTAGACTGATTCCATTCCTCTCCTTAGACATTTGTTATAGGTCAAATTGTGTACTCCCAAAAGCAGACAATTCATGATGTGACTATTTGGAAATAAGGCTTTAAGGAAGTGACAAAGATTAAATGAAGTCATAAGGATGTAAGGATGGGGTCCTTATAAGAAAGGAAGGAGGCAACAGAGATTTCTCTTTCTGCCTTTGCTCTTACCTAAATAAATAAATTGATCAATTAATTAATTTTAAAAATTGGGAAGACAGGAGGCACCATGTGCAAGATGAGGAAGGAGACCTCACCAGTACCAAGTCTTGCAGAGCCTTAAACTTGGATTTCTGGCCTTCAGAATCATGAGAAAAGAAATGTGTGCTATTAAGGCCATCCAGTCATACCTCTACCCTAAAGACACTTCTTGCCTTTTCCTCTCCATTTGGTTCATCTGAAATTTTGATCTCTTAAGGTAAACAAAGAAGGGATATCATCTTACCTCTTAACAGAGTACATCATGGAAGAGCATCCTATATATTATTTTCCCTTTCTCTTCCTTTTTCTGTTAGGTGGGGATCAAATCCAGGGCCTCCTGCATTCTAGGCATTGTGGGCAAATGTTCTAGCACTGAGTGATATCCTTAACCATTCTCTTCCATTTTTAAATTCAGTTCTCTCCAGAGCAATGACCTGGGGTCATGTTGAATGTAGTAGGGTACAATAGTGGTGCTATGTGATTAGTACTTGTTTTCATAATGAGGCATATTATTCTAATTAAATCACATTTCTCCATTTTGAAGTTTTTGGCATAGGAGGCCAAGGCAGGAGGCTCACTAGAGCCTAGAAATTTGAGACTAGCCTAGGCAACATAGGGAAATGCCTTTTCCAAACAAAGCAAAACAAAACAAAGCAGAAACAATATACTGGGTTTCTTGTAGGTAGTGGTAGGTTTGCTTTTTCTCCAGTCTGAATATTTCTACCTTATGTTCTCCTTAAACTTTTAGAAGAGATCTTTGAGAATAGTTACGCAGAGCTGCAGAATATTAGTGGTATTGAACTACATGCTCCTCTCTGTTCCAGAGAAAAAAATAAGTTTTTTTATCAAAGTTAAGGTATTCTAATACTTATCATCTTTCCATTTCTAAATTTAGCAACAATTAAAATAAGAATTTAATATATCCTGTATGACCTGCTCTTAACAAACTCATGTTGGTACCTAGAGATCTTTGCTTCCAAACAATTCTTTAATTCATTCCAGAATTGGGTGAAAAAAATCTATCTGAAGATTATATGGACTTGAAGCATCCAAATTTTCTTCTTAAAAAGCAGTGTTTGCCCACTTCTGGGTTTCTTTCATTGCTAGAGTTTATTGTGACTTTTCCGAGATTACCATCAATGTTTCTGGGATTATATCAGTAATTTTAAAAGTCTGTTTAGTTTCTCCAAAATGTTTTGCTGTAAATAGCCAACAAATTAAGTTTCCTTTTACATAGGAGAAACTGAAAATTTACGAATAAAATTTTCTAAAAATTTATTTTTGTCACAGAATTTGAACTTTAAGTGCCTTTCTCTTCTCTTGTCTCTCTCTTTCTGGGGAGGGGGATGGGACCCAAGGTCACTTGACCATTGAGCCACATCCGCAGCCCTTTTTCGTGTTTTATTAAGACAAGGTCTCACTGATTTGCTTAGAGCCTGGCTAAGTCGCTGAGGCTGGCTTTGAACTCATGATCCTCCTGCCTCAAACTCCAAAGGATTACAAGTGTGCACCACCACATCTGGTCCAAGTGCCTTTTTTATACAACCTGTCCTGAGAAGAGTTTCAAATATATTTGTCTTTAAGATTGTCAGTTTCAATGCTAGTCTCCATGATGAAGAAAAAAGAAAAACAGAAGCTAAGAATCCTACTTTTCTTCTGTTGTTAATGTAATATGTTGCCTGAATGACTGACTAATAACTAAATCCAAGTAGGGGTCCCTACTTGTCACAGCTGTTTCTCTTAGACCATAATCCAAGCTGTCATTGTGTTTTCTTCATAATCTGTGAAGTACTATGTTAGCCTCCTTTTCACTTTTTTTTTTTCTTTTTAGGTGTGGCTCAGTCTATTCTGTGATATCTGACTTTCCTTATGATACATATTCATATAGGGTCTCACCATTCTATGCGTACCAGAATCAAACACACTCATAACATTTTGTCTCAGAATAAACCATCAAAACGTAGTATACAATTGATCATATGTGTAATGAATCCATTATTTATCAAATTTCACCTCTGCATATGCACAAAGTGAATTCAAGCATAGGAAACAATTTTTACAATCAGAGCTTGACGGTTAGTGAACTCATATAACAATGATTGGACTTCCATAACTGAATTAAAGAGGCAGCTGTGATACATTGACACAAAAAAGTGATACATTGACAATGGCAAAGTTATAGAGTCCAAATTTATATTTATGACACAAAACATGAAAACTTTTTCATCTTAAAATAGAGGCATAATCTGTTGTTTTGTGAAGATTTGGCTCTGAAAATAAACCATTTTGTTCATTTTCAGATGAAAGTGGCTTTAATTCAAATAACCAATTTTTGTACAACTACAAAAGCATATTAAAGGAAACAGAATTCTCAAATACTCCAGGGGTTGTAAATGTTAGGATTTAGCTAACCTTTGTCAAGTGTCAACAATGTAGTAGCACTGATCTAAGCACCACAGATGCTGTGACAAAGTAGATAAAAATTCCTATACCTATAGAGTTTATATTGTAAAACAGAATTAGAAAATAGACAAGATAATAAATAGATCAGATAGGTAAAACCACAGGATTTCTAGATCATCACAGTTTGATGGAAATATAATGTAAGCCACATAAGTAATTTTCAATTTTTCCATTAGTCATATTAAAAAGTAAAAAAATAGATATTAAATTTTCATAAACTTTTTATTTTGGAATTTTTGATTTACCAAAATTGCAAAGGTAGCACAGATGGTGTACGGATGTGTACCTCTCAATTTCCCTATTTTTAAGATTTTATATTACTCTGGTACCTTTGGCAAAACTAAGAAATCAACACTGGTGCAGCACTATTAACTAATCCTTAGACTTTATTTGGATTTTGTAGTTTTTTCATTAATGTTTTTCTGTTCCAGGATCCAATCCATGATAGCAGTGCATTTATTTCTTACGTTTCCTTAGTCACTTCTACTGTGACAGTGATATATTAATTTTAATAATAAATTTTATTTAAATGAATACAGAAAAAAATTTGACTTCAAGCTGTAACTAATATTTTTTTAAAAATCAGTATATTTTACATTTTTTAATACTAAATCTTCAAAATCCACTGTGTATGTTATACTTACAGTGCATAGCAGATGCATACACTTTCTTTGGAACTCTTTATTTGCATTAAGATTTCACAAAAGTTATAAATCAAAAAGTAAATTTAAAAGTATGCTTACATGTTTTCAATAACTAGGGGCTGGGGCTGTGGCTCAGTGGCAGAGTGCTTGTCTAGCATATGTGAGGCACAGGGTTTGATCTTTAGCACCACATAAAAATAAATAGAGACATGCTGTCCACCTACAAGTATAAAAAAAATTTTAAAAAGTTTTCCAATAACTACACTAAATATGTTTTTAATTAAGATTAATTTAAAAATTGAGTTTCTCAGTGGCAACAGACACATTCAACCACTCAATAACCATGGGCACCTTATAATAGCATATTGAACACACAACTCTAGACCATTATAGGGACTTTAGTTCTTTATTCTGAGCTAGACAGGGAGCCCTGGTTTTGAGCCAGAGGTAATATGATCTGATTTAAGCGTTCTGCTGTGAAGGAGACTAAACTAATGCAAGGCAAGGGCAGAAGCTGGGAGACCAGCCAGGAGGCCACCGGAGTAATTTAGGTAAAATGATGAAGGTATATTTTACTGGAGTGGTAGCAATGGAGGTGGGGAGAAGTAGTAGCATTCCAGAAAATCTTGTGACAAGACTTGACTCAGTCTGCTTATGAGTTGGATGTAGGGTAAGGGATGACACAAAGGTTTTGGGCCAAAAAAATTGGAATAATGAAGTTATTTTTTACAGAGAAGATTTTGTAAGAAGCAGATTTGAGTAAGAAGAATAGGAGGTCAGATTTGGACATTTTAAGTTTAAGATGCCTATGAGATATTTAAGTGAGGATCTTAAGTAGGCAATGGATATTTGAAGATGTAGTTCAGGGGAGAGAACTCAGCTGGAGATAAAAACTTTGGAGTCAATATAGAAATAGTATCTTAAAGATATAAGACCAAAGTAGTGACTAAACATAAGTGTTAGAATGAAGTTATTCACCAGTAGAGCAGTATTTTCAGGAAAAATGCACACTTTGAGATTAGGTTCCAAAGAAAGAAATAAGAACTGGTGGTATAATAAACTCCTTTCAAATAAAGCAAGCGTTAGATGCAAAAAGGTAAAAGCAGCGATTCACCAACCATTGTACAGTAAATCATTTTGCTTTGCTGAAGCAAAACTGTGTACCCAACAGATATGGGAAAATATGGTTGAGGGATGAAAACAGCGAGGTGCAGCAGCTAGCGACTTCGGAGACTGAAGCAGGAGGATCCCTAGTTCAGTTAAACTGCCTGAACAATTCAATGAGTGGATTTTGAAGACTTTGTATTTAAAAATATAAATAAAAAATAAAAAGGGCTGGGAATGTAGCTCAGTGGTAGAGCGCCCCTGGGTTCAGTAGGGGGGCAGGGCAGTGATGAAGAAAATTCAAGCTGGCTGGAGATGACAGTTAACAAATGACAGCTGCAGTTAGTTTCCTACACATACACAAAATCAACCAACCAATTCTACCATAGAGCACATGTCATGATTCTGGCACAATAGATATCTCTCCTTACAACAAAGATGAAGAGATAACCGTTGCCCTGAACCTCAAAGCCACATAGCAGAACAGTGAGTCCTTAAGTGGAACAGTCTAGAAGGGAGGGGGACTGATAAAGCGAATTTAAGCAGGGCTGGCGTGTAAGTTCTATGCAGAATTTTTACCAAGGGGAAGGTCTTGTTTTGAAGAAGGGGCAAGGAGTCATTTAAGGATAGTGGGAGGGCATTAATGCAAGCTCAAAGATAAAAAGCAAAGAGGTTCTTTAGCTAGCTACACAACTGCAGGTAGCTCTGTGAAAAATCCTTTCCCGTTACATCCTCCCTAAGCCGGGGCAAGGAGAACGCATGGGTGCGGGGTGAAGGCCGGACTCGCTTTGCACAATTTAGATACAGGAGCTGGACCAGTCGTCCCTGCCCCTATTTTCCTCTCACCGGCCAGCTCCGCCCAGGAGTGGCTACACCTTGCCAGAAATTCGGCCTGGTTAAACCAGAAAGTACAGAAAAGCCAGCCGATAGGTGACCAGGGAACACTTGCCCGGCTCGAGCGGCCCACCTCCGCAAGTGCCGCTCAGACAGGTCAGAGTCGGAGCGGCTGGGTCAGGGCCAAGGGCCTAGGGTCCTCCCGGGTGCGGATTAAGGACGCAGGATAGAGGCGGGGCCGACGCGCAAGAACCAATCATGTTAGACGCTGCTACGTAAGTAGCCGTGACCAATACGAGGTTACGGCGGTAGCGGCGGGGAAATTCAAACGTGTTTGTGGGGAGCGATTTGGGTTCCATCTTTTCTTCTCTACAGCTTTGCTTCCCGGAGCGGTGAGTTTTGCCTCGCGGACGCACTAAGAAACGGCGGCATCCGGTGTGTGAGCTCGTTAGCTGCGCAGGTCGCTGAGAAGTGGAGGCTTAGAACTGAGTAGACGACGTGGGGCGCGGCTTAAAAGAGCTGGAGGGAAAGCGGAGATTTCCCTTGCTCAGACGATCTAGAGGGTGGGGTGATACGGAAGAGTTTGTTGAGGAAGTAAAAAGTGGGTGTAGACCTCGTTGGAAAGAGGCCGAGGC
>CM053406.1:69620565-69676140 GCA_028644305.1 Xerus rutilus | reverse complement strand
ATTATCCCAAAAAAACAAACTGTAAAAATAACAACCACTAATGGCACTGTATATATTAAATTGTAGAATTGTTTTCTGTGTTTTATGTTTTCCTGTAAATCAAATCTATTTGATACCATTTCATTCTTGGAATACTAAGTAGACAACTGAAAGTATATTTTGAAGAACTATGTAAATAAAGCTTTATAGCAATAAGTGACAAAGATTTCAAAGTTGTAAAATAATTTTCTTCTATTTTTATCTTTTTTCTTTTTGGTACTGGGGATTGGCCCTGGGGGTGTTTTACCTCTGAGCTATAGCTGTAGTTCGTTTGATCAATCGATTGATCGATCGATTTATCTATCTATCTATCTATCAGCAGGTTCTTACTAAGTTGCTGAGAATCTCACTAAATTACTGAGTTTGACCTTGAACTTTGGATCATCCTGCCTCAACCTCCCAAGTCACTGGGATTACAGGAACATGCCACCATGCCCAACAATAAAATTATTTTCTTAAAGCAAATATATTATCTTCATGGTAGTGAAACACTTAATAAAAATTGAGTTAGGGGAACACTTGGATTGGAGTATATCATAGTATATGAAATTTCAAAGAGAAATACTAAAAGGATTTGAATTCCTAAATAAATTTCCAAATTATTTATAGCACTGATTAGTTCATAGTTAAGGGCTGCACATGTCTCTTTCATTTCTCCCTTGGATTCTTCCTAGTATATATTACTTTTGGTGTTTAGAGTGTCATGCTAGATTCTGTGTTATAAATTGTATAATGTCCTCATTGAATACCTTGCTTGGTGATGGCCAAGTGGTCCCAGAATCTCTCAGTACCTTATGTATGCTAGTCAAGCACTCTGCCTCTCAACTGAATCTAATAGCTTAGTTAAAGGTACATATTGAGCATCCCTTATCTGGAAATTCAGAAGGTTTCAAAAATCCAAAACTTTTGAGTGCCAACATGACAAGAGAAGCAGAAAATTTTTACACATGACCCATGTGACAGATCGCAGTCAAAATGCACGCATAGTAAAAAGTATACAAGGTCTATATAAAACACAAATGAATTTTGTGTTTAGCCTTGGGCTCCATCCCCAATAATATCATTGTGTACATGTAAATATTACAAAATCAGAAAAAAGTCTGAAACACTTTAGTTTCAAGCATTTCTGATAAGGAATGCTCAACCTGTTTTTTCATTAATTTTTAAAATGATTTTAATAGACTTTGTAGAGCAGTTTTACATTCACAAGCAAAATTATACAGAAAACAGTCCCCATATATTCCTTGCCTTCACTCAAACAGTCTCCCTTTCTATCAGCATTTCTAGCATCAATATCCCATACCACAGTGGTACATTTGTTACAATCTATATTTCATTAACAAATCATTACCTCTTAAAGTTCATAGTTTACATTAGAGTTCACTTAGTGCTATACATTCTGTGTGTGTGTGTGTGTGTGTGTGTGTGTGTGTGTGTGTGTGTGTGTGTCTATCCTAATACTGGTGATTGAACCCAGGGGTACTCTGCTACTGAACTACATCTTCAGCCTTTTTTATTTTTATTTTGAGACAGAGTCTTGCTAAGTTGCTTAGGCTGACCTTGAACTTGTGATCTTCTTGCCTCAGCTTCCCAAGTTGCTGGAATTATAGGCATGTACCACCATGCCAGACTTTTATGTGTTTAATGACCTATATTTATCATGATATCACACAGAATAATTTCACTGTCCTGAAACATCTGTGCTTTGTCTGTTTCACTTACTTACCGACCATCCCTTGGCAACCACTGGTCTTTTTACTTCTCCATATTTTTTTCCTTTTCCAGAAATTTTATAGAGGTGGAATCATACAGTATGTAGACTATTTAGATTGGCTTCTTTCACCTAGTAATATGCATGTAAATTTCTTTCATGTCTTTTTAAGGTTTGATAGCTCATTTTTTAGCAATGAGTAAATACTCCATTGTATGGGTGGCCACACTTTGCTTATCTGTTCACTTACTGAAAGGCATCTTGGTTTGCTTCCAACTTTGGGCAAACGCAAGTACGGCTACTATAAAGATCTGTGTGTAGATTTTGTGTGGACATAAAATTTCAACTCTGGTAAATAACAAGGAACTTGGGTTGTTTGGTAAGTGTTTTGTTTTGTAAGAAATTGCCAATCTGTCTTTCAAAGTGATGGTGCTATTTTGCCTTACCACCAGCAATGAGAATTTGTATTACTCCACAGCCTTACCAGCATTTGAGGTTGTCTATGTTTTGGATTTTGGCCTTCCTGAGAAATGTGAACTGGTATCTTGTCTAAATTTGCATTTTCTTAATAACATGTGATGCTGAACATCTTTTCATTTTTCAAGTTTATTTGCATATCTTTGGGCAGGTGTCTGGGCAGGGGTCTTTTACTCATTTTTAAATCAAGGTTATTATGATTGAGGTTTAAGAGTTCTGTATATCTTAAATAACAGTTTTTTAAGTTTTTTATTCTTTTTAGTTATACATGGCAGTAGAATTTATTTTGACATATCGTACATACATGGAATATAACTTCCCATTTTTGTGGTTGTACGTGATGGGCAGTTACACTGGTCATGTATTCATATGTGAACATAGGAAAGTTATGTCTGATTTGTTCTGTCTTTCCCATTCCCAACAATTCTTTATTATATGTGTCTTCTTCAAATATTCTTCCTATTATGTGGCTTATCTTCTCATTCTCTTGATTCCCATACTTTTAATCATGGTTATTTTCAGGGTTACTGGTTTTAAGATAATGTAATAGATAATTAGTAAGCTTAAACTTGAGTTCTGTAAACCAACTTGGAATGGTAGAAATCCAGACTGGAAGCAGAAATTTATCCCACATCTGCCCCTTGAAAATATGTTACTATTTTCCTTTAAAAATTATCTTGAAATTACTGTATATGTAACCAATTTTTTTAATTAACACTTGTGATGTTAAGAGTTATAAAAATTCCCATTTGGGAAAAGGCATTATTTGTCCCTTCTTAAAAGTACCTGAAGATCTAGAATAAATACCTCAATCTGTGAACCTCACTATTAAAAGGCAACTGTTCCTTTTGAAATTAAGGAACAGAGAATTCTTATCTAGATTCACAGATTTCCCAAACATGTTTTTCACCTTAGCTGGACTGAATTATCTCCATCCTGGCATTGTTTTAGTCCTAAAAGCCAACTTAGGTATCAAAGTCAAAGTGTGATTAGTACTTTACTGGTTTGATAATCTTTTCTAGTAAATAATATGTACACTGAATTCCTGAATTTCAAGAGTTAGGGTATGCTGGTATTTGGTTAAAAAAAAATTAGTGTTAATTTTATGTGCCTTTTTATTTGCCTGGGCTAAATAAAGGAATGTTCTTTGATAGGATTTTCTGGATTTTAGTTTTTTTCCACATGATCTCCTAGGTCTCCTCTCATACTAAGTCTATGAAATCTTACATAAAAATAAATTGGGATGAAGAGTAGTTACAAAATATAGAAAGAAAGGATGAAAAAATTCTATTTATGAAATAACAACTTTCCTACAGGAATCCAAAACTAGGTAGCTAGATTTGGGGTTCTGAAGTGTCCTTGTTTGGGAAATCCTGAGTGCATAGAAAGAGGTCTTTTTCCTCTTAGCTTTAGGAATCTTCCTTGTGCCCAGCCCGGTCCCCACAACTTTGTACTGACTGCTGTCCTCTACCTTTTAGAAGAAAGGCTATGGGAAAACTGATGCGCTGGCCTCTTCTTCCATTCTGTCTGCTAAATGAATGGAACTGAGGCCAGAAAGGGAGAGAGGGTAATGTGGGACTTAAGTGAGAACATGCTACTCTGGGCTAGGTTGACAATTTAATTTTGTCGTGAATTTTTGGTTTTCTACTTTCCATCCCTATTTAATAGGATGAGATTGTGGGTGAGAAATCCTGATACTGAGCACCTACCAAAACTTGGGTCAAGTACTTAGAACACTGAACAATAAACTCAGTGTGTGTTTTCTAGGATCTTTCTGCCTAATAGATCCCATCGATATGCATTCCCTAGGGCTCTCATGCTAGCTCATGATTTTAAAAATCATGTACTTACGGATACAAAAGCAGTTCCATCCTTCCAGTTATTCTGGTCTAAAACTTGGACTCATCCTTAATGCCTTATTGTCTTCAGCCCACATCCAATCCATCAGGTGTTTGCTCTATTTTCTAAATATAGCTATAGTCTGATGGCTTCTTGCCATATCATTTCTGCTACCTTGTTCTGAGCATCATCTCTCACTATGTTTCTGTAACAACCTCCTAAATTGGTCTCCCTGAATCAACTTTTTACCCCTTATAGTTTATTTTCAACACAATAGCCAGAGTAACCATTTTAAAACATGTAATCAGGTCATGTCATTCCTTGTTCCAAAACCCTACAATGGCTTTCAATTTTACTGACTACGATGGCCTACAAAGCCCTATCAGATCTGACCTCATCACCTGTGGGCAGCACAGGTCCTCTGGCAATGCAGTATTAGTCTGATGGATCCACAGCAGGAGTTGACATGGTGCATTAATGAAAACCACCAAAGATCTGCTTGCTTCTTTAGCTGACCGTTAACTACTACAGCCAGAACTAAATTTTCCAACTGGAACCATCCTAGTAGCAAGTCATTGCTCTATGCTATAATTGGAGGTTAGAGGAGGAAAAGCTCTTTATTCATGAGAATGCTCTTACACCATGGTTCCTTTTTTCATAATAGCTGTTTTTAACCATTTACTGTCTTCTGTAATAATCAAATACTGTTGGATATATGTATACACCTAGTAAAATAACATGAAACTCTCCAAATCTAATAAATACTACAAGCAATTCGTTTTTCAACCTCACATTGGTTCTAGGTGTCATCGTTTCTTTTTTATTGAAAAGAGATCTTCATTTCTTAGATAAATCAATACAATAATCCAGAATAATGTAGTGATTTGTTTTGCTATTTCATGACTCTCCACTTTATTGTTGTCAAATTAGTTTAAAATTTGAAATAATTTTCATTGCCAAAATAATCAACTATATTCCCATTTTGTATAACATGTGTTCTCTTAACGTAATATATATTCCACACCTAGGAAATGTGTCCATTTCCAGACCTAAGGTGTTTTATATTTATGAGTCTTCTACAGACCTTGGCATTTCTTAAACAGCCTTAAATGGCTTCCATATGGGAGCACTTTTTTGAGTGAGAGCATGCATGAAGTGGGAAAAAGTCTTTTTTTTTTTAATGGTAGTGGGGATCGAATCCAAGGGCACTTTATCACTGAGCTACATCCCTATCCCTTTTTATTTTTTGCTTTGAGACGGGGTCTTATTAAGTTGCTGAGGCTGGCCTCAAACATGAGATCCTTCTGCCTCAGCCTCCAAGTCACTGGGATTACACAGATGTGTGCTCCTGAGCCTGGCGGAAAATATTTCTGTGATGAAATAGTGATCACTGTGTGTCTACAGATTTATAAGCTTTGAATAAAGGGAAGTATGGATAAGATTAGCCAGAAATTAAGATTTCCCAGAGAACCAGAATTCATGTTGATGTTTAATCAATCACTTAGCATCTTCACCTTTGTACAAGCTTGCTTTGTTTGGCGGGGGTGGGGGCGTGGGGTTTACAGAGGATTGAACTCAGGGGACCTTGACCACTGAGCCAGATCCCAAGCCCTATTTTTTTGTACTTTATTTATTTAGCTCTCACTGAGTTGCTTATCGCCTGACTAAATTGCTGAGACTGGCTTTGAACTCGCGGTTCTCCTGTCTTAGCCTCCCAAGCCACTGGGATTACAGGCGTGCACCACCGCACCCAGCATAGGCTTTCTTAAATGTTGGAGATACAGAATGTTCCAAGTGCTAGGCCTGCCAGCTTAAAGCTTTCAAAGCTGCAACCTCTTCCCCACCCTGAAATAGCTCACTGGACATTTGACTTCACAGTAGAAACACCTGGGGAGCTTTTTAAAACTACTCATGCCAGCTCAGGTTCAAATAAATTAAAAAGATAACAGTCCCTCTCTTGGCCATCCCTTGAGGGTGAAAATCTTCAGGGTGTGTTTTGACTTGGGAAGGATGTCTAGGGAAGAATCCTATGCAGGTCTTAGAAACAAACGGACAGGGAATTCTGGGATCTTAGGCATCTGGAATGCAGTGTGGACAAGGGGGCACATCCCTTGTCCTGTGGATTCCTGGTCTCAGAGGAAATGGGCCAGAGGAGGACAGACAGAGGGATAGGCCCTTTTTGGCTCTAAAAATAGTTCAGCCTTTAATCCATGGGCTTATTCAAAGGAAGAAAAAAAATTCCAACTTGATATAAAAGAAAAAATCTTAGTTTTCTAAAAATAAAGAAATTGAGAATTTAATATTCCAAAACACGTTTTTTAATCTTTAGAATGCAGATAAACAGATATTTGTAATACCCAATGCAATTGGGAAGATTTAGTAGCAATTTCAGCTGCTTTTGCTGAAACACCAATAGAAAGACTAAAAGATTAGAAAAGGTCAATAAAAGTATAAGACTTTATATGTCCACTTGGGGGCACTACAAAGCTATTTCTCACTGTAGGGGCAAATAAGATTATTAGTTCATGACGAGTGTAGGGGTTACACTTGACTCTTCTAGTTCAAAATTGTTTAGCGCCTGAGGAAATCAGTATGGATTGTGATATGGCAGGAGTTTAATCTGAAAAATGAAAGCTGCTTCTAGAGAAGTGCAGTCTTGTCCAGTAGCAACATGTAGTATTTACATTTAAGTGGGTTAAAATTAAACCAGTTGCATGAGTCATATGCAGGACTCATATTTCAAGTGTTAAGTAGCAATGTGTGACTAACAGCCACAGCATTGGTGAACACAGGTTTAGAACATATTCATCTCACAACTCTTCCACTGGACAGTGGTGTTCTAGAGTAACTCCAGTTACCATACTAATTACCAAACTAATTGCTATCAGTGCCATATCATTTCCAGTTTAATCTGGATCTAATTGATCTTTAGATTATCTAATAAAAAATGACAGGTTTTTTTAATTGGTTCAATTATTCATTGTTAACAGTAGGGTTGTCACAAACATTCTTAATGAAATCTTTTTACTTATTTCTTTATAGGTGGCTAGAAATAGAATTTTTGGCCAAAGTTTGGGGTTTATGTTTTTTTTTAATTTTTTTTTAGTTGTAGATGGACACAATATCTTTATTTTTATGTGGAGCTGAGGATCGAACCCAGTATCTCACGCATGTGAGGCAAGTGCTCTACCACTGAGCCATAACCCCAGCCCCTGGGGTTTGTTTTTAAGACTTTCATACACAGAGCTGCATTGTTTTTCAGAGAGGTTTTAACAATTTATGTCGCCAGCAGCTATGAAGGAGTAGTACTTCATGTTTTTCTTCACAATTTTGCCAGTGTTGTTATTTTAAAAAATTATTGCCAATCTGATTACACAAAATGTCCCATTATTTTTGGTACAATATTTAAGATTTTCTTTTCAGCATCTTGGTATAAAGTGTTACATACATTTCTCATGCCTTGATAAGTTTTTTTCTAGTTTCTCCCGTTTTCTCTTTGTTGTTGACTCTTTTGTGAATATTTTGTTGCTTTATTTCATTATATTTCCTAAATGATCATTGCAGGCATTTAAGAAAGCCATTTTATGTTTTGAGGTTTTTGTTTTGTTTTGTTTTTGTAGTGCTGGGGATGGAGCCCCGAGGCCTCTCACACGCTAGGCAGGAGCTCCATCACTGAACTACACTTCACCCTATATTTTGTTTTGTTTTGTTTTTAATGTTGTTTTTTGTTTGTTTAAAAAATGAAATCAAATGGCAATTAAAAAAATAAAACAAGACTAAAAGCTATAAAATGAAAAGTAAGCTTTCCTCTCAACATAAGTTCCCTTCCCTTTCCCCAGAGGCAACCACTGTTAATGGTTTATATGTTCATTCAGAAATTACCTGTGCATAAATAAGCATGTATGTTTTTTAAATGTGCCTGTGTATGCATATAACCATGTATGAAATGAGTTGGGGCTTACTATACATAATCTGAATTTTTTTATTTGCTATCTTTGAAGATGCTTCCTTAGATCTACCTCATTCTTTTAAATGTGGTATCCTATGATATTGATATAATGAATTTCCTACTTAACAAGCTTTGGACCGATTTCCTGGTCTTTGTTATTACCAGCTATAAGGTAGAAAACAGCCCTCCTGTACCCAGTTTTAGCATCCCTTCCCTAAGAGCCTAAGGCAGTCCCTGCCCAGGCGGTTTCTCTCCTGAATCCCCCTCTCCCCCAAGAGAACAAAGCCTGGCCGCTCAGGTTACTTTTCAGCTACATCGAAGAAACCCATCGCCAACCACCAATGCTTACCTATCCTGCCAGTTTGAAGAGACCAATCCATAGTCCACCACTCGTTTGCAGCAGGCCCTATAAATTCCATGCCCTGCACCCCCTCTTCCCTTTTCCTCCTTCCTTCTCCTGAGGCCCACCTGCACTGATCCCCATGAATAAAGATCTCCTGGCTGCAGGAGGTGTGTCACGTATGGCTGGTCAGAACCCTTACACCAACCCTTTCAGTGTTACAGAAAATTTCTTTGGTTTGAATGTGTGTACAAATTTAAGAAGATGTCTAGGAGGGGGCCAGGGATATGGCTCAGTGATAGAGTGCTTGCCTACCTTGCACAAGGCCCTGGATTCCATCCACAGCATAGGGCCTGGGTGGGGTGTGTGTGGGGTACTATAGAAGATATAACTAGTACTCAGATATGTGCCACAGAGTTTATGCACATTTTAGATTTTGCCTATTTCTTTTGTTACTTCTTGATTTTTCCTTATACCAAATGGTCTTTGTCTTGGTGCTAGTCATATTATTTGGTGGGGTCGGGGCTCGGGGGATAAAACAAAGCAAAGGGGATCTTCTATGGCAGCATCTACCTTTAGAGAGCAGTTTGCTTTGCTTGCTTTGCTTATACCAAATCCAAGAGGTTTACCCATGACCACAGTATTTCAGGTTCAAAGTTTGATGTTCCCAGGACTATTCAGGTGATTTAAAAAATAATATTAAAATACACAGGCTTTATTTCTAGATACTTTTCTTGGAGGTCAGCCTTTCTGGTTCCAGGTTAAAGTGAATGAGGATATAAGACTCCTTATTGTGGATATGGTGGTACATTCCTGTAATTCCAGCTCGTTGGGAGGCTGAGGCAGGAAGTTTGAAAGTTCAAGACTAGCCTGAGCAACTCAGCAAGACACTGTCTCAATGATATTGACCAAACAAATTGTTGTATCATGTTTATGAATGAGTATGTAACTACGAATCCCACTATTGTGTATAATTATAATGCACTAATAAAGAATGGGGAGGGAGACTCCATCTCAAAATAAACTATAAAAAGGGCTGGGAATGTAGCTCAATGGTATAATACCCCTGGTTTCAATCCTCAGAAATGAAAAATAAAAGAATCCTCATTGTGTCACCAGACCGAGGTCTCTGGATGTCCCTCCAAGAGGGAGTGGGACCTCAACACTGCTGAAAAGAATTTCAGGCCAGGCACGGTGGTGCATGCCTGTAATCCCAGGGGCTCAGGAGGCTGAGGCAAGAGGATCACGAGTTCAAAGCCAGCCTAAGCAAAAGTTGAGGACCCAAGCAATTGAATGAGCCCTTGTCTCTAAATAAAATACAAAATAAGGCTGGGGATGTGGCTCAGTGGCTGAGTGCCCCTGAATTCAATCCCTGGTACCCAAACAAAAGAAAAAAAAATTCCAGACCTCATCAAAAGCAAGGTACAAGCAAAGATTTATTAAAGGACAAAAAAGGTATATACATACCCTAAAGGCAGGGCATGGACACCTCTCTCCTCAGAGAAGACCAGTGACATACCCAGGGTCAAAATCTCTGACTCTATGTATGATTTTTCTGAAAAGAAATGTGCAGGTTCCCAAGCAAGCTTTTGTGACCATCAAATCCCATGTCAATCATTTGCTATTTGGGATTCACGATGTTTCTTCTTGGTTAAGCGGTTTAGCCATAAATCAGTTGTAGGCACATTGTGTGGGTCTTTGAATCTGGTGACACTGGAAGTTTTGTTCATCTAACGTAAAAGATAAGCATGGCCAGTCATGCTTATAGATCTGGGTCTCCTTCTAGTAAGGGTCACTTTCTCCCTCCCTGAGAGCTCACCTATCTCAGCTAGGCAGTTCTTGGTCTTGGAGTCATGTTTATCATACTCCACCAGGTTGCCAGATATGTTGGGGTATCGGCCAACCAGATACGGACACCTCGTGCAGCCAGGAGATTCTTTATTCAGGGGATGGGCGCCCGGGCGAAGGAAAGAGGAAAGAGAGAGAGGGGACGCGGGGGAGGGATTTTATAGAGCCCACTACAAACCGTGCGTGGCGAACTACGGATTGGTCACTTTAAAATTGGGGGCAGATAAGCAGTAGCGGTCTTCTTTTGATGTGCTAACCTGAGCGGTTAGGCTTTGTTTCCCAGGTGGAAGATTCGGGAGAGGAACCCCCTGGGGCAGGAACTGCCTTAGGCTTTTAGAGAAGGGATGTGAAAATCAATAACAAAAGGGCTGTTTTTTATCTTACATTCCCCCATTTTTGATTCTATAAGAATGGGAACATGGACAACATTGGCTCTTCTGGCTACTTCGAGCGGATTTGGGGCGACGTCTGTTGAGCAGGATGGGGGGTAGGGGAAGAAGATAGAGCACCCAGGCCCCAAAGGTTAGGGTCTCCCAAGGTGAGAAGTCTGAAAGGTGCCTTGCAGCCATAGCATTGTCAGCTGGTGGGGCCAGTTCCTTGAGTGTAGATGTGGAGGCAGGAGCCAAGAATGTTGGAGTAGAGTCTCAGGAAACAGTTGTAGGTGAGTGATTGTCCTCCTTGAGAATCCGAAGATCCCTGAGGAGAAGCTGATTAAATGTCTGATTAGAAACCTGCTGGATTTAAGATTGAATAAATTTGAACAGACATGGCAGGGGGAGGCAAATCAGGAAAAGTGTACTATACAAGGGAATTTTGAAAAGAAAACCCATGAGCTTATATCTCTTTGGGGTTACTGACATCTGATCAGTCAGAGCCTAAAGGAGTTTGATGTTTTCTATCAAACCTGACTTATTTTTCATTAAATGACGAAGGGTGTTGTTATCTTTCTTTTTTTTTTTTTTTTTTTTTTTTTTTTTTTTTTTTTGGTACTGAGGGTTGAACTCAGGGGCACTCGACCACTGAGCCACATCCCCAGCCCTATTTTGTGTTTTTATGTAGAGACAGGGTCTCACTGAGTTGCTTAGCACCTCACCATTGCTGAGGCTGGCTTTGAACTCGCGATTCTCCTGTCTCAGCCTCCTTGTTATCTTTCTTGATCATTCCAGTTTCACTGATATAGCAGTAGAATTCTTCTTTTAGGAATAGGCATGTTCCTTCTCTGTCTGCTGTTAGGAGGTGTAGGGCTTGATGATCCTGCAATGAAACTTGGGCAATAGATGTTATCTGCCATTGTGGGGAGGCAAAAGGGGGGGGCAATGCCTCTGGCTTTTGAAGTTGTTGTTTATGTCTTTGAATAGCGGTTCCTTCTGCCTGAAGGCAGCGAGCAAGGAGGCCAGAGTGAGTTTAACTACTAGTGGTTGGAAGACAGTTCGTCTTGCCCTGAAAGAGAGGTGATAACAAACCATATTAATTTATCCTGGCTGCATAAAGTTAATTGAGGAATCAAGGTGGAGGGAACACAAAAGATAAAGGATATATTGAGGCTTAGATTTTTGTTAGGACATCATTGCACTAGAAAGGAACTTTGGCAGAGCAAAGGTTGGAGGAAGAGACTTTAATGATCTGGTCACAGGGACCTAGACCAGAGGAAGTGTATGAAAAGATGTGCTTCCTCAAAGGCTGGAGGGAGGGGCCCTTGGGGTCAGTTTGAGGTATTGAGAGGAACACCAGTGGGAGTCAGTTATTATTTAAACCTGCACAGAGGGAGCAGTCTAAAATGTTATTAGCTTTGGATAAATTGAGAAGCTGAACTGAAGGTCCTGGCATATTAGGACCATCCATGAAGAGGTCTGTTTTAGGAGGGGCAATTGCATCTTAGGATAGGCAATTGTATCTAGCTGGTGTTAGAGTTCTTTTTCTTACTCCTGGATGGTTATGTGAATCAGGAAACAATTGTGTATAAGTTCTCTAGATTAAGTTCTCTAGATTTCGATTAATAAATAATCTCTCATTAGGAAGTATAAGGGCTGAGAATTTGTCCCCATAAGAAGGCTGGAGAGGACAAGACATGTAAACACAGTATTTAATTTTAATGTCATAGATGTTTATCTCTAACATGTGGTTAAGCCAGTTTAATATCATCTGACTTTGTAAGATATCCCTTCATTGGTATAACCTTTGTTTAGTAGAGATCCCTTTATTTTATTAGTTAGGGTTAGAAAATTATATTAGTCAACATTAAGCCTACCTCTGTAGGTTAGGAAGCTCAGTAGGCCATAAACTGATTAAAAACCTTTGACTTTGGCAGTTTCTCTTGATAGTTGTTACATTACTGTCTAAGAATCTTTGTAGCCTCCAGTCATATGCATTTTGGAGGGCTAATGTATGTATGTTATATTAAACTATTTATTTTTATTTTCTTTAATGCCCAGGAATGGGTATGTTATGGTTTTGCTAGGTGTTTAAGATGAAGCAAGTCAAATTGACTTCTGTTTTTACCTATTGTTAAGAGTCACCCTTTTGTTTCCTTGAGGAACTTGAGAACAGCTTGTTAGCTCTGCTAGTGCCATCTGCGTTAGCACAGGTCAAGGTGTGGCACTGGCCACAAGTGGCTTCCCCGGGAAGCAGGAGGGACAGTTTCCTCTTTTCGGTGACCTTCCTCTTCATCGTATGGCATTTGATTGGCTCTTTAATTCTCTAATGGTCTCAGAAATCTCCTTGATCAGGAGTTCTTGCAACCTAGAGGTGTAGAGCGCTCCAGAGAAGTTTTCTCATTCCTTGGATTCAGGCTGACTCAAAGGGCAAAAGCCAAATACTGGTTTTTTTGCCCCTTTAATTTAATTTAGTTTTTAAGTCTTGATCTTAAACACTCAGCAAGGCAATCTCACCAGTTACAAAGTAAAGGTACTGGGCTTTAACTTTAAGGTCTATACTATAGGTGGTGGCTTATTTATCGTAAAATAATTTGGGTTGGTTGTTTTCAAATTAGTATCTCTGTAAAATGTTAACAAGCAATAGCCATAGAGTGTAAGGAAAATACAAAATAAAATTAATAAGTTTAGTTTGTGTAATAGCTATCTTAAAATTTGAGCTATTTATATATTATATTTTGTGGTTGAAATCCTAGTAATCTTTACAACACAATCCTTTGAACATAACTTTAAATGAACTAGAGTGTGGCCCACTTTGAAGCCATTGTAAAAAGCTGGGAGACAGAACTTTATTTCAGGTAAGGCAGGGCTCCTTGCAAAATCTTAGTATCTTAGTTCTGAAGTTGATCTTTGTTTCTTAAATAGCATTTTATAAAGTTTAGATACATTGTTTTTTGACATCACATGAATGCTAGTTAACATAATATGATACTACATTTAAAACACGAATGAATTAAGAAAGGCTGAGAGGGCTTTTGACATTTTTCGGTGCGGAAAAGTAGTAAAGATTATGTCTTACAATATTAGACTTTAAATAGATTAGGCTCTCATTTACTTAAGGAAACATTTAAATTTTATCTCAGTGTAAAAGGTAACAGAAAACTCTATCTTATGGATAACAGGTTTAGTTATAGAAATAAACCCTTAATAAAATTTGTTATCCTTATAAGTGTAAAATTACCATACAACTTTGGTTTGGAGAACATCATCTTGATATAACATTCTTTAAGCCTTCTACTTTAAGTACTTACATGCCAGGAAGATATGAACACATTTAATATAAAAATAGGGCTAATAGCACCATAATTGTATTGATATTGTTATATTAATTAACTTTAGATCTTAAGGAAAAATTGAGACTTTGGTACACAGTACAATATTTCAAAAATACCAGTTATTATTTAACCAGCTATATAAACCTTAATTTCTGAAAGTTAGTTTTTCCAAGTGATGAAACCTGAGAAGCGTAAGAAATTTATCTTATTAAGAGCAGAACATTGTTTTAGATTTTTTACATCAGTATATTAAAGTTTTAATTGAATAAGCTTATATTAATTATAGTTAAATTAGTTATAAACATAAACCTTTGAAATTTACCCTTCATTTAGATTCATATCCCAAAATAATCCTTGTAGATTTTGAAGTTAGGCGAATCATTCCATTTTAATGATAAGAAATACCTTATGTTATTTATAGTACTTTAAATGAAACAGTAAAAACCTTTAGAAATTTATGAACCTTTGTGTTGAAAGAAAGGACAATTGACTTTAACCTTCAGATTCAAATTAAGTAAGCTCATATTAGTCACATGGTGGCTATCCTCTGAGGGAAGCAGGAAAATTTTTGCAACACAGAGAATTATTAAGGTAAGTATCTTAGGAATTCACAACTGATAGGGTAATACAGAGAGGCAGATGGCAAACCAATGAGTTATATAGCTTAGCATCCTAGATAAGGGGGAAACTCAGGTTTTAGCATTAAGGGCATGGTTTAGATTTTAAGAAGCATAATTACCCAATTAAAGCCAAACATAGTCCAAGTAAATAAAACAAAAATAAACCTTTATGACCTCTTGTTGAATTGGCTTTCAATCTTAAGATAGAATTAGGCTGGGTTAGAGAATTACATTCATTTACCATTTATGAAAACACAATGTTTAAGTATATAGAATTATACCTGTTGGGCTTTAAATTAAGTAATTCTGTTTCTAATGATGACAAAGCAATCTTATATGCCCTTGTTAAAATTTACCATTTATGACAACATCAAAAATGTTACCCTATGGAATTTAAAGGAATTAAAAGTATTTGGTATTGGATTTAACAGTTAGCATTTTATCTAATAAACACATTTGAGTACTCAATATCAGATCTGATTTGCTTATTTTTATTATAAAAACCAAGGCATTAGACAAGTGTATTTAATAGTAACATTTTTCCCTTGAAGAAATTTCTGACAATAAGATATATTAGACATTTTATAAACATTAACATTTTATTAGTCCTTTGATTACCTAGAAAGACTTGAGTTGAGTAATTTTAAAGATGTCTTTATCTCTGTTTATCCAATTTAAATTGAAGTTTTTAAATCACGTGAATTAAAGGTATTTGGATCCATTTGTAATTTTAGTTTATGAGCGCTCGGTTTACATAAGCACAAAAATAGAGCATGCAGAAGGCCTTTGAATTAAAAGTAGGTACACCTGGTCTCAGTAGAGTGTAAAAAACAACTTTTATAGTTGGATAAAATACATCTCGTCAGAAGGTTTAATTTTAGCGTGCAGAATTAAAATTACAAGTTTTTAAAATGTAAGAGTGAAGAGATAGAGTGTTAAGTGATAGAAAGAGATAAAAAATTATGGCCATTGTTTCAGTAAAGCATCAAGAGAGAACGGAGGAAGAAGAAATGGGCAGGGCAGCTTAGGTAGATGTAAAGTAACCTCCTTTTCCCCTTGAGCTGAGGTCTGCAAGCCTGGGGGTTTGTGAGGGCTGCCGCAGCAGGCCAGGTAGCAGCCCAGGCTGTGAAAAGCTCTGGCTGTTTTGTCTGAGTGAAAAGTCAGAACCCTCATTCCAATCATTTTGTGCTGAGGAGCCAAGGATTGGATGGGGGTGCCCGGGGTGTTCCATATTTTGGCCAAGTAAGGTGGCTTTTTAATTGGTATTTTGGCCAGATTTTAGTGCTAAATTTAATAAGACATTTTAGTTTGAGTTCGGTGTGGGACAGTGGGTTTTTAAACTGGGAGAGAGACAGCCCAGCGGGTATCACAAGGGAATAGTTGGGCTTAATTGCTGTGGGCTGGGATATTGTATTGTGTATTTGATTTAAGAAAAAGGGGCTAAAGTTTGTCAAGATGTTTTAGAAGACAGCTTGTAAGGGGAAGGAGAAGCTGGAGGTTGGGGGGAGGTGTAAATAAGCCAGAAGAGGGCAGACGGCCGAGAAGCTTGTGATTGGAGTCTGTTGTATCCAAGGAAGAAAGCGATGTGAGGGCTAAGAGTGGCTGCGATGTGGGTGTGGGAGGGGTAGGCTGTGGGGTGCAAAGTGGAGTGTCAGGAGATTGAGGGGATGGGTGGCCATGGTGGTATGGGGGAGGTTCAAATTTTGGAGTCGACAGAAACTTGGATGAATTTGGTTTGTAAGTTAGAAGAACATGGTGAGGCTTACAGAGAGTGCAGAGGGAGAGGTTAGCTCGGAGAAGGGAGAAGGCCTGAATAAAGGTATCTCCGCCCAATTTTCGATTGCCGGCAATAGTTATGTAGATTTCTAAGGAGACTGGGATCTAAGGAACCCATAGGTGGCAAAGAGAGTTATCCAATCGGTAGGCAGGCCAATCCTGGGTGCAAAGTTTTATGTTTCTTGGGTTTAATATCAGGAAGAAGATTAAGAGTGGAAAGATTTTTAAGAAGGCAATGTAACGGAGAGTCTGCTGGGAGGGAAGAGTTTGATCCCATTCTGTTACCTAGAAATGTCTATTAGTACAGCTCCAGAGGCGTCCCAATGGAGCCATCAATAGACAGGGGGAGAAGGGTCGTCACCCAAGTCCCCCTGGGTCTAACCTCTCCCGCATAGGCGGGACCCCGGATCAACCCAGCGCTAGGATTTTGGAGACTCCTCCTGGAGGAGTCAGAAAATTTGATCGGGGCGGATGGAGGTAAACAGGGAGGGATCTGGCTACTCCCAGCCGGCAGAATTTGAGCTAAAAGGAAAGGAGGGAGAGAGAGAGAGTAAATGGACCTGAGGGATGGAGAATCTAGGAAAGTGGGGTGGAGATTTTGGAAGTCCACTATAACCGTGAAGATCGTGGTGGGGTGCGGTCTTCCCTTTGAGGCAGTCAGAGGGACCACTGGACAGTCACAGCTGGTTACCTCTGATTCTCTGCCTGCAAAGGTGCAATCTCCTTGAAAGGGAAACTCACCGAATGAAGTTCGTAGTGGGCATGGACAAGTGGCGATCGAAAGAATGAGCAAGGCTGTGAGGTGTGGTCGGCGGTTCAGGATGAGGAGTCTCCATAGAGATTACTCCCCCATCTGAGTCACGGCACCAGATGTTGGGGTATCGGCCAGCTAGACACGGACACCTCTTGTAGCCAGGAGATTCTTTTTTTTTTTTTTTCCCAAGGTGTTTTTTATTTATTTCAAATTCCAATAGAATGAATATGTTTTATCTAAATATTTTTATCACACAACTGAAACACTGAATTACTTTTTCAGAAATAGAGTTAAATACATCAATCTAGTTACAAATTCTAATATAAGGAGATTCTTTATTCAGGGGATGGGCGCCTGGGCGAAGGAAAGAGGAAAGAGAGAGAGTTTTCACAGATGTTTCTTCCTGATTAGCAAATGCTCATCTGTGCTTACCTCTCTAGGTTCTCATCATCATTAATATTTTTTTCATCATTAATATTTTGATTTCATAATCCTTACTAATTAATCTTTAGGGTTTTTTTTTTTTTTTGGTTATGTAGCAAATATCTTCAAGACAGTTTTCAAAGTACAAACATTTATTATCTCAGTTTCTGCAAGTCAGGAACATAGATGGGCACCACTGGATCCAGGACCCTCTTGTGGTTCCTGACTCTCACCAGGGTGTGATCTCATCTGAATGCTCTCCTGGAACAGAAGGATTTGCTCAAAGTTCTCTCCTGTGATTGTTGGGAAGATATGGTTTCTTGGCAAATGTACTGAGAGCCTCAGCTCCCCGCTGGCTGTTAGGAAAAGGACACCTTGCCTCATGACGTCTCCATAAGGTAATGTACTGTATGTTAGCAGGCTTCACTCTGAGCATGTGAGCAAGTGCCAGTGCCAAGAAGGAAGCCACAGTGTTTTTGTAACTTAATCTTGGAATTAACAAAATTTTACCTTTGGCTACACTCTATTTGTTAGAAATAAGTTACAAAGGTCTAATCCACACACAAGAGGAACTGATAATATCAGGTATGAATATCAGGAGGGACAAGTCATTGTGGGGCCATCTTTGAGGCTTCCTACCACAAATTATTAGCCTTTGTTGCTTTTATGATTTGTTTTGCTACTTTATATAAAGTTTTAAGTTTGTCTCAGGAGTGTTGGTGTAAATTGCCTTTTCTTATGCTTTTTAAAAATGGCTTTACCACATTCCTCTCTTCATGTGTTTTACATCATATCAATTGTATCTCTACATTAAATCCCACAAAAATCATATTGAGCTTGTGCTTACAGTTGCCTTGAAAATAGAGATGACTTGGAGATGGTCGACATTTTTATGATAGTCTTCCTATTTGAACATGGTATACTTCTCAGTTTATTTAGGTCTCTTTAAATATCTTTCAGTAAAGTTTACAGGTTTTTAAAAATTTTTTTCTGTACAGGTGTTTGATATCTTTTGTTGGTTTTATTCTTAAATACCTTATAATTTTGTTGCTTTTGTAAAAAACATCTTTTGAAAATTACATTTACTAATCTTTTTGAAGCTATTTGATAGGATTGTAATTGATTTATGTGTATTGAAATTACAGCCAGCCACCTTGCTGAATTCATATTTCTTATAAGTGGCCTAAGGATTCTAGGGTTTTCCACATAATCCTATCATATGAGGTAGGAGGGCTTACTTCCTTAAATCAAATTTATTTTTCTTTTTATAATATTATAAATATTATAATATTATAATTCACTATAATATTAAATAGAAATAATTCTAGTTCCTGATTTTAAAGATGTTTCTTTCTCCAGTTTTCTCAGGGTGTTTGTGTTTGTGTGTTGCTGGGGATCCTTGCTCATCCTAAGCAAGTGTTCTACCTTTGAACTGTATCACTTGTCCACAACTGATTCTTGCTTGAGGTTTTTGGAATATACCTTAAATCATATTTAAAAGTGCCTTTCTATTTCCAGTTTGCTAAAAGTTTTTGTTTTAATAATGAAAGGGTTTTTTATTAATTAGTTTAACTCATGTACTAGAATGATGTTATAGTTTGGATCTGAAATGTCCACCAAAAGTTTCTGTGTTAAAGGCTTGGTCCCTAACCTGTGTTGCTATCAGGAGGTGATGGAACCTTTAAGAAGTGGGGCCTAGGGAGAGGTTTTAGGTCACTGGAGGCATGCCCTTGCAGGGTATTGTGGGACCCTCATCTCTTCCTCTCTGTTTACTTCCCAGCTGCGATTAGATGAGCAACTTGTTCCATCATACAGTCACTGCCATGTTGTACTGCCTTGCTACAGGTCCAAAACCAGTGGGCCAACCAACCATGGACTGGAACCTCCAAAACTGTGAACCAAAATAAACCTTTTGTCTTTTTAACTTGGTTATCTAGATTGTTTTGTTGCAGTACCAGCTAACACAAATGATTGCATTTTTTCCTCTTTTAAATTGTTAATGTAGTAAATGGCAGAACTTTCTAACGTTAACTCTCCAGCCGAACTCTGAAGTAAATCCAGCCTTTATATTATCTTTTTAATATGCTAGTTTCCCAGCTAGCTTTCACTGTGTGATGAACCATTTTAAAACTTCTTATTTTGGTCTCCCCTACTCACCCCGGTGCTAGAGATTGAACTCAGGGCCTTGCACATGCTAGGCAAGCCCTCTACCACTGAGTTATAACCTCTACAAAGTCACTATTATAAAACAACAAATATTTGTTATTTTTCATAATTATTTGAGTTGGCTATTTTTTTTAAGTTGGAGTTGGCTAAGTAAGGGGCAATGATTCAGGACGACCTCACATGTGTGGGGCTTCTGCTGGGATAGCTGGGATGAATGGGGTAGGCATGGTCTTAATGTAGATAGAGTTCTCTGGAAGCAAATGCTGAGATAGAGTTTGAGGTGCAAGATGTTTATTAGGAATCAATAACACTGAAAGAAAGGGGAAGAAAGCAGGAATATGCAGAGGGGGAAGTGGAATTATGACAGACTCAACAAAGCCTTAGCCCACACTAAGGAGCTTTGGAGTGACGTTGCCAATCTGAAATGTCTGCTGCCAGGTTCTTTCAATCACAGGATATAGGCTACTTTGGCAAGGGTGTGACCTCTGTAGCTGAGGTGGTACTGAGGGAGCTGAATGCTGACTGCTGCCTATATTTTCTATGGCTGGGCAGCAAGTTTTCTGGAGGAAAAATTGGACAGTTCATCTCCCTGTCTATGACAGCTTTCTTTCCAGGAGGCTCACCCTGACTTGTTCCCATGGTAACAGAAGGGTATTCATTATAAATATAAGGTGGGCATATTGTGCAGGTACATTCCAAGACTGTTTGCCTTATCTTTGCTAATATTCTGTTGACCAAAGCAAATCAGATGGTGAAGCCCAGATTAAAGGTCAGGAGATAGACTTCACATCTCAATGGGAAAAGTGACAATCATACTGTCAAGGAATGTATATTTGAGACAAAGGAATTCATAAGCATTTTCTTTGCCTTTATTAAACTACTGGATTTATTTTGTTTAATATGTTAATTGAAATTTTTGTGTCTATGTTCATAAATGGTATTGGCCAGTAATTTTTTTTTGTGACACTGATTTTGGAACTAAGCTTTATAAAATGATTTGGGGAACATTTCTCCTTTTTGTATTCTCTGGGATACTTTATATAAGATTAGAATTATCTCTTCTTGGGTGTTTGGTAGAATTTACCTGTAAAACTGTGTAGGCCTAATTTTTTATTTTCATTCAGAAGCATTTTTACTAATATTACTGATTCAATGTCTAATAGCTGTAGAAACATGCAACTTTTATTTCATCATGAATTAGTTTTCACTAAGGGATTTTTTGACAGGAATTTCTACATTTTGTCAAAAATTTCAAATTTTTAAGCTGAGTTGTGCATGTATTTTAAAATTAACTTTTTCGTTTCTTTATATGGGTATTTTCCCTTTTTCATTTCTAATATGCTTTTTCTCTTTTTTCTTCATTAGTCTCAATAGAAAAATGACTATCGAAGAACTAAAGTCTTACATTTGTTGATACTTTCAAATGATTGCTATTTCATTGATCTTTGCTCTTATCTTGCATGTCTATATTTAAAATGTCCTTGGGTGTTTTGGAGGTTTGTTTTATTTGTAATTTTCCTAAACTCTTAATTTGGATGCGTGACCAATTTTCAGCCTTTCTTTTGCAGGGTTTCTGTGTGGACATCAGTTTTCAACTCAATGGTCAACTCTTTTTGGTAAATAACAAGGAGTGCAATTGTAGGATCTTATGATAAGATAATTGTAGGATCTTTCTTTAAAAGAAAGCATCTGGCTATTTTTTAGATTTCCTTCTGTGATCTGGCTATTTTTTAGATTTCCTTCTGTGATTCTATTTCCTTCTGTGATCTGAAGTTTCATTACAATATGCCTAACTATTGATTGTTTTTCCATTTTAAATCCTATTTGGAATGTATTTTGCTTTCAAGACTATAGATTCACTTATCTTTTTGATTCTGAAAAATTTTCAGCCATTATCTCTTCAAACATTCTTACTTTTAGAAATTCCATTTGAGCTGGGTGCAATGGATCACACCTGTAATCCCAGACTCTTGGGAGGCTGAGGCAGAAGGATCACGAGTTTAAAGCCAGCCTCAGCAACTTAGGCCCTAAGCAACTTAGTGAAACTTTGTCTCTAAATAAATAAAATACAAAAATGGGCTGGCAATGTGGCTCAGTGGTTAAGCACCCCTTGGTTCAATCCCTGGTACCAAAAAAAAAAAGAAAAAGAAATTCCATTTGATTCTTTTTAAAATTGGCCTGTTCTTTCTTTGTGGTTTCTTGCTTTTTCTTCAAATATGTGATTCCACTGTATCTTTATTCATTTCATGTGGAATAATTTTATGTTCTGTATCTGACAATTCCCACCTTTAAAGTTTTTGAGTTGAAATGTATTGTTTTGCTTTTTCTTCTAATTCTGTCTTATGGTTTCTTAGTGTTGTGTGGTCTCTGAGATCATCCCCAGTTTTGATGATTTACTAAGAGAATTTATAAGATTCAACATATAGTTATATTCATGGCTATGAGTTATGATGAAAGGATGCAAAGCAAAATAAGTCAAGGGAAAAGGTGCAGGGGGCAAAGTCCAGAGGAAACAATGTACAAACTACCAAGAGTTCTCTTCCAGTGGTTCACATAAGATATGCTTAAGGAACTAGCTGTGACGATAGCTGTGAAATGTTATCTAGCAGGGAAGCTCATTAGTACTTAGTACTGTCTATTATTATTATTTTTGATTTTTCCTTGGTAATGGGATATGCAGGTACCCTTTGCCTATCATTTTTCAAAGTATTAGACTCTAAGAAGGAAAGCAGGTGTTTAGAACAAGCCATATTGTTCAAGCATAGTGGGCCACTCTTACCATTTATACAATGTTGGGAACCCTCCTGAAGCCTACTTTCTTAGACATCAGCCAAGGACCCATTCTGAAAGTAGGTCTTCTTAAGGATACCAGTGTCAGGTCTGCTGTTAACTCTTTAATACACTTGTTGATATTTGTTTGTGATCTCCTGTTTGCTCTATCCCAATCATTGAAATTTCCAGAGGAGGCCAGAATTTGCTATTAACTTAAACCACTATCAGTATCAATCAGGATGAGTTAGGTTTTGCCATGGTAACAAATAAGCCCTTCCAAAAAGAATATATGAATATATGTATATGTGAACACACACATATATTTACACATATAATATTCTGTATATATATATTTACCTCTGTACACATTTTTTATTGGTGCATTATAGTCTTACCTAGTGATGGGATTTATTGCTATACATTTGTACCTGCACACAATATAACAGTATAATTTGGCCAACATAATTCCCTCCACACAAAATATATTAATGACTTAAAGTGGCAAAATTTTGTCTTACTAATGTATATAGAAGTAGAGCCTGCTCTGTGCTGTCCTCACTCTGATACCCAGGCTGTCTTATACCCTACTCTCTGGTTGACTTGACAGACAGAAAGAGAAAGCACAGTAAATCATGAGCTGCCTCTTCAAATTTCCTCTTCACTTCTGCTTAAAATTCATTAGCCAAAGAAGTTATATGGCTTCATACAGTGACCATGTGTCTCAAATGAAAAGCACTGAAAATGTAAAATGAATAGCAGTAATTAAGGTTTGTAAGATATGACAATATTCTTTCTTATTATCCTTCAATCAGGGGTTCCTAACCCATGGCTTATTGTCTCCTCAAGCTGCTGGCTATTAAGGTAGATGGACAATAAAAGTTCTCTGTTTTCTTCTTGCCATATCATTTTTTTAACTTTATTTTTATTTATTTTTATGTGGTGCTGAGGATCGAACCCAGTGCCTCATGCGTGCTAGGCAAGCACTCTACACAGTGAGGGAAGAAGGAGGTGACTGGACAGCTGTTCACTTTCTTGCCACCAGTGAAGTGAGGCCAGGACACGGTTGGCATTCTATCAACTGGAGGATTAGTTCAAACTCTGCTGGCCCCATTTACACAGTCTCCATTTAGTTTAAGGATATTATAAAAGAGCAAGTGTCTGCAAATGAAAAAAACAATAATTAATCACAAAGCAACAAGGGACTGTGAGCTAACTATCTCTGTCCTGAAGAAAAATCTGATAGGTGTTTGGCAGGGCAGTGGGAAGAGCTGGTGAGAAGAGACAAGGAGTGAAATTCTTTGGAGAAAGACTAGTTAGTTATGTATATATAGCCACACTGGGACTGTGTATTTGGGAAATCTCCTTTGGTGGGATTACCCAGCTTAAATGAATGTGGTACAATGACACGCTTTCATCTTATCTGTCTCTTATTATAAGTGGAAACTAACATAGACAAACGCTTTTTGCTTGTGAGTCTTTCAATAGTGGTTTTTTGAAAGATGTGTAGTCTCATTTCAGTCAACTTGAAAAATATAGTAGAAAGAAGACAAATAACTGCTCATTCCACCATCCCCAGTTAGTCACTGCTAACATTTGGTATATTTATACAATTGAGATAATATATTTACTATTTTATATTCTTATTTTTCCATCTAAAAACTCTTTCTTGCCAGCTATGGTGGTACATGCCTATCATCCCAGCTATTCCAGAGTTGTTTGAGGCTGGCCTGGGTAATTAGACCCTTTCTCAAAATAATGTATATAAAGGTCTGGGAATATAGCTCACTGGTAGAGTGGCCCTGGGTTCAATTCCCAGTACAAAAAGGAAAAAAAAAAAGGTTCTTTCTTCCTGGAAAGAAACAGTTATGAAATCTGTTTTACAAAGAAGCAATATTAGCCATATTAGTAAGTTGTGGCTAGCTCAGCACACTCGCAGATCCTCTACGAGTGTTAAACAAAAAGAGGTGTCCTTTATGGGTGGCCCAGTTTGCTCTACTAGATTAGGAATGAAAGATTCACAGACTCTGGAAATGTCCTTGGCTGACAAGTGGATAATATACAGAATTGGGAGTTGGCTTTCCATAGAGGCATCATTTCATATATGATCCTAAAGGAAGTATTTACATGTTCACATAAATGAAGTGAACTGATATCCCTGCTCTCTAGGTACTCTATTCTGTTTTTGTCCTCTTCCTGTGATATGAGGGGGAACAAATTTGCTTGTTTGTGGCGATAACCCAGATGTCCTGGCATTACCTCTCTGGTTCTTGCTGACATGATAGAGTGAATTTGTGGGGGGTGTTGACAGAACACCAGGGGCAAGTAATGTACCAGTGTGTGCCCACAATTCTAGGAGGCTGTGGGGTGGGGTGCAAGCTGTGCCTCCCTCCCTCTCTTTTGCCATCTCTGTGAAGTGCTGGCAGCTCCCTTCTCTGGTGGAGACTTCCCAAACATTTGTGATAACTGGCTGTTCTGCCTACACCTAACTGGGGTCCTTCCCCTGTACAATCTTAGGCTTGTCCAGATTCTCCACAGAGCTGGAGAGTGCTCCCTTGTAGTAAGGGCGGTTGGTACTGAGGTTGCTGCCCAACCCAGAAATTTGGGAGCCAGTAGCTTGCTTAGTCAGTCGGGGTTCACAGCTCCCAGCCTCAGGGTGGGTGTGAGGTGGCAGTGACAACACCTGTGGTTCTGGTCCTGAGCAGGAATTTCTGGTTTGGGTGTGAGTTTATGTAAATGGCTTATTTGAAACAATGCTACAGGGCTCAGGCTGGGTCAGGCATGTAAGTGGGTCAGATCAGTTTGGAGGACATTGTCAATCACAAGTTGCCCAATCTATCCCAAATGTCCAGAGCATGCTCCTTGCACTCCTGCCAGTCTCAACTTTCATTTTGTCCTCCCTATCTCGTCCTTGCTGCTTCTTCTATGACTAGGAGCAACATGGAACAGGGCAGGAAGGATTCAACTCAACTAGTAATTCACTATAATGAAGACTGAATGTTTTATCTTCCTGAATGGCTCTGCATTGAGCCCTCTCTCTCTCTCTCTTTCTCTTTCTCTCTCTCTCTCTCTTTTGGTTAAACGGGTTTGTTCCCCCTTTTTCCAGCTTCTTCCATATGTGTTCCAGCCACAAACGAGATTCCTTCTTATTGCTGTGTTTCCACGAACCACCAACCTTGTCCTGAAATTCAGCCATCCATCTTACTCTTTGTCTTCAGTCCAACAAGTAGAACACTAATTTTCAGAGTGTGATCTCTGGACCAGCAGCATCAGTATTATTTGGGAACTTGTTAGAAAGATGAACTCTCAGACTTCATCCCAGACCTCCTAGATCAGAAACTCCAGGGTGGAACCCAGCAATTCAGGTTTAACAAGCCCTTTGGGTAAGAGCCTCTGGGCCACTGAGGAAAATCAGAACCAAAGTCACCTGCTAAAATCATTGTTTCCTCAGATGTGACGCCTCTTCAGTTCACAAATCTTGAAGGGCTCTTCATTCCCTACAGGATTAAATTCTGCTGGATTTCAGGTGCCCCACAGTCCTATCAGCTCCTACTCTACATTCTCTTTGCTCTGATCAAACTCCCTCTTCTCTGCCATTCCTGCTATTCAATGCCACCCCCCTCCCTGTGCTCTTCATCCTATGCATTCTTCCTGCTGCAAAGTAAGCCAGGTCTTCCTCCTGAGCCCAGCCCAGAGCTTCCTCCTTCTTCTGAACCTATACTGGTCTTATGTATTTATATGGTCTAATGCATTGACAATCATTCTGTCTATGGATCTATTTTCTACAAATAGATCATAAGCTTCCTGAGGTTTTATAACATTAAATCTCTTTGTATTACTTTCCAGTTAATGCCTAATTATGTTTTTTTACCTTACATCAGTGTTTCCAAAACTGACCCGAAAATAAGAACACCTGGTGCATTTGTGGAAAACATGTATTCCCAAAGCCCCTGCCATAGGCTTCTGAATTGGAACCTTCAGGGCAGTTCCTGAGAATAAGTGCCCCAGCATTCCCAGCATCATGTTTGGGCAACACATGTATAAACAGTAAGTGCTCAACCATGTTGATTTGTTTTTTAAATGGAGACTTTTCCATTAAAAGAAATAAACAGGAGGGTAAGAGCTTTTTGTAGACATACCTTGTAAGCATCTGGTAAGCACCTGCTGAATGCCTGAGTTTGGGCATCAAGGGAGTTTGGGAGGAACAGTCAAGGGAAAAAAAAGCAGAAGGGGGACAGATTCCAGCAGAAGATGCAAGGAGGAGGGGGAAGAGAAGGAAATAGCACAAGGAGACATGGGATTTAAATGACTGCTTCCCCTGAGGGGCATGTGGATGAGTAGGAATCTAAATGGGAAGGTGGGGTGGTGAGGAGGAATCAAGGGAACTGATTCGATCCCTTTTATTCTTTGGGACTGGGTGGAGTAATTTTGTCATTCATGAACCACTAGGAGCCAGGAAACTGGTCTCTCCCTAAATCAGCCATTATAGAAATCCCTATAAGGGCAGTCTTATTTTTAGAATTGTATCAGTGAGGCCAACCTGTGTTACTTTGTAAATGAAAAAACAGTCCAGGAAGTTTAATTGTTCAAGAAAACATAATTGTCAGAGCCAAGGCTAGCTCAACCATCCTATGAGTTGTTTTTTTTTTTTAACACGTATAGTGTTTAAAAAAAGTATTCATTAATTTTTAGTTAGATCTTACAAATCTTTATCTTATATGAAAATGAAAATTAATGCCTTCTTCAATCCCAATTTGCAGAAGTGAGACCAAATCCTAAAAAAGTGTTAATAACTGAGGTAAATGGAAGCAATGATCTAACAGTATTACCACAGTGACTGGAATATACTTTGCATTAATATCTCTCTATTCTTCTGGTCCTTCAATTATACATGCATTCAGACCCTAACCTGAAAGTTCAACCATTTTCGTTGTTTGCATAATAAGGGCATTAGCTTTGGAGCAATTCAGATCAGAGTTGGAATCTGGCTCTGTCACATACTGTATAATTTTGCTCATAATTGTTTAATAGCTAATATTAATGCTGAATAAATGTTCATAGTTATATATTTATCTAAGACTTAATTTCGTTATTTTTTTATATTTATTTATTTATTAGGAACCAGGGATTGAACCCAGGAGCACTTAACCATTGAGCTACATCCTCAGCCCTTTTTATTTTTTGTTTTGAGACAGAGTCTTGCTAAGTTGCTTAGGGCCTGACCAGCAGTCATTGCTGAGACTGGCTTTGAGCTTGTGATTACCCTGCCTCAGCCTCCTGAGGTGCTGGGATTACAGATGTGTGCCACTGCACCTGGCTAAGACTTGTTTCTTTACCTGTAAAATGGTTATAATAACACTTTTCATGATTGCTCTGACCATTAAATATAATAATGCTTGAAAAGTGTTTAGCACAATACCAGATGTTTAGCAAGGACTCAATATATGTGTTATCTTTATTATTTATTCACATTAAAATTTAGTCTTTTAGTACTGTTATCCCCCTCTGTGGAGTGAAACAGAATTGAACCCGAGGCCTTGCACATCCTAAGCAAGCATTCCCCTACTGACATACATCCCAAACTCCTTTTTAAATTTTATTTGTAGACAGGGTTTCTAGGCTGGCCTCAAAGTTGTTATCCTCCTGCCTTAGCCTCCCAAATAGCTGGGATTACAGGCTTGTGTCACAATCAGCACCTTCTAATAAAGGGGTGGCAAAAAGTGGTGTCTTAGCCAACTAACTGAGCTTGAATCCTGGACCTACCACTTGTAACTTGTGTGAACTTGAAAAACTGCTCACTACCTCAGTTATTATTCCCGTTTTACAGATGTAGACCTGTATAATGTATATAAAGTGCCCAAGACACAGTGTACACTCAACAATTTCACACATGAAAGCTATAGATGTGTAGTAAGTACCCAACTTTCCCTTAATTTCTTTGTGATTGCTGAAGAAGAAAATTCATGGAGGACAGTCAGCAACAGGCAGTGGAAAAAGCAGAAGGTCTGATCTGAACTGAAAGATACCTAAACATAATTTTCTCAATACCTTTATGAGGAAACAGAGGCCCAGATATATTCTAAGACTTGTCCAAAGTCTTACTTCCTGTTGGTGTATTTTAATGTTCACAGGTGCCCCCAGAACATGTGATTCTGATTAAGATATATCTATTCCCCAGCTTCATCCCTTCTACCTATACTGAGACTTGAGTCAGGTGACAAAGAGTGAAGTGTCATTGTAAACATTTTCAAGACCAGGCTCAGAGGAATTGGGCAAGAGAGTACCTACCAAGGTATCTGAAAAGAATTCACATCAACCTTTCTGAGAAAGAAAACATGAAAATTTGGATGTGATCTATTATTTCAAGCAGAGTAGGGAGATATAGGGATAATCTCCATTCAAGTCCTGATACTATTATAGAAGTTATACCCTCAGAAATTCATTTGATCTTAGTTTTCTCATGTATATATGACTTTGCTCTACGAATCATATTTTCTCCTTGTTATTTAAAAAACTCACAATATATGAGAGAGGGGGAGTAGAAACAAGGAAAATAAATATGTGGAAAGAATTGGTCACTACTTAAATTAACCATAAATCAAATATTGGCATCCCACAGAACTCTCGACTTGCTCAAACTTAACACAGTTGAAATCTACACAGAGGAACACTCAATCTTCTCTTGCAGTCCAGGCTTACTAGGATTTGCAGACAAAACAATGATTAGATTTTGACTGTGCTCTTTTCCCTGTGTGTTTTGCACACCAGATATCTGTGAATAAGGAAACAATGAGTTTCTAAAGAAGAATTTCTCAGAAGCCATGGCATAAATAGTATGTCGTGATATCAGTCACTGCTAGGTAGGGCAAAGAAAGAAGCCCAAGTAGGTATTGAGTTCCCAGAGCCAAAGTAGAAGAGTCTTGACAGCTGAGGTTGCTGGCCACAGGAGGAGGGGGTGGCTATTGCAAGAGTAAATCATGATATAAGTGTATTATGTAGGTGAGCCAAGTATATATTATGAGACAATGTTTACACCTAAGTTAAGAAATTAACTCCAGAAGTCAACCCTGGATCTTGCCAATCTTTCATCTTCCTTACATGCCACTACATGCACCTTAGAAAAACTAAAGATCAAAAGAGAATTGAGAGTTCTTCTAATTAAGCCAGTCATGACTGTCTTATACTCTCAAGACTCATTCATATATATATATGTTCATATATGTACTTTTATCTTCCTTGTTTTAAAGTACTTTTTTAAAAAACTCAACTATTTAAATTTCCTTCCCATTCATATGTAGCATAATGATAACCCCTTTCTCTCACCCTGGACAAAACTCAAAGTGGATCAAAGACCTAGGCATTAGACCAGAGACCCTACGCCTACTACGTGAAAATGTAGGCCCAATACTCCATCATGTCGGCTTACCGAATTTCTCAACAAGACTCCCAAAGCACAGGAAGTAAAATCAAGAGTCAATCAATGGGATGGTATCAAACTAAAAAGCTTTTTGACAGTAAAGGAAAAAATCAAGAATGTGAAGGGAGAGCCTACAGAATGGGAGAAAATCTTTGCTATCTGCGCCTCAGATAGAGCACTAATCTCCAGGATATGTAAAGAGCTCAAAAAATGTAAAGCCCATAAAAACAAATAACCCAATCACTAAATGGCAAAGGAACTGAACAGACACTTCACAGAAGAAAAAATATGAATGATCAACAAATATATGAAAAAACGTTCAACATCTTTAGCAAAAAGAGAAATGCAAACTAAAACTACACTGAGATTCTACCTCACTCCAGTCAGAATGGCAATTATCAAGAATACAAATGAGGGCTGGGATTGTAGCTCAGTGGTAGAGCGCTTGCCTTGCATGCGGGAGGCACTGGGTTTGATCCTCAGCACCACATAAAAATAAATAAATAAAATAAAGATATTTGTGTCCATCTACAACTAAAAAAAATTTTAAAAAAAGAATACAAATGACAATGTTGGCAAGGAAGTGGAGGAAAAGGTACACTCATGCATTGCTGGTGGGACTGCAAATTGGTGCAAACACTCTGGAAAACTGTATGGAGATTCCTCAGAAAACTTGGAATGGACCCACCATTTGACCCAGCTAATCCCACTTCTCAGTATATACCCAAAGGACTTAAAATCAGCATACTCCAGTGACGCAGCCACTTCAACGTTTATAGCAGCTCAATTCACAATAGCTAAGCTATGGACCCAACCTAGGTGTCCTTAAACAGATGAATAGAAAAAAAAAATGTGGTATACATACATAGTGGCATATTACTCAGACAAAAAAAGAATGACTTTATGACTTTTACCAGTGAATGGATGGAACTAGAGACTCTCATGTTAAGCAAAATAAGCCAATGCCAAAAAAAAACAAAACAAAACAAACAAACAAAAACACCAAAGGGCAAACATTCTCTCTGATATGCAGATGCTAACACACAACAAAGGTAGAGAGCGGAAAGTAGAAGTTCAGTGGACTGGACAAAGGGAAAAGAGGGGGTTAGGAATAGGAAAGAGTAGAATGAATCTGACATAATTTTCCTATGTCCGTGTATGAATACACCACCAGTGAAACCTCATATGATGTACAACCAGAAGAATAGGATCCTAATTAGAATAATGTAGCATGAGATACTTTTACTATCTCGTTCTGATTTTTAAAAATCTTATGATTAACTCTGCCTATTCTAGAACTTTATATCGACAAAATAGTACTGTTGTTAATAACTGATTTTGCAATCCAATTACATTTTTAATATTTGAGCTTTTCCCTAAAAACTTTCTGAAGAAATTATTTGATTTTTTGGTTACTAAATTACAAAAGAACAACATCTAATAAAGAAGCACCTAGCAACTGGGCACAGTGGCACATGCCTGTAATTCCTTAGGAATGATCTTTTTGAGGTGCAACCTGGTGTCCCACTAAGAATAAGCTCAGGACCTTGAACCTAGTATGTGTTCAATAAATAAATATAGTAAGTAAATACATGGCTAAATCAATCAGTTGTTGCCATCAGTTCCAACTGCCTGAGTGATACAGGATCAGACTCTTCCTTCCTAATTGTACTGCATTTTGTCTCTTACATCTCCTGAACTTTAACCTATGTCATAAGTCATACAGAAGTAGGTGTGAGGACCGGCCTGGGGTTTTTGCGGCAATCAAAAGCTCTGGGATTATGTCTTGTATCACTGTGGACATGAAGCATATTCCCACTTAACACCTGCAGACTTGGGTTGGTAATTCTGTCTTCAGGAATTTTAAAATTAAACCTCAAAAATAGGCAGACCACCATCTTTCTTTCCTGAATCCACATTTTACTTACCTCTCTGAATGATGCTGTTATTTGTTTTTGGAGAGAATATACATTGTGTAATTCCAAAGATAAAAAAAAAAAACCTAGGTAAACTTTATCTAAATTTAGCACAGGGTGTAAAACTCTTCTATAATTGCAAATTTGAAAGGTGGCTCTAGTTTCTTGGTAGATGGAGTAGAATTAGCAAAGATACATCTTGGTAGCCCCTGGGTCATCTCCTTACATATTTTGGAGTCTGACTCAAATGCAAATTTTGCAACCAGTTACAGATAAATTAAGAATTCAAAACTTAGCCAAGTGCGGTGGCGCAAGCCTGTAATCCCAGCACTTAGGGAGGCTGAGACAGGAGAATCGCGAGTTCAAAGCCAGCCTCAGCAAAGGCAAGGCGCTAAAAAACTCAGTGAGACCCTGTCTCTACATAAAACACAAAACAGGGCTGGGGATGTGGTTCAGTGGTCGAGTGCCCCTGAGTTCAATCTCCAGTACCAAAAAAAAAAGAATTCAAAACTTTGGAAAGATAATCTTCCATAGGCAGTTTTAGAAAGCTGAGTTTATCTAGTATTGATGTTTTTATTCTTTTTATAAATATGTTTATCTCTTTCTAAAAAAATTCTGTATAGCTAAAGGTGATCCATACTCATTGAGTCCCATCATTAAGGAAGTGGAATGCAGAAATGAGACAACCAAGATGTAAATTTTCAAGTTTCAAAATATGATGGGTAAAGGTCAAAAAGAGGAGCCAACTTGAAGGTGTTCCCTTTGGCTAAGTATGGGAACATTGGAACAGCAAAATTAATGACAGTAATGAGTAATAAGCCGTGAATAAAATAAGAATACATGGTCCCTGTGGATATAAATAAGTAATTGAACAAGTAAGTAAGTGGTGGAATAGGAAAAGCTATTAAAGTAGTTTGAATTCTACGTAATATGTGCAAAAGGAATGATGAAAATAGAAAAATCATTATTTATTAATACAGTAATAATTGTTTTAGGAACAAGAATTGTCAGTGGATGCTTAACTTAGCTTATGAAAATTATGAGCTAATAAAAATTTACATAATCTCAAAATATCTTCCCATAAGACATTGTTTCCACAGAAAAATAGTAACTTTGCCTGTGGGAAAGCTGGTAGACACCACTTTCACCAAGTGATCAACTTGGCCTTAATATTGAAGGGACAATATCGTGTACTTCTGGTGAGCTCCAGGAAGAGAACACAACATCATTTCTGTTGTATTCCTTCCAAAATGTACAATCTGAATTTCATTGTGAACAAACATCAAACTTAAACTGACAGATATGCTATAGAATGATAGGTTTGTACAATCCCAAAATGTCAAGGTCTTGGAAGACAAATAAAGACTCAAAAATTGTCTAGATTGGTGTTTTAGAACACTAGTGTACATCATAAACACCGGAATAGGCATGTTAGAAATGGATTATGCCGTCCCCCAGCTCCAGTTTCTGATTCATGGGTCTGGGATGGGGACCAAACCTTTGCATATCAAACAAGTTTCTACATGATATACATGGTGGTGATCTGGGGATCATAGGTCAAGAACCAGTGGTCTAGACTGGGAAAGCTATGGCCCATCAGCCAAATTCAGCTGGCAGCTTCTTTTTCTATACAGTCATCCTCTTATTTACAAGGATATGTTCCAAGACCTCCAGTGGAAGCCCAAAACCATGGACAGTACCAGACTCTCTGTACCATGTTTTGCCCTAAACATATGTACTAGTGAATTAGGCACAGTAAGTGATTAACAATAACAGCCACTAAAGAGAATAAAAAAATTAAAAATATACTACAGTTAAAGTTATATATCTATGTTCTCTTAAAATAGCTTACCTTTCTTCTTGTGATGACATGAGATGATATTTAAAGAATCACTTTGCAGTTTCTCTGTCCTATCCAAATTGCCAGCACTACTACTTTTGCCCTTTTGGAGCCATTATTAAGTAAAATAAGGGTTAGTTGAACCAAAGCACTGCCATACTGCCCCAGTTGATCTGATAACTGAGATGACTGCTAAGTGACTAATGAGCAGGTAGTGGACAGAGTGATGTTCTAGACAGAAGGATTATTCATGTCCCTTACAGAATGAAGTGAGACAGTGTGGGTTTTATCATGCTACTTAGAATAGCAAGCCACTTAAACCTTATTTAAAGTTTAAGTTTTAAGGTTGATTTAAGTTATTTAAAGTTGATTTCTGGAATTTTTCATTTAATATTTTCAGACCACAGTAACTGAAATCATGAAAAGTGAAACCTCAGAGAAGGGGCTCTGCTGATGTACAGAAACACAGACATGCCCAGTTGTTTATGCATTCTCTCTAGCTACTTTTGGCTGAGTTGAATAGTTTTTATACAGCATAAATATTTACTCCCCAGCCCTTAACAGAACAAGTTTGCCAAACCTAGATCTAGAATCTAAGTTAACTATGCAGCATGGTAACTAAATATAGGTGTGATCCCATCTTTAATCTAGACAATTAAAAAGCTACAAGAGGGACAATTTGTAAAATTTGAATGTAGACTAGATAATAAATTTTATCAATATTAATTATCTGGTTTGATCATTGTACTGTGGTTACATATGTAAAATGCTAACATTTCAAGAATCTAGGTGAAGGGTATATGAAAATTATTCATACAACTTTTTGCAATGTTCAATATGTCTGAAATTACTTTTTTAATATATATATATATATTTTTTTTTCGGTACTAGGGATTGAACTCAGGGGCACTCGACCACTGAACCACATCCCCAGCCCTATTTTGTGTTTTATGTAGAGACAGGGTCTCACTGAGTTGCTTAGTGCCTTGCCGTTGCTGAGGCTGGCTTTGAACTCGCGATTCTCCTGTCTCGCCTCCCTAAGTGCTGGGATTATAGGCGTGAGCCACCATGCCCGGCTTTTAATATATATTTTTATTTGTTCTAATTAGTTATACATGACAGTAGAATGCATTTTGACACATCATACATAAATAGAGTATAACTTTTCATTTGTCTATTGTACATGATGTAGAGTTACACAGGTCATGTAATCATAAATACACATAGGGTAATAATATCCAATTTATTCTACTTTCTTTCTTACCCTCATAAACACTCTCCTCCCTTCCTTCCCCTCTGTATAGTCCAAAATAGCTCTATTCTCCCCCTCCCATTGTGAATTAGCATCTGCATAGCAGAGAAAGCATTCAGCTTTTGGTTCTTTGGAATTGGTTTATTTCGCTTAGCATAATATTCTCCAGTTCCACCCCTTTACCAGCAATTGCCATAATTTCATGTTTTTTAAGACTGAATAATATTCCATTTTATATATATATATATCACAGTTTATTTATCCATTCATCTGTTGAAGGGTCAGATGGTTGGTTTCATAATTTAGCTATTGTGAATTGAGCTGCTATAAACATTGATGTGGCTATGTCACTGTAGCATGCTGTTTTTAAGTCCTTTGGGTATAAATCTAGGAGTGGGCTGACTGGGTCAAATGGTGGTTTCATTCCAAGTTTTCTGAGGAATCTCCATACAGTTTTCCAGAGTGGTTGCACCAATCTGTGTCCCACCATCAATGTATGAGTTTATCATTTTCCTTACATCCTCCCCAACATTTATTGTTGCTTGCATTCTTGACGATTGCCATTCTGATTGGAGTGAGATGGAATCTCAGTGTAGTTTTTTGGTTTTTTTTTTTGTACCAAGGATTGAACTCAGGGGTACTTGACCACTGAGCCACATCCCCAGCCCTATTTTGTGTTTTATGTAGAGACAGGGTCTCACTGAGTTTCTTAGCACCTGGCTGTTGCTGAGGCTGGCTTTGAACTCGCGATTCTCCTGTCTCAGCCTCCTTAAGCGCTGGGATTACAGGCATGCGCCACTGTGCCCGGCTTCAGTGTAGTTTTAATTTGCATTTCTCTAATTGCTAAAGATGTTGATCATTTTTTCATATATTTGTTGATCAATTGTATTTCTTCTGTGAAGTGTCTGTTCAATTCCTTTGCCCATTTAGTGATTGGGTTATTTGTTTTTTTCATGTTAATTTTTTGTGTTCTTTATATATCTTAGAGATTAATGCTGTATCTGAGGTGTGTGTGGTAAAGATTTTTTCCCGTTCTGTGGGCTCTCTCTTCACATTCCTGATTGTTTCCTTTGCTCTGAGGAAGCTTTTTAGTTTGATACCATCCCATTTATTGATTCTTGATTTTACTTCTTGCGTTTTAGGAGTCTTGTTGAGGAAGTCAGTTCCTAAGCCAACATGGTGGAGATTTGGGCCTACTTTTTCTTCTGTTAGGCTCAGGGTCTCTGTTCTAGTGCCTAAGTCTTTGATCCACTTTGAGTTGATTTTTGTACAAGGTGAGAGATAGGGGTTTAATTTCATTTTGCTACATATAGATTTCCAGTTTTCCTAGCATCTTTTGTTGAAGAGGCTATCTTTTCTCCAATATATGTTTTTGGAGCCTTTGTCTAGTATGAGAGACTGTATTTATGTGGGTTTGTCTCTGTGTCTTCTATTCTGTACCATTGATCTATGTATCTATTTTGGTGTCAATACTATGCCATTTTTGTTACTATGGCTCTGTAGTATAATTTAAGATCTGGTATTATGATGCCTCCTGCTTCATTTTCTTGCTAAGGATTGCTTTGGCTGTTCTGGGTCTCTTATTTTTCCAAATAAATTTCATGATTGCTTTTTCTATTTCTATGAAGAATGTCATTGGAATCTAATGGGAATGGCATTAAATCTGTATAGCACTTTTGGTAGTATGGCCATTTTGACAATGTTAACTCTGCATATCCCAGATCATGAGAGATCTTTCCATCTTCTATTCTTCAATTTCTTTCTTTAGTGTCCTGTAGTTTTCATTGTAGCAGTCTTTCACTTCTTTCATTAGATTGATTCCTCAATTTTTTTGGAGGCTATTCTGAATGGGGTAGTTTTCTTAATTTCTCTTTCAGTGTATTCATCACTGAAGTAGAGGGATGCATTTGATTTATGAGTGTTAATTTTGCATCCTGCTACTTTGGTGAATTTATTAGTTCTAGAATGTTTCTAGTGGAATTTTTTGGATCTCCAAATATAGAATCATGTCGTCAGCAAATAGTGATTGTTTGAGTTCTTCTTTTCCTATTCGTATCCCTTTCTTTCTTCTGTCTAATTGCTCTGGCTAGAGTTTCAAGGACAATATTGAATAAAAGTGGTGAAAGAGGGCATCCTTGTCTTGTTCCCATACTTACAGGGAATGCTTTCAATTTTTCTTCATTTTGAATGATGTTGTCCTTGGGTTTAGCATAGATAGCTTTTACAACATAAGATATGTTCCTACTATCCCTAGTTTTTTCTAGTGTTTTGAACATGCAGGGGTGCTGAATTTTTGCAAAAGCTTTCTCTGCATCTATTGAGATGATCATATGATTCTTGTCTTTAAGTCTGTTGACGTGATGGAGTACATTTATTGATTTCCATTGTTGAACCAAACTTGTATCCCTGGAATGAACCCTACTTGATCATGGTGCACTATCTTTTAAATATGTTTTTGTATTTTATTTGCCAGAATTTTATTGAGAATCTTCGTGTCTGTGTTCATCGAGAATATTGGTATGAAGTTTAGAAATGAAATTACTTTTTAAATAAAATGTTTAAAAATTTTAAAATAAAAAAATTTGTCCTTCTTATATAAGTTTAAGATTACATAGGTGATCAAATTGAAGATGTGTTAACAAGGAATACTTGGGTTGTAACTCTTTAGTGAAATTATCCCAATATGAATTGTAGTCACAATAACTGGAAAAAATTTATTCCTCCCACAAACAAGCTTCAACTAGAAATAAGAAATTGACTTTTGAATAGGCAGAATAAAGTACAATAAGCATTTTCTCTAAGTTTGGAGGGAAAAAAACCGCATTGACACCCCATTGGCCTTTCAAATACACTTCATTGTCAGGAGATGATTACATGTCAGGAACTTTTATAATAGGCAAAACTGTACTCAGGTGGCTTAGACTAAGCATTCTCAACTATTATTAGTTTTTATTGGTGCTATTATTGTGGTTGATTTTGTTGTAATGAAATCTCCAGATTGCTACCTGGTGTCCTGGAACAGCCAGGGAGGTGCTGTTAGGGACACAGCTGTGCATAGTTCAGGCAACTGAGTTATATGGAGACTCAGAGTGGAAAAGGATTCCAGCTTCAGGAACACCTTGTTCCCTGTGGACTTCTTTATAAACCATTCTTGTTTCTTTTTCCCACTTCTCCCTATAGACAGATGGCTAAAAGGAATTCTTTCTATTTTTCCTTTTTCTACCCCAAACCCTACCCCAAGAATAAGTTGGCACTTTCTGGGAACGAAACAATCATTCAATGATTTGTCCATATCAAGCAAAAGACTTCAACAATTTCTCTCTCTCTTTTTATGAAGTTCAATTTTTGTTGTTTTTCTTTTGTAATTTTTGCTTTGTGTGTGCTATTTAAAGCTCTTTTCCTTCAACAATTTCTAATTCCAAAACAAATTTTTAGCCTTTTAGGTCCTGAACCTCAAGTGAAAATGGAGCTCCTGCCCTCTGGAGCAGGCTCCCTCTATGTGAAGTGCATACACCTGCCTATTGATTAGAGTTTGTGGGTTGCTTGGGGCAGTCTGTGTCCTTCCAAAATTTTATGTTCAGTGACAGAAGTGTGCAAAATTCATACCTACTTCAAAATTAGATAACACCAAAAAAATTAGAGAACCTTACTGAAGTCTCGTTTGTTTATTTATTTATTTACTTATTTCCGTACTCGGGATTGAACCAAGGAGCCTATTACCACTGAGCTACATCCACAATCCCTTTTATTTTTTATTTTGAGATAGAGTCTCGCTAAGTTTCCCAGGCTGACCTCACACTTGTGTTCCTCCTGCCTTAGTTTCTTGAGGCCCTGGGATTAACAGTTTATACCCCTGTGCCCAGCTCTCTGGCGGTCTTTAAAAGCATATTCCACTCCCTATAGACTTTCCCTCTAGGAAAAATTTTTGAACCCCTTTTTGCACATTTTCTTTAGTCTTGACAATACTAATAGAATTAGTATTTCCATTTTTTAAGTGAGGAAACTAAGGCTAAGGGCTCACTGATTTGTCTTAGGACCATATAGCTTGTACGTCACAACTTGTTATTATTGAGCTTATTTTTGCTTAATTTATTTATCAAATATTATAAATACAGATTGAACATCCCTAATATGCTAATCTGAAATATGGCATGCTCCAAAATATGAATTTTTTGAACACCAACCTGATACCAGAAGTGGAAAATTCCACATTGTGAAACTTTGTTGCATGTGGAAAATTATTAGAAATATTTTATGAAATTACCTTCAGAATGTGTATGTAACATATATATGAAACAGATGAATTTTGTGTTTAGATTTGGGTCTCCAGGGACTCCACCAAAATGGAGATTGAACTGAGGACCTCATGCTGAGCTAAATTCCGAGCTTTTTTTTTTTTTTTTTTTTATAAATAGGATCTAAGTTGCCAGGGTTGCCCCAGAACACACAATTCTCCTGCCTCAGCCTCTTGAGTAGCTGGGATCACAGGTGTGTGCCACCACGCTTGGCTAGACTTGGGTCTTATTCCCAAGCTATCTTATTATGTATATACAAGTGTAATATGAAACAAAAAACTCTGAAATCCAAAGCAGTTTTGGTCCCAAGCATTTGGAATAAAGTATGTGCAACCCGTAATGTGACAAGAACACTGTTATGAATACCACACAAAATCCTTTGGCTTCACGGTTTCTGTTTGATTTTTCAATAATCCAGTGCTATTTCCTAATTTCCTATTTCACACAAATCAAAACTTTTAATAATAATATATATACACTTACAGAAATAAGTGATGACAAAGCCAGGCCCTCCATACTTTAACAATTTGGGAAATGTATAATTTTCCTGAGGCTCAGCAGCTCCTTCTTCTACACATCACACTTTATCCAATTCCAGAACCACGCATCTAAGGGGATATCTGAGAGAATAGCACATTGACTTTGTCACCAAAGAATGAAGCTTTGATGGAGGAGCAGAGATAACTTTTCCTCCCATTCCGTGGAAGCGATGACTGACTGACTGCTCTATGTCCCCTTTGACCAAGAAGCTACCAGGCAAAACAAACAGCTGTAACATCCTCTTTTTTCAATTGAGGGCATGCTCATGTTGCACAAGGGGATGCTGTGTTGCATTACACAATAATTTACTAACAAAATTGACTTTTCCATTTTAGAAAACTAATGTGGGAATTGAGAATTTTGTTGTGTGATTATGGCATTGTGGATACATAAGAAAATATGTTTTTAAGTTTATGTATACTGAATTATGCAAAGCTAATAATATATTAGCTTTATCATACTCTAACAACTATAATCAAAAAAATTGGATGAATATTCCAGCAATTATAACAACCCCCAAAATTGATAAACAACTGGGAAAATTTGATAATTACTAAATCTGGGTGATGGATAAGTGGGGATTCATTACACTATTGGTTCTTCATTTTTGTATATTCTTAAAATTTTTCATAACAAAAATTTAAAAGAAAATGAAGAAGGATGATCTTTTAAGAAAGTATGTAGGAAGGTTGGGCTGTAGCTCTGTGGTAAAGAGCTTGCCTGGCATGTGTGAGACCCTGGGTTCCATTCTCAGCTCAGGGTGGGGGTAATGTGGAGAAAATGCAAAAGTATCATTTTCAAGCTTATAATTTCCATTGGCAAGCTTACTTTTCTAAGTTTAGCTATACTTTATGAAGTATAAATATGAATTTAGGTAGGTGACCTATACTCTTGGAGCTGCAGTTTTATCCATCTTTTTTTAAAAAAGTCATTTATATTTTAGGAAGTTATAAAAATGTCATGAAATTGTACAATAAAATGTAGTGCAATTTCTAAAAGATTTGAACTGCTTGGGTCTCTGCCCTCTGCCTTAGAACAGGTATTCAACTATATTAAATCTAAACTGATTTTCAATCTAAAGTGTTAAATCTAAAATTGATTTTTAGGTGAAAAATGACTAAAAATAGGTAAAAGAAACACTTTGGTATTCATTATAACAATATAATAAATATCAAGATAATATGTAATGTGTAACAATAAATCATATTATTACAATACATAACAATTACTCTCATGTATTATTGTAATACTCATGAATTATAAATATATATAATAAATACTGGGTCCCCGTCACCACGATGCTGTCATTATCTCTATGTACAACTGAGGAAATAGCATGAGCCATCTGACCCTCACCCTTCTTTCAGGAGATACAGTAAGTCAGCCTATGTTGGGTTATGTTGTGGTAACAAATCTCACTTGCTTAATCAAGCTGTCCTCTGTCTTTCATGTCACAATATCTTGTGAAACAGACATCTAAACATATAGATTTCAAGTTGTAATAGCAGGGGAGGAGAGAACTAGAAGGTTATTTGGCCCGGAAGCAGGACATAACCCTTTCACACATTTTCCTATTGTCTAGAACTAGTTACAAGGCTCCTCCTAGGCTCAAAGAGAGTGGGAGAGAGATGTGGCCATTCAGTGAGCATGTCTCTGGCAGAGATGAGTGCATGACAAATATAACTCAGCCTCGATCTGAATTGTTGCCATCACTTCTATCTGGAAAAATCCAAAAAGGGCTCCGGAAAGAAGTGTTGTTTTTTGCTGCATCTTCTAGAATGAACAGACTCTGGAGAAGCAATGCTGGGAATGAAGAGGAACCCTGCAGATAAATAAAATAATAAAATACTATTGCACAAAATAATAAAGTACTGAATGTAACAGAGATCAATTTTGCTAGAAAGTATGGGAAGCTGTGATAATGAAGGCTGAATATCTTCACTAGTCAATTTTCAGAGAGACACACAAACCATGATAAGGAGTTTATACTATAGATAAACTTAGTAAAAGTATTTGAAACTTAAATTGATATTATGGCATAGGAAGGGATACTCAGGATTAAAATCTGTTTCCTGATCCCAAGTTTGGATTTAATATAGCTACCCTATGATTATAATATGATTTCTTTTTACTTGTCAGTGGATCTTTATTTAATTTATTTATATGCAGTGCTGAGAATCGAACCCAGTGCCTCACACATGCTAGGTAAATACTCTACCACTGAGCCACAGCTCCAGCCCCTATAATATGATTTTTGAAGATTAACCTGGAAGTGGTGCACAAAATGGATGAGATAGTGGGGAGACCAGAGATGGGAAGACTATTTTAGATAATTTTCTATCTAAAATTATTTTTAGATAAAAATATTTTTTAATGAAAAAGAAAGTTTCCTGGACTAGACTCTTCATCAAGAAGAATGAAAAATTATGTGATTGAGTTAGAGGGTCCTTTCTCTTTGCTTCATGATTTTGTGTTCAGTACAGGAACTTTCTTTAGTGAGGTTGGGAAGAGAATATGAACTTGGGTGGCTTAATCCCACAGTCCTTTTTTTTTTTTTTTTTAACCCCTGTGGTGGTGCAATTCCGTTTTGATTAGGTGCGTAAGTTGAATTCTGTGTAAGGGAGGAAAATGTTTGCATGTTCATGGAGCCATGGATTTAAGCAACATTTTCAAACTCAACATTATTAGTAAAACAAAACAAAACAAGAAAACTTTGATTACCATTTCTTCCTCATCTTTGCCCCTCTTTCTCATGACCTATATCTTAATTGGTCTAAACTCAGGAGAATAAAGGATGGTTATTTATTATCCCTTTTAACCTGAAACAGAAGTAGAGTTTGTAAAAAGAGAATTTTAGAATGGAAAAGACCTCAGAAATCATCCAGGTGAACATCTTGGAACTGAGTCCCTAAAAGTCTGACATACCTGAGATCATGGTTGCAATTAAGTGTTGAATCTAGTTCAGAGATCCTTATTCTACTTGATTATGGATTATTGGGAAAATAGCAAACTATAAAGAGGAATAAGAATCCAACTGTGTGGGCAGCAAGGATGTGGAAGTTTAGGCCCAGAGCTATGGAGTTAAGAGATTTTTTCTTCCCACTATGTAAGTTTATATAGTTTTGGTAACTAAATGTCTTACTGATTCATTTTTTTCCATGTTTGTGGCATGTATTAGAAGTCCTTTCATTTCTCTACATTGTGTAAACAAGTACTGACAAAATATAAGAACAGAGAAAATATAAGTAAACACATATGGCACATATAGAAAACATAGGCAAATATTCATGGTTTTATTGTTTACAATAAAAACTTTAATCCAATTGGAATTTTGGTACATGGTATGAGGTAGGTCCTTACATTTTTATAACAAAATATTTGGTAGAGATTCAAGAAATGGCATTAGTGAAAGCCTGTATTTCCAGTTTTTCTGTAGCACAAGGTTCAAGCAGCAGAAATATTGTTTTTCAGCAAGATACTGGGAATCTATAGAGACACTACAATATCACAGGATAGAAACTGCTACTGAACTAAATCCAGCCAAAAGACAGCACACCTTGTTCTATACACAAATTAATGGCACTCAAACATCAGGTATATTTTAATACAAAGAATATAAAAGACAAAAACCCAAACCAACAATCAATTCCCAAGTAAAAACAGCTAGGGGTGGGTTCTCAGGTCCAACTTACAGATATCTACTCCTTCAAAAACAAACAGAATTAACACAAAAGCTGTGGGTACCACACTCCCATAAGGGGACTCAATCTAGATCACTCCAGGACACTGTCAAAAGAAGGCTGTGTCCTTCCTAAAATGGCCCACACATAAGAGTGGAAGAGAAATTTATCCCAATAAATGCATAAACCCTAACAAAGGAATATAAGAAATATGAAAAAAACAAGTTAACACAACATCTCTTAAAGTTCATAATTCATCAGCAACTGACTCCAAAGATATTGAAGTAGTTGAAATATCAGGTAAGGATTACAAAATAATCATTATAAAAATAATCAATGAGCCAGGCACGGTGGCATGCACCTGTAATCCCAGCACTTTGGGAGGCTGAGACAGGAAAATTGTGAGTTCAAAGCCAGCCTTAGTAATGCCTAGGCACTAAGCTACTCAGTGAGACCTTGTCTCTACATAAAACACAAAATAGGGCTGGAGATGTTGCTCAGTGGTCAAGTACTCCTGAATTCAATCCCGGTATCAAAAAAAAAGATCAATGAATTCCAAGAAAACTCATAAAAACAATTGAGTGAATTAAGGAAATCAGTAGGGATACAAATGAGAAATTCAATAAGGAGACAGAGATATCGAGAAAAGAAACAAGCACAAATTTTGGAAATGAAAGACAATGAACTAGATAAAATATTTAGTCAAAAGTGTCTCTAATAGAGTAGATCATACTGAAGACAGAATCTCAGAGCTGGAAGACCAAGTGGCCAGTTTTGAACATTCAGACAGTATCAAAGAAAAGGAAATAAATAACCATAAACAGAATATATAAGAACTATGGGAAAACATTAAGAGTTCAAATTTAAGAATCATTTGAATTGAAGAGAGTTTTGAGATTCAAGCTAATGAGGGAAATAATAACAAATTTCCAAGACTTGAGATTGAAATGAACATCCAGATGCAAGAGACACTTGGAACTCCACATAGACAAAATTTTAAAAAGAGCCTCTTCATGACACATTGTGATTAAAAATGCCTAATATACAGAACAAGAATAGAATTTTAAAAGCCTTAATAGAAAAATATAAGGTCACATTTAAAGGTAAGCCAAACAGAATTACTTCTGCTTTCTCAGCACAAACTCTAAAAGCCAGGAGGACTTGGAATGATTTGTTCCAACTCCTGAAAGAAAATAACTGTCAATCAAGATTGCTTGTCCAACAAAAGTATCCTGAAAAATTAAAAAGAAAATAAAAACCTTCCAAGATAAGCAGAAACTTTAAAAAAAGTCATGACTACTAAGCCAGCACTATAGAAAGTGCTTGAGGAAATACTCCACACAGAAGAAACAAACAAACAAAAAACCCAGAGCTCACAAATGAACAAATATCATGTGAAGAGTAACTAAGCAAATAAGAAACATTACTACATTAAACATTATAAATAATAAAAATGGCAAGAAGTAATAACCATATTTCTATAATAACATTGAGTGTAAATGGTCTCAACTATCCAAATAAAAGACATCGGCTGGCAGAATGGATTAAAAAACAAGACTCAACTGTATGTTGTTTGCAAGAGACTCACTTTATACAAAGACAACCACAGGATGAAAGTAAAAGGATTAAAATTGATATGCATATGAATAGGGCCCTAAAATGAAGGAGTAGCTACTCTCATATCTGATAAAGCAGGCTTGAATCCAAAATTAATCAGAAGAGAGAAAGAAGATTACTTCACAGTGGTAAAGGGAACAATCCAATAAGAAGATACAATGACAGTAAATATTTATATTCCAAATGTTGGTGCATCTAATTGCATAAGAGACACTACTTGAATTAAAGCCTGAGATAGATCCTGGTACAATAATACTGGGTGATTTCAACACACTTCTCTGACCAATAGATAGGTTATCCAGACATAAATTCAGTAAAGACTCTTTGGATTTGTAAAATCAATTTAATTATAAAGCAAATGGACTTGAGACATATAGAGAATGTTTTATTTAACAACAGATAAATACACTTTCTTCTCAGTGGCTCATAGAACCTTTTCCAAAATATACCATATTTTAGTCCCCAGAGAAACTCTTAACAAATGCAAAAAAAATTAATTTGATTTCTTGCATCTTATCAGGTCATAATGAAATGATATTAGAAACAACACCAAAATACCCATCAGAAACTCTATAAATACATAGAGATTGAACAACATACTATTGAATGATGAATTTGAATTGAGTGAAGAAGTCAGAGGAGAAATTTAAAAATACTCAGAATCAAAAGAAAATAGTGATGCAAATTACAAGAACCTCTGAAACATTTCTAAGAGGAAAATTACAGATTTCAAATAATCTAATGGTGCATCTCAAGGCCTTTAAAAAAGAAGAGCAAATCAATTCCAAAACCAGTAGGTGGAAGGAAATAATTAGGATCAGAGGGGAAATAAATGAAATTGAGATTATATATATATATATATATATATATATGTATTTATGTATGTGTATATGTATATATATATTATATCTATCTTTTCAAACAGTTGGTTCTTTGAAAAAATAATCAAGATTAATAAGTCCCTCACCAAACTAACCAAAAGAGAGAAGAAGCTGAGCACAGTGGCACATACGTGTAATCACAGCGGCTCTGGAGGCTGAGACAGGAGGATTGAGAGTTCAAAGCCAGCCTCAGCAAAAACGAGGCACTAAGCAACTCAGCGAGACCCTGCCTCTAAATAAAATACAAAATAGGGCTGGGGGTGTGGCTCAGTGGTTAAGAGCTCCCGAGTTTAATCCCCAGTATCCACCCCCACCAAAAGAAAAAGAAAAAGAGAGAAGACCCAATTAATAAAATCAGAGATGAAAAAGGAGAAATAATCAGAGACATTAAGAAATCCAGAGGACTATTTAAAGACTATTTTGAAAATATATACTTCAATAAATTGGAAAACCCAGAAGAAATGGATACATTTCTAGACACATATGACCTTCCAAAATTGAATCAAGAGGACATAGAAAACTTGAACATACCAATAACTAAGAATGAAATAGAAGCAGTAATAAAGTCTTTGCACAAAGAGAAGTGTAGGACCAGATGAATTTCACCTGATCTCTCTCAGATCTTTAAAGAACAATGAATGCCAATGTTCTTCCATGAAATAGAAAGGGATGGTAAACTTCCAAATTAATTCTATTAAACCAGTTATCACACTCATACCAAAACCCAATAAGGATGCATCAAGGAAAGAAACCCACAGACCAATATCCCTAATGAACTTAGATTCAGAAAGCCTTAATAAAATAATAGTAAATTATATTCAACAACATATTAAGAAGATTGTACATCATGGCCAAGTGGGTTTTATCCCAGGGACACAAGGATGTTTTAATAAATGCAAATCAATTAATGTGATTTATCACATAAATAGAATTAAGAACAAAAATTACTTACTCATTTTAATAAATGCAGAGAAGGCCTTTCACAAAATTCAGCACCTGTTCATGATAAAAGCACCAAAAATATAAGGCTAGAAGGAACCTACCTCAACATCATAAAAGCTACACAAAAAATCCCAAACTTACTCCATTTATATATGATGTGTTAAAATGCATTCTATTGTTATGTATAATTAATTAGAACAAATAAAAATTTAAAAAACCATATAGATATGAGTGATAAGTGAATACATTATGTAGTGGATCCTTTCAAAAGATCATTTAGTCAAGTAAAAAAGTCAAAAATTCGTGAAATTAAACAAAAACCCCAAAGCCAACAACATAATGAATGAGGAAAAACTGAAAGCATTTCCTTTAAAATCTTGACAAGACATGGATGTCCACTCTCATCACTCCTACTTAATATAGTACTAGAAATTTTAGCCAGAGCAATTAAAAAACAGAAGAAAAATAAAAGGAATAAAAGTAGGAAGGAAGAAGTGAAATTATCACTGTTTGCAGATGATATGGTCCTATACTTAGAACATTCAATGTAGAGAGAAAAAACAGAAAAGAAGAAAAAATGAGAAGAAGGAGGACGAGGAGGAGAAGATCCTAAAAAGTCTCTGCCAAAAGACTGCTGGACCTAATAAACAAATTCAGCAAAGTCTCAGGTTACAAAATAAACACCTAAAAACTAACTTTCCTATATACCAATACTAAGTCTGCTGAGAGAAAATAATCCCACTCACAATAGCCTTAAAAGAAATAACCCCAAACTGCAAATTGGTGCAACCAATCTGGAAAGCAGTTTGGAGATTTCTTAAAACACTTGGAATGGAACCACCATTCAATCCAGCTATCCCACTCCTTGGCCTATACCCTAAAGACTTAAAAACAGCACACTACAATAAAGCAGTCACCTCAATGTTTATAGCAGCACAATTCACAATTGCAAAACTATGGAAGCAACCCAGATGCCCTTCAATAGATGAATGGATAAAGAAACTGTGGTACATGTACACAATGGAATATTATTCAGCAATAAAAGAGAATAAAATTATGGCATTTGCAGGCAAATGGATGGAATTGGAGAACATTATGCTAAGTGAAGTAAGCCAATCCAAAAAAACCAAATGCCGAATGTTCTCTCTGATTAGTGGATGAGGATACATAAGGAGGATGGGAACGGGAAACATAGGAGAAATGCAGGAACTCTAGACGCGGCGGGGGAGGTGGGAGGAAGGAAAGGGGAATGGGTATAGCAATGATGGTTGATTGAGAGGGTCATTACTACCCCTGGTGCATGTATGAAGACACAAATGGTGTGACTTTATCTGGTTTGCAACCAGAGAAATGGAAAAACTGAGCTCTGTTTATGTACTATGACTTGAAACACATTTAAATAAAATAATTAAATTTTAAAAAAAAAAGAAAGAACCCCAAGGACTAAATCTAATCAAGGAGGTGGAAGACCTCTATAACGAAAAGTATAGAACACTGAAGAAAGAAAGTGAAGAAGGCACAAGATGGAAAGACCTCCTACACTCATGGATAGGCAGAATTAATATTGTTGAAATGGACACACTATGGAAAGCAATATACAGATTCAATGCAATTCCCATCCAAATATCAATGACCTTCACAGAACTAGAAAAAAACGGTCCTAAAATTCATTTGGAAGAATAAAAGACTGAGAATAGCCCAAGAAATTCAAAGTTATAAAAGCAATGCTGGAAGCATTACAATACCTGACGTCAAATTATATTATAGAGCTATAGTAACAAAAACTGCATGGTACTGGCATACAAACAGATGGAGAACAATGGTACAGAATAAAAGAAACAGAGACAAGCCTGCACATCTACAGTCATCTGATCCTTGACAAAGTGCCAAAAGCATCCATTGGAGAATACAGCCTTTTTAACAAATGGTGCTAGGAAAACTGGTCATCTATTTGTAAAAGAATGGGACTAGATTCTTGTCTTTCACCCTGCACAAAAGTCGACTCAAAATGGACCAAAGACTTAGGAATTAGACTAGAAACTATGTAACTCCAAGAAGAAAATGTAGGGTCAACAATCCCACATGTAGGCACGGGCAATGTCTGTTTCAATAGGATCTGTAAAACTCAGGAAATAATGCCAAGAATGAATAAATGGGTGATATCAAATTAAGAAGATTCTTCATAACAAATGAAACAATTAAAAATGGGAAGAGAGAACCTATAGAATGGGAGAAAATCTGGGCTGGGATTGTAGCTCAGTGGTAGAGCGCTTGCCTTGCATGCGTGAGGTACTGGGTTCGATCCTCAGTACCACATAAAATAAATAAAGATATTGTGTCCATCTACAACTAAAAAATATTTTTAAAAAAAAGAATGGGAGAAAATCTTTTCCTGGCTACTTTTCTGATCAAGGATGAATGTCCAGAATATCAAAGGGAGAGCAGTACAGGAAAGGGATGAGGGCCAGGGAGAGAAGTAAAAGGGGAAATACTGAGGAATTACATTGGCCAAATTATATTGTTAAATTGTGTGCATGGAACAATATGTAACAACAAACTCCAACATTATGTATGATTATAATGCATCCATAAAAACATAAGAAATTATTCATTGGAAATTAATAAAAAATTGGAATTTTTTTCTCACTGATTTGAAATTTCACCTGTATCATATACCACCTCTTATATATATGCCCAGGATAGTTCCTCAACTTTTCTTTCTGTGCATTGATTTGCCTGGATATATCTTTACCACTTTCATCTTTTGTAGCTAGTAATAGACTTCACATGAAAATTAGCAGGAGAAAAGCCTCTTTGATCTTCAATTTACTTACCTGAAGAATGATAAGAATTGTCCCAAGGAATTTCTCTGAAGATCAAAGATATATCCAGGCTTTGGTATACAATAGGCCCTCAAAGAAGAGAGCTTCCATCACCATTGACTCCTGCGTCATGGAGGAAGAGGTGAAAACTGTAGGGACAGAGAGCAGGGGAAGTTCAAGGGAAGGGCTTTGATGCATACTTCCATTTAGAAAGGTAAAATGAGGGAGACGAAGCTCTGAAGGACAAAATGGAGTGATAAGTGAAGGAGAAGACTAAAGGAGAAAAAAAAGATTATTGAATAGTGTCACATAGCTGACACTATTTGATGAGTGCTGAGGAAAAACTAGTGTTTAGAATGTCACCTGCTTCTTCCTTTAAGATGACAAATTCAGCTGGGTGCAGTGGCGCATGCCTGAATCCCAGTGGCTCTGAAGGCTGAGGCAGGAGGATCACGAATTCAAAACCAGCCTCAGCAAAAGCGAGGCACTAAGCAACTCAGAGACTGTCTCTAAATGAAATATAAAAAATAGAGCTGGGGATGTGCTCAGTGTTTGAGTGCCCCTGAGTTCAATCCTTGGTATTACCTCCCCTCACAAAATGACAACTTCAGGGGTATGGTAGGCTGAAGCCAACCATGTATGAGGAAATGTGTCTTTAGGGTTAACTTTAGTTGCTTGTTCTTACTGACCTGCTTTATTTTACTGACCCTCTGTGCATCTTGATCTATCTGCTATGATTGCTTGTGAGAAAATGTGAATTTGGGGTAAAGTACTGAGGTCAGTTCAACATTAGCAATGACCAATTTGAGAGTCTCTTGCTGTATAGAACTAGGACAACTTGGTATCCTTTGGTTTGAATGTATTTTTATACATATATTGTTAAAGCTATATAACTGAAAACATAACCATATAGCTGTATATTTCATAAAAATTATTTTACATATTAACACCATTGATCTAACTCAATCACTTCTTTTGCTAGTTTCTTTATTTTCTTATCTCTGCTGAGTACTTTATCATTCTAAAGAAAGAGACACGTTTCCGAACACTTCCACCAGCCAATTTCCTAAAGGCTCACGAATACTACAGAGTTATGGGCAGTGACAGATGGGTCCTCACTAATGTTCTCATCATCACTGTGCTCTCAGTTAACTGCACTGATGGGAGAAACAAGGTGGGTGGATCCTCCTCCATGGCTAAGAATTTGTTATGTGGAATGAGGCTTTTAAGTTGTTTTCTAGTTTTTTTCTTCCACTCCATATTTGGAATGAGGTTTTAGACAAAGCTAAAAATCTCTTGGGATATTGAAGAGTGTGGGAAATGTTCTTCAAGAGCATCTTTGGGATCATATGTAGAAAATATCTTCCATGACCAAGATTTATAGAGTTACTGATTAAACAATGAAAGATCCCATCTCTTTATGTCAGAGACTGACACCCCTGTCCTTTGGAGACTAGACTATTTAAAGCAGTTTCTTCAAAGTTGAGGATCCTAAGCTATTTTGGCTAAACAATTGGGGGCAACCCAGAGTTGTACTTGATTGATGTCCTGCATGCCACCAGATTTGCAGAGTTTAGTTTGAAAGCTACCACCCTAGGTAATGCATCCCTTCCTGCTACAGTATTTAATGATATTTTTAAACAAAAGAATCCTCTTCTTTGAGTTCACCAAAGCTTGATAGAATTGTGTAGATAGAAAATGAACCCATGGGTGGTGTGCTGTGGGACCTCTTCACACCTTACTCAGGTCATTGCCTCTCATCAGGACCCCTGCTGTGACTCATCTCCTGACTCAGTAAAGCAAAGCCCAGATGTCCTAACATGACAAGGAGTTATAACGTCATGTCCTGAGCCTAAAGTCTGTTACAACTGTATTCCCTATCATGTGTGTCCTTTGCTCAGTTACAAAGGAGCCTATTCTTACTGTTCTGCATTTGCTCAAGCTATTGTTTACCTGTCTGGAATGTTATCTCCTCATATTCAAGGGCCTTTGCCAGTGCCACTCCCTTCACATGGTCCTCCCTCCTTCTCTTGGCTAAAAGGAATTCTTATTATTTAATTTCCAATCTTTTCACCACTGCCACCTAATCAGCCTATTAAAAATGTGCTGTAGGGGGACGTGAACTGAAATTGAATTCCGTGCATTTATAATTTTGTCAGGATGAACCCAACTATTATGTTTAACTATAATGCTCTAAAAAACAAACAAAAGCAACAACAGCAAAACCCAGTGTAAATTCTCAAGCTCTCTCCCAAGAGATACTACTAACTTAGGAGGTCTGGGGCAGAGTCTATGACTCCTATCTTGACTTGAATCTTAGTTGATAATGATGCAGTAGGCAGAGACCACACTGAGAAACACTTTTATATACTTTGAATTATTTATTTCTACTTTGTATTACACACTCCCTGAATTACAGAATGATCTCTGAAACAACTTGTATATATCTGTTCTAGCTTATATGTTTCAAATAAATTGACTTTTCTGTGTATCTGAGTTGTTTTTTTTTTTTTTTTTAAGAAGGATGGTCTAAGCTGAGTGCGGTGGCTCAAGCCTGTAATCCCAGCACTTTGGGAGGCTGAGACAGGAGAATCGTGAGTTCAAAGCCAGCCTCAGCAATGGTGAGGTGCTAAGCAACTCAGTGAGACCCTGTCTCTACATAAAACACAAAATAGGGCTGGGGATGTGGCTCAGTGGTCGAGTACCCCTGAGTTCAATCCCCAGTACCAAAAAAAAAAAAGAAGGTCTATTTCTGTAAGTGAAACACACCCAAAGAAGGAAGTACCAACTATTCATCTTTATAGCCTTCCATCATGACTTCAGGGCTGGACTTTAACAATAACATGGCCCCAACTGCTTTTCCCTTAGGATGGGAGTTATTGGTGACTACTTTGGAGCCACACAGATGGTCCTCACATTACCTGGACAGGAAGAAAGAACCAGCCATAGCACCAGTGGAATGATGGAAGGTCTTGAGATACTGGTCCAGAAACTTACAGCATGATGTCTTCTTCACCTTCAAGATTAAAACTTTTGAAGGTATGATTTCTATCTGGCTTATATCAGCTTTCACACATCATGCAATAATTTTTTGTTGAATGAAAAAGAGAATAAGTAAATGCTACGCTGGTCTGAGAAAACAATCATGTGATACTCTGAAGCTTATTTCAAGAAAGATTTGGAGAGAGTGACTATGATTAATGAACTTATCCCCACATGTGCCATTTTTCCTTAGTGAACAGAAAATATGATGCTTATCCACTATGTACTTTGTTTTTTAAAAAACATTAACATATTTTAAGACTCTAGAATATAGGTATTATAAAAACATTTTGCATTATTAAGATTTCACTTAAAATTTCTTTACAGTTGTATCTGCTAAATTCAATACTGTATATCCACATCCAATCTTCTAAGCATATTGAATTTGGAAATTACTTCTTATATTTTGTTTGAAAAAAAATTGCTTTAGCTATTTCCTTCTTATACTTCTTTAAAGGAATTCAGGATCAGGGAGACCATGTAACACAGTAGTGTAATAATTTTAGAAGACATTTCTGTCACATCTTGGTTGAATCCATTTATTTTTGCCCTATGCTTCAGTTTTCTAAGCCATAAATTGGAGTTAATACCTACTTTCTAGAAGAATTGAGTATGAAATAAAATAACATGTAATGTATCAGCCTTAGCCTGTTTTATACCTGATGTAGGCAAAGGCAGATAGACTAAACCACCGAAAGGGAATTGCTGCCAGAACATGAATTCATGAAAAGGTACATTGACTTAGAAAATTCAGTACTCAAATTTTGTATAAAAATTATTGTATGATTATATTCTGAAGAGCATTATAAAGTGCTAATAATTTTTATTATCTCATGCCACCTGGTGTCTTTTCCAAGTTACTACAACATGTAATTGTCAGTTTTTAATAAAAATAATTGTAGCTAATATTTGTTAGATTTTCTTTTTCTAACCCAGATATATGTAGATCGTTTACATGTGTTCACATGTTGATTAGTTAACTATCGTTGATCAACTGTTATTATCAGTAATTTTTATGTAGTATGTAATTTTATCATGACATCTCTTTAGATAATTCTTAATGTTCTCCCTATGAGACTCAGAAAGATTAAATGATGTACCTAAGGTCACACAGCCAGAGATGGAAAGACTGCCCTTTAAAACAATTACCTCTCTCACTGCCTTTAAAGTATATAATAGTTAATCTAACCTAATTCATTTGTGTAGCAATTTTTCTTTTATATGATGATCCTTCCAATGTAACAATCTTATTAATAATCTCTTAATACTGTTTCTTTCTTTGGGGTTTAACTGAATAATCTGCTTAATTTTTCTAATAGCTTTTTATCTGTATCTCTTTGAGAGTTTTTTAGTAGTTGCTATAATGATTAAATATTCATTCTTATCATATGACTGTCTACTTTGATTTAATATCACATCCTGACAAACTGAGAACCTTGAACAGTATAATTCCATGTACACCCTATCCTTTATACAATTATATGTTTTACATCTTAATATACTGCAAACCCAATAATATGTTTTAATATTAATTTTAAATAGTCATTTGACTTTTACCATTAAGAAATGAAAAGGATAACTTTTACTTTAGTCACCTATTTGCTGTTTTTTTGTTTTTGGTACTGCAGATTGAACTCAGGGGTACTCGACCACTGAGCCACATCCCCAGCCCTATTTTGTGTTTTATGTAGAGACAGGGTCTCACTGAGTTGCTTAGCGCCTCGCCTTTGCTGAGGCTGGCTTTGAACTCGCAGTTCTCCTGTCTCAGCCTCCCTAAGTGTTGGGATTACAGGCTTGCGCCACTGCGCCTGGCTCTATTTGCTGTTTTTGATCCCTTTCTTTCCTTCTATTTCATATCATTTCCTTTTTTCATTTCAGATTCTAGAAATTTTTTTTACTTAATTTTTTTCATATTTAATTTATTTATTTGTTCTATTTAGGCTTACATGATAACTGAGTGCAATTTGATTCATTATACATAGATAGAGGATGACATATCAATTCTCTAGTTGTAAGTTGTATAGAATCACAACATACATGCAGTCATACATAAGGTTAGGACTATGATGACCATCATATTCCACCACCTTTACTGTCCCCATGCCCCCTCCCCCCTTACACCCCTGTGAACAGAGTTCCACCATTGTTCCCATGACCTTCTCCACATTATGGATCAGCATCCACTTATCAACAAGTACATTCGGCATTTGGTTTTCTGAGATTGGCTTACTTCACTTAGCATGATATTCTCCAACTCCATCCCTTTACCTGAAAATACCATAATTTTATTTTCTCTTATTGCTGAGTAATATTACATTGTGTATATATACCACAGTTTCTTTATCCAGTCATCTATTGAAGGGCATCTAGGTTGGTTCCACAGTTTAGCTATTGTGAATTGAGCTGCTATGAACATTGAGGTGGCTGCACCACTGTAGTTTGCTGTCTTTAAGTCTTCTGAGTATAGACCGAGGAGTGGGATAGCCAGGCTCAAATGGTGGTTCCATTCCAAGTTTTCTAAGGAATCTCCATACTGCTTTCCAGATTGGTTGTACCAATTTGCAGTTCCACCAGCAATGTATGAGCATGCCTTTTTCCCCACAACCTCGCCAACACTTATTGTTGTTTGTATTCTTGATAATTGCCATTCTGAATGGTGTGAGATGAAATCTTAGGGTAGTTTTGATTTGCATTTCTCTGATTGCTAGAGATGTTGAACATTTTTTCATATGTCTGTTGATGGATTGTATATCTTCTTCTGTGAAGTTTGTGTTCAGCTCTTTGGCCCATTTATTGATTGGGTTGTTAGTTTTTTTGGTGTTAAGCTTTTTGAGTTCTTTATATATCCTGGAGATGAGTGCTCTATCGGATGTGTGTGTGGCAAAGATTTGTTCCCAGCATGTCGGCTCTCTGT
>CM053406.1:69540630-69620065 GCA_028644305.1 Xerus rutilus | reverse complement strand
TGTTGGTTATCATTTCCTCCTCATGGAATATTTTGCCAAGAATGCTGTGTAGTGCAGGCTCTCTTGCTGTAAATTCTTTTAACTTTTGTTTACCATGGAAGGTTTTTATTTCATCATCAAATCTGAAGTTCAGTTTTGCTGGATATAGGATTCTTGTTTGGCATCCATTGTCTTTCAGGGCTTGGAATATGTTATTCCATCATCTCCTGGCTTTTAGGGTCTGGGTTGAAAAATCTGCTGAGATAGGAATTGGTCTCCCCTTGTATGTAATCTGGTTCCTCTCTCTTGAGGCCTTTAATCTTCTATCCTTATTCTGTATGTTGGGCATTTTCATTATAATGTGCCTTGGTGTAGATCTGTTGAAATTTTGTATGTTTGGTGTCCTGTAAGCCTCTTGTTTTTGATTTTCCACTTCATTGTTCATATCCAAATTTCCTGATATTATTTCATTGAAGAGATTGTGCATTCCTTTCGTTTGAAATTCTGCACCTTCTTCTATCCCAATAAATCTTAGATTTGGTCTTTGGATGCTGTCCCATATTTCTTGTATGTTCTGTTCATGATTTTTTACCATCTTCACTGTAGGTCAAGTTTATTTTCAAGATTGTATAACTTGTCTTCATTATCCGAGGTTCTGTCTTCCAGGTGGTCTAGTCTGCTGGTGATCCTTTCTATTGAGTTTTTTATTTGGTTTATTGTTCCTTCATTTCAAGAATTTTTGATTTTTTTTTTCATGATCTCTAGCACTTTCTTAAAGTAATCTTTTGCTACTTGTAATTGCTCTCTTATCTCTTTGTTAGAATGATCGATGGTTGCCTTTATTTGCTCTCCTGTTTCTTTGTTGGATTGATCAATTTTTGCCTGTAATTGCTCACTTATGTCATTCTTTAGTTCGCTGATCATTTTAATTATGTACATTCTGAATTCTTTCTCTGACATTTCAACAACTGTGCTGCCAATGGATTCTGTTACAGTGGTATTGAGGTTTATTTGGGGCACTTTCTTCCCTTGTTTTTTCGTGTTGCTTGTGTATCTTCCTTTCTTGAAATACCGATCTCAGGAATTGTGGCTTCTATCCTATAATCTTGTATTGACACTCCAGATTACCTGTGTCTCACCTTGGAGCTACTTCTGTTCTCCCAGTGTCCTCAGAGGGGCACTACTGCCACTAAAGTTGGTGGCAGAGGTAGTGGACGTACCTCTAGAGGGCAGTGGGTGTGGCCTTGGCTGGGCTCCTGAGGCAGCCCCCGAGGGCTATTTTGCCCCTCTCTTGCACTCCTGCTGGTGAACAGGAACTCTGGAGCGGAACAGGAGGTGGGCCCAGGTCTCACTTAGGCAGGGTCACAAGCTGGAGAGTCTGTGTGTGACCCTTACAGTGGGTGTGAGCTCCCCTGGGGCTGGAGGCTAGCAGGCTCTGGTGTGCCTTCAACTGGGCACCCCTGGCTTTCCCTAAAGGTGGTTTTGGGCCTTCTGTATTGCCTGACCACAGGAATTCTGGAGCGGAACTGAGGTGGGCCCAGAGTGCACTTGGGTGGGGCTTCTTCCTGCTGGGATCTCTGCAGGCCAGTCTTACCCTGGGTATGCCTTCCTCTGTGGCTAGCGGCTAGCAGCCCCTGGTCTCCCATTGGCTGGACACCAGTGGAGTTTCCTGAGGGCGGATCTGGGCCCTCTGTGGCTCCTGCGGGTCCATAGGAACTCTGGAGAAGAACTGGGGTGGACCCAGGCCACCCTTGAGTAGGGCTGCCTTGCGCTAGTGTCTCTGGAGCGACTCATACCCTGAGTTTAGGCTCCCCAGTGGCTAGAGGTAGCAGCTTCTGGTCTCCTTTTGGCTGGACAATTGTGGAGGTTCCTGAGGGTGGATCAGGGCCCTCTGTGGCTCCTGCCGGTCCCTCAGATTCTAGAAATTGATTCTTCTCTCTTTTTTCTTGATGTGGTCAATCTAGCTATATATTTGTCAAAAAATTTTTGTTTGATGTTTTCAAAGAACCCAACTCGTGGTTTTATAAATTTTTCTCTATTTTCTCTTACTCTTCATTTCTTTATTTTCCACTCTAATCTTCATCCTTTTCATCCTTCTTCTTGCTTTAGGTTTAGTTTACTCTTCTTTTCCAGTGTCTTAAGGTAGGAATGCAGGATATTGGCTTGAGAATTTTCTTCTTTCTTGTTTCTTTTTCTTTTTCTTCCTTCCTTCCTGGTGGTACTGGGGATTGAACTCAGGGCCTGTGCTTGCTAGGTAAGTCCTTTACTGCTAAGCTACATCTTCAGCCTTTTTTATTTTTTATTTTGAGACAAGGTCTCACTAAATTGTCCAGGCTGGACTTGAACTTGCAATTCTCCTGCCTCAACTTTTCAAGAAGCTGGGATTATAGGCATGCACCACTGTGTCCAGCAAGATTTTTTTTTTTCCAGGTACTGAGGATTGAATCCAGGGCCTTACACATGCCAGGCAAGTGTTCTACCACTGAGCTACATTCATAATCCTTTCTTCTTTTTTATTTAGATATTTTACAACCATAAATTTCCCTCTAAATATTACTTCAGTTGCATCTCATAAGTTTAAATATGTTGTTTATTTTCATTCATCTCAAAGTATTTTCTACTTTCCAATTTGATTTCTTTTTTGACTTATTGTTTAAGAGTGTGTTGTTTAATTTCACATACTTGTGAGTCTCCCAAATTTCTTTCTGTTATTGATTTATAATTTTATTTAGATTGTGGTCACAGTGCTTTGTAATATTTCTATTATATTAAAGGTACTAAGACTTATTTTATGGCCTAATACATAATATATCTTAGAGACTATTCCATGTGCACCTGAGAAGAAACTATTCTGTGTATTTTTAGGTATTTTATAGGTATCTATTAGGTGTAGTTGGTTCATAGTGTGCTCAATTCTTCTATTTCCTTGCTGATCTTCTGCCTAGTTGTTCTATCCATTATTGAAAGTTGAGTAGTAAGTTTCAACTATTGTTGAATTGTCTATTTGTACCTATATTTCTATCTATTTTTGCTATATGTATTTTGGTGCTTTGTTGCTAGGTTCATCTGGTTTATAATTATGATGTTTTCCTGATGTATTGATTTTCTTGTTATAAAATGTCCCTCTTTGTCTATTGTAATATTTTGCTTTGAAGTTTATTTCTGATATAAGTATAGCCATTTTGCCTTTTGTGTAGTAGAATGGTGTACAGTTATACAGTTACCATGTACCAGTATATCATAGTATACATAATATAGAATCACTTAAGAAAAGCGATACATTCTGAGAAATGCATCATTATGTAAGCTCATCCTGGTGTGAATGTCATAGTTACTTATGAAAATCTAGATGGCATAGGACAATCAATCAATGTGGTCTCTCGGTGCAACTAAGAGACATGGTGGAAGCAAGATGTATGTTGCTGGTATAACATAGTTTACCATTTTAGAATAAACTTTTATATAAGTGGAAGGAGCACACTCAAAAATAATGAAAAAGCACAATATAGTAAATATATAGTTGTTTATTATCATTATTGATTATTATGCACTGTACATAATTGTACACCCTTTACTTTAAGATGACTGGCAGTCTAGTAGGTTTGTTTTCACCAGCATCACCAGACATATGTGAGTAATGTCTTATGCTACAATGTTAAAATGACTATAGCATCATTAGAAGGCAAGAATTTTTCAGTTTCATTATAATCTAGGACCACCCTTCTACACGTAGTTTATTTTAACCAAAACTTCATTTTATAGCATATAATTGCATATTTTTCCATTCTTTTTCTTTCATAGTTTTGAATCTAAAGTGAGTTTCATATAGACAACATTTAGTTGAATTTTATTCTTGAGTACTAAAGTTTCAACTATTGTTTTTTATCCAGTGTGACAATCTCTACTTTTGATGATCTATTCTTTTTCTGCTTCTATTGAAATGATCATATGCTTTTATTTTTTCATTATGTTGATATAGTTAATAGCATTGATTAATTTTTAAACATTAAATCAATCTTGCATTCCACGAATAACTCTTTGGTTGTGAAGTACTTCTGTTTTTTTGTATTGCTTTATTATAATTGCAAGAATTTTGTTGAGGATTTTTGTGTCTATTATGAAGAGTATTTGTAGTTTTCTTTCTTATATTTTCTTTATCTGATTTTAACATACAAGTAACACTGTCATCATAAGAAGTTGAAAAATATTACTTTTTCTTTAATATCTTGGAAAGTTTTTATAATAGAAATGGTACTATATCTTCCTTAAATTTTTGTTACAATTCACTAGTGAAGCCCTCTAAACTTAGAGTTTTCTTGGGACATTTTTGAAGTATCAATTTAATTACTTCAGTAAATAAAGGACTATTTATATCATCCTCCTCCTTTAGCAAAGCTTTTCCTAGACTCTCTCTAGTTCTGTGAGCCTACTTCCGAGTCAATTTACTTTTTACATGTACTTAAACTTGTTGTTTGTAGACCTTTGTCAGTTCTACTTTTATGCTGTATGTATAAATCATGTGTGTTTAATTTGCTATCCTTTACTGTTTTCTTTTTAAGGAGAATATGTAAGGAGATTCAGATTTTGAGGTCACTGCTTTTCTACAGATATAGAGAAGTATATAAAAGTTGTCTTCTAGTAACAAGACTCCAGTCTATGTTGAAGAAGCAGGAGGAAAGACTTGTGTTATGGGATTTTTAAGAGAGAGGTACCATCTACCTCCTGGGCAGGTGGCTATATGTTCATTACATGTTCTTTTTACTTCTAAGCATCAGCTCCCCTTTTGTGGGTAGCAGTTCCTAGATTTATGTTTTGGTAATTTTTTTTTACTCTGTATACAGTCTTGTCCCAAAAGATACCCTTCTTTTCCATAATCAAGGGACAACAATGAATATCTGGACCAACCAGATTCTCTTTTTCAGGAGCTGAATCTTTTTTTTTTTTTTTGGTGCCAGGGATTAAACTCAGGGGTACTCAACCACTGAGCCACATCCCCAGCCCTATTTTGTGTTTTATGTAGAGACAGGGTCTCACTGAGTTGCTTAGCGCCTCGCCGTTGCTGAGGCTGGCTTTGAACTCACGATTCTCCTGTCTCAGCCTCCCAAAGTGCTGGGAAGGAGCTGAATCTTGAAAAGAATCACGCTCAAAGATAAATAAAATAACTGGAGCTAAGTGATCCTAGGGGTTTTAATATCTTTATAAGGGTCTATTTAAATAAGCTTCTGTTAACCTGTGTCTCTGGGGCTGCCCTGGTTTCTGTTCTTCTTGAAGATGTCTTTAAAAAATTCTTTCATGGATCATATCATGTTTTCAAAAGTACTTATCATTCTACTTAAGTTAGCCAGAAATTATTTTAGTAGTTGAAACCAAATAAGCCTAATTGATAATAGACTGAGTGGGGAAGGATGGTATTTAGGGGGTTTGTCTGTATGAAATGTGGGTTAACTTTAAAAGACCCTGGCTGGAGAAGCTTGTTTAAAATGCAAATGCTTTACTTCTGGGCCTACTGAGTAAGAAGATTTCTCATTGTGAGGCCCAAAGTATCTAAAATTTGAACATATTTCTAAGGGATCACTTTGAAAAATAAATTTTGGAAACAGCATAAAGATACAGGTTTTGAAAGATAAAAACAGATTAGAAAGCTCTAAATTGCTTAAACTGAGGCTAATCAATTTCTTTCATCATGTTTTCTCATCTGTGAAATCAGTATATTAAGATCCTGGTCATCAAGTTGTTTTAAGAGATTAATATACACATGAAAAGGATTTTCATATTGCTTCAATAAGGAGAATTTCATTAGTCTTAGTGGTCAAGGCCACCGGCTCTTAAATTCTTCCACCTAGGAATATCTGTCTACATCTAGGTGTTTAGATTCTAAAATCAAAGTCTCAGGTAAAAATTGTTAGTTGCCAGAATCTGGTTGAAAATCATTTAAATCCACAATAATAATGTATGGCCACATTTATACATGATGTTTTAGACAAGTGTACTTTCAATTGAGAACTTTTCTTGAATAATTAGAATAGGTTAGAATAGCTGAACACCATATAAAAGTAGTTGGTTCGTACTTAAAAGCCTTGTTCTATAAAACCAAAACTGAAACCCAAACCCAAACCAAACACAAACCAAAATAGTATAATACATCTTTACATTGTAAAATTGTCTTTCATTCATGTTTCATGTCAAACAAGGGTGGGAGAGGGACAGATACCTCTCCATGTAGTGTTACTCCAGGACAGGCTGATGTATGCCCTAGTTCTGGAGTGTTAGTGCTTGATGAGGCAGAGGAAGAGAATATAGAGAACTGGCCACCGGCTCTTGAATTTTTCCATCTAGGAAAGCTGTCTACATTATGCTCAAGTCAATTGCCAAAGCAATCACATTGCCATGCGTGATTTCAGGTGGCTTGAAAAGTGCAATAGCTTGATTTTTTTCTGGTGAGGGGAGGATGGCAGACCTGGGCATTCCCCCCCCCCCAGTCCTAAGGGTTGAACACAGAAGGGTTTGCCACTGAGCTACATCCCCCACCACTTTTCATTTATTTTGTGACAGGGTCTTGCTAAGTTGACCATACTTGCTCTGAACTTATGATCCCCTTGCCTCAGTCTCTGGAGTCACTAAATTGTAGGCAGGCACCATCCTGCTCAGCTCCTGAGTTCTTAAATTAGAGAGAATAGAAATATTTATATACTGAATGTTGACCACATGGTGCTGTATGTTAGCAAGATATTCTAATGTAAAGTAAAGATCGAGGACTACTGGTCTAGGGCTTAGATTCTTTGAAAGGAAGGAAGAATCATTGTTTTTACTTAGAACCTCATACTAACCTGTATAGGTAAAATGTGTGCCTGATATGACACAGGCAGACTTTTGTTTTGCCTTTGTCTAGGGGTGGATTAAAATGGTGGGAAGAACCAGTTGTCCTGAGTTATTGATGGGGACCAGAGCTTGCCTGCCTTTGTGCTCTTTCTTGCTTTACCACCCTGATCACTATCCTGTCTTCCAATACCCTGGCAAAGTCCCTGATGACTTCATATCAAAGTGATAACAGACAAAAAAATTTGAAGGGAAGATAAGATATAAGTCTCAAAAATGTCTTTTGGTTTAAATATTTATGATTATGTAAGCCATAACTTTAATTAGGCTTTTAGAAACCTGGCAGTACTCATATATTATCCTTGGAATTAAAAAAAAAATCACTACTGCCAGATGGCATGGATTTTTACAGATAAATAGCCCTCTCTGAATCATTGTTTATACACACAGACAGATACCAGTATTTGACTCTGAGCCATCATTTGTATCTAAATCCTTCCAATAGGCTAAGCATAAACTGAAGATAATGTCACTTTGAAGGATGTCCCCTTTATAGTGACTGCACATGGGGCTTCTGTCCATGTGGGATGATTCAAGTGCCTGAAAAACTGATCACAGTACATCTCAGACCCTTGCAGGAGATGAGAAAATAGAGAAAAGTTGTCAAGATGCTTGGGAAAGAGGATTAACTTGTATGCTGGATGGGATGAGTGGTTTAGATTCATGGGTTAGCTTAAAATTATGCTGACCCAATTGACAGGCACATGCAAGGCTCTCAATAGTAGCATCAGATTCACTCTAAATAACTCCTAAATTCTGCCAAGAGTCTGTTCCAATAGTGTCCATCCATTCTTTAGTGCATTATCTTAAATGGTAGAGAATTTGTTATATTCCAAGATAGTCTACTTGATAAGAAGTTCTTTTTACTGGAGTAAGGAGGGTTCCTTATTCAAAATGACTGGTTTCCTAATTAAAAGATTGAACATAAAGGATGTGGGGATACACAAGGAGAATGCCATGTGATGAGGGACAGACTAGATTTATACAGCTGTAAGCCAAGGAATGCCAAAGATTGCCAGAGAACTACCAGAAACTATGAAGTGGCAAGAATACATTCTCCTTCACATTTCAGAGGAAGCACGTCCCTGCTAACAACTTGACCTTGAGTTCAAAGCCAGCCCCAGCAACGCGAGGCGCTTAGCAACTTTGTGACATCCGTCTCTACATAAAACACAAAATAAGGCTGGGGATGTGGCTCAGTGGTCGAGTGCCCCTGAGTTCAATCCCTGGTACCAAAAAACAAAAAACAAAAAAACAACAAAAAACAACAAAAAAAGATATTGCAGTTAATCCAGTTGAAAATATAATATGTTTTTCCTTATGAGTAAAGGATTTATTGATGGGAGCTTACAAACTAGAGGAAAATTTCTTGTCTGTGGAAATTTCTTGTCTCCAGAAGTGCTGCCTTTGCTATTATATACATTTTGAAAACATTTGGGGTAAAGTACAGAGCTGCATGTGCTTATATTCAGGAAAGAAGATTCTGGATTGAGTATACAGCTCAGTGGTAGAATGTGTGATTTTTTTTGCAATGCTGAAATGGAAAACAGGGACTTGCATATGCTAGGCAAGTTCTCTACACTGAGCTTCATACCTGGCTCCCTAGAACATACGCTTAGCATGCTTGAGGCTGGGTTCCATCCCCAGCACTGCAAAAATAAATAAACAAAATGAAAAGTAAGAAATATATAAAAGATGAAGATTTGGTGTTAATCCTAATGTTGGATTTGTCCATCCATTTCAGAAATAAGAAGCTATCTACCTCATAAAATTAACAATGCTGATCATCCTGCTACTCCAGGTAGAGAGTCTGAAGACAACACAGGAAGAAGATGATTTTATAAACATGCAAGTGGAGACTGCACAGAATGGCTGACTCATAAGAAGATTATAAAGGTGTGAATTTCTATTTGGAAAGGAGAAAATACTAGCAATAATAATAATATAAAATGATAAAAACACAAGTAGTGTCTTTTCAATTATGTTTCCAGACATGTTTCCCTGTAACTTGTTGAACAACCTTTTATGAAGATATTGGATGACACGTTTTCATTCTTTTTTTTTTTTTTAAGTTCACAGGTTTATTATCAACCAAGAAATTTGGACTTGCAAAAAAAATTATATGGAATTAAATTCACCCTTTTAGTATTATCTCAGTCCATTTTTTGTTGCTATAACATACTCAAGAGTGAGTAATATAATAAATTAAAAAAGGTTTATTTTGACTCATGTTCTGGGAGTCTAAGTGTATGGCACTAACATTTGTTGTTTCTGGTGAGGGCCTCATATTACTTCCATCATAGTGAAAAAGTGGAAGGACAAATGTGTGTGTGCAAAGAAATCACATGGTGAGAGAGGAAACACAAGAAGGTTAGGGAAGCCGGACCGATTTTATAACAGTCCTCTGTCTTGGTAACTAATGCAGTGCCTACAGAATAGAAATTCTCTCACTCCAGCATCATCAACTTGGTCACCTCCCCTAAGACTCTAACTTCCAACACTGTAGCATTGAAGAATTAAACTTCAACATGAATATTAGTGGGGACAAATCTTATTTAAACCAAGTATTTAAATATAACAAGTGTATATTTCATTGGCTTTTAGTATATTCACAATGTAACAATCACTGTTACTTAATTTTAGAACATATTCATCATTCCAAAGTAAGCTTCACACTTGTAAATAGCCATTCCTCATTAACCCTTTCCCCTAGCTCCTGGAAACCACTAATCTTTTTTCTGCTTCTATTTATTTGCTTATTCTGGACATTTCCTATAAATGGAATAGTATATACAGTCTTTTGTGACTGGCTCCTTTCTCTTGGTATAATGTATTCAAGGTTCATCCATGTAACAGTACTTCATTCCCTTTTTCTGATCTTTTTTTTCCCTTTATTTTCTTTATTTATATTTTTTTATGTTTTACTGAGTATCAAACCTAGTGCCTCACATGTGCTAGGCAAGTGCTCTACCACTGGGCCATAATCCCAGACCCCCTTCATTCCTTTTTAATTGCCAAATAATATTAAACTTATGGACACACCACATTTTATTTCCCTATTCATCATTTGGTGCACATTGGAACTGTTCCCATATTTTGGTTATTATGAATAAAATTGCTATGAACATTTGTGTACAGGTTTTGGTGTATACACAAGTTTCTCATTTTTTTGGTTATATATGAATGAATGGAATTGAATAGTCATATGATAACTATTTTTAACATTTTAGAGGACTTCTAAACTGTTTCCCACAACTGACGCACCATTTTACATTTCCACCAGCCATGTTCAAGGGCTCTAATTGCTCCACACCCTCACCAACACTGTTTATAGATAGCTTTTTATTTTAGCCATCCCGGTTGATGTGAAATGATATATCATTGTGGTTTTTATTTGCATTTTCCCAATGAGTAATGATTGAAAACATTTTAAAAGTGTTTACTGGCCATTGGTATATCTTCTTTGAAGAAATACCTATTTAAATCCTTTGCTCATTTCTTTAAATATACTTCATTATTTAGAGCACTTTTACATTCACAGAAAAATTGAGGACAGCAGTACAGAGTTCCCATATGCCTCCCTCCACAAACACATTCTCCCCATCCATCCATCAGCATCTCCACCTAAGTGACATGTGTGTCACCGTTGCAAAATCTACTTAGGTGCATTGTTATCACACAAAGTCCACAGCTTCTTCAGGGTTCCATCTTGGTGTTATAGATTCTATGGGTTTGAACAAATGAATAATGATATATGTTCATTATTATAATATCATACAGAATATTTTTATTGCCCTAAAAATTCTGTCTGCTTTGCCTATTCATTCTTCCCTTCCCCAAACTCCTGGAAACTACTGATATTTTCTCTGTTTCCATAGTTTTAAATTTTCCAGAAGGTCATATACTTGGAAGCATACAGTATGTAGTTTTTTCAGATTGGCTCCTGTTTTAGTCAGCTTTTTCACTGCTGTGATTAAAAGACCTAACAAGAATAATTAGAGGAGGAGAAGTTTATTTAGGGGCTCATGGTTTCAGAAGTCTCAGTCCATAGACAACTGGCTCCATTCCTCCTGGCTTGAAGTGAGGCCACACATCATGGCTGAAGAGTATGGCTGAGGGGAGCAGTTCACATGATGATTAGAAGGCCGAGTGAGAGGCTCTACTCACCAGACACAAAATATATATGCCCCCAATGACCCACACTCTACTTGCCTTCATTTCTCTTCTAAACTCTCTTGTATTGTTTCACATGTGAGCTTTTGGGAGACACTTCAAATCCAAACCATAACAGCTCCTTCCTCTTAATACTATGCATTTAAGATTCCTCTATGGCTTTTCATAGCTTATTTCTTTTTAGTGCTGAGTAATACTCTATTGTCTTAAAGTATCATAGTTTTCTTATTCTCTCACCTGCTGAAGTTCATCTTGTTTGTTTCCAAGTTTTGGCAAGTATGGATAAAGTTGCTGTGCACATTTTGCAGGAATATAATTAAAATCAAAGCTGAAATCAATGAAATAGAAACAAAAAATTCAAAAAATCAATGAAACAAAAGTTGGTTCTTTGAAAAAATATATAGAATTAATAAATACTTATCTAAGATAACAAAGAGAAAGAGAAAGAAAACTCAAATTACTAAAATTCATGACAAAAAAGGAAATACCACGATAGACACTATTGAAATACATATGATAATCAGAAACTCTTGAAAATCTATACTCTAACAAAATAGAAAATCTTAAAGACATCGACAAATTTCTGAGACATATGACTTACCCAAATTGAATCAGGAGGACATAGAAAATTTAAACAGATTGATTTCAAGTAATGGAATTGAAGATGCCATCAAAAGCCTACCAACAAAGAATAGCCCAGGACCAGATGGATTCTCAGTGGAGTTCTACTAGACATTCAAAGAACTAACACCAATCCTCCTCAAATTATTCCATGAAATAGAAAAGGAGAAAATCCTTCCAAACTCATTTTATAAAGTTAGCATCACCCTGATACCAAAACCAAACAAAAACAGATCAAGGAAAGAAAATTTCAGATCAATATTCCTGATGAGCGTAGATGCAAAAATTCTTAATAAAATCCTGGCAAATTCTGTACAAAAACATATTAAGAAGATAGTGCTCTATCATCACGTGGGGTTCATCCAGGGATGCAAGTTTGGTTCAATATATGGAAATCAATAAATGTAATTCATCACATCAATAGACTTAAAGATAGAATCACATGATTATCTCATGATGATGATGCAGAAAAAGCATTTGACAAAATACAACATCCATTGTGCAGGCTTTTATGCAAATATGAACTTCCAATTCATTTGAGTGAACCCAAATTGCTGGATTATATGTTAAGAGTATGTTTAGTTTTGTGAGAAAATGTCAAACCGTCTCCCAACATGGCTGTGACATTTTGTATTCCCATCGACAATTAATAAGAGTTCTTGGCCCATCTTTTAATTGGGTAATTTGTCGTTTTTAGAGTTGAATTTAAGATTTTTATATGTATCATTAGACACAAGTCCCTTACCATTTTGACTTCTGACTCTCACATTCTTTGGATCTTTTTTTTTTTTTTTAATATTTTTTTAGTTGTAGATGGACACAATGTCTTTATTTTATTGCTTTGTATGTGGTGTTGAGGATCGAACCCAGGGTCTCACGCATGCGAGGCAAGCGCTCTACCACTGAGCTACAATCCCAGCCCACATTCTTTGGATCTTGATGCCACATTTACATCACTTTTGGTCACAAGGAAGAAGCATTCTGATGTTCTAAATGCCAGGCTGTGCTAGGGAACTTGAGGACTTGGTTATACTCCTCCAGGCCCATCTAATGAGAAGCATGCCTACAACTCTTCCCTCTCTATGGATCTGCTTTCATAGATGTGAAAGTGGGAGAGACTGGCTCTTTAATCAGTATTCGTTTTACAGTTTTTTGTTTTGGCCTTCAACTTTTTGCCCTAAGTCATTTGGGTTCCTGAAGTTTAATATTCAAAACCAGTCATTAAAACTCAAATTCTTCCCTCGAATCATTGTCTCTGGGATCAGCTTTAAAATGTATTTTAAAATTCAAATGCAAGAACTTGATTCCTTTGCTATCTCCTTCCCCAATGTCTGTAAATTTGAATGGGGACAGAGGCAAGGATATAAGGATATTATGTTGCAAAATTATCTTGCTATAGAAGATGGTCGTCCAAAAGGAAACAGGAGTGTAAGCAGGTGCAGCTGCATGGGTAGAAAAGCTCAGCGATAGAAGCTGGACATGGTGCTGTATGCTTGTAATCCCAGCTGCTTCGGAGGCTGAGGCAGGACTATCTCAAGTTCAAAGCCAGTCTGGGCAATTTATCAAGACCCTGTCTCAAAACAGAAAATAAAAAGGGATGCAGATCTAGCTCAGTGGTAAAGCACCTTTGGATTTAATTCCCAGTACAAAACAACAAAATCAAAAAACAAACAAAACAAAACAAAATAAAACCCATTGACAGAAAGTAATCTAAGAAAACCAAGAGTCATTCTGAAGTGTGAACAGCCACTTTGATTTGTGTTCCAGTTTGATAGTCATGGGTCCTCTATGGGTCCATGGAGGTTAAGGTGTCAGAAAGGCAATTGGAAATAGCTCAGGCAAAGAGGAGAATCCATTTTAAGGTATCTCATAGAACCCCAAGATTAGAAAGTAGTTGTCTCTGGAACAAAGGAAGCAGAATCTCAAATGTAGCCACCTTAGCCTTTTCTGTTTTATCAGATTACTTATATCTTGTTTTTGCATTTCTCAGGGATACTGAAAGAGCCTGAACTTTCTTTTCCTTATTTTGATATGGGGATTGAACCCAGGGTGCTTTACCACCTCCCAGGTCCTTTTTATTGTTTGAGAGAGGGGCTTGCCAAATTTCTGAGGCTGGCCTCGAACTTGCGATCCTCATGCCTCAGCATTCCTAGTTGTTGGGATTACAGGAATGTGCCACTGTGCCCAACTCTGCTCTTTCTTTTAAAATTACACTTCCAAAATTCTCAAGAAAAAACCCACTCAGTTTCACAATTTAAGATAAAGTGAGCCGGGCCTGGTGGCGCACACCTGTAATCCCACCATTTTGGAAGGCTGAGACAGGAGAATGGCGAGTTCAAAGCCAGTCTCAGCAACAGAGAGGCACTAAGCAACTCAGTGAGACCCTGTCTCTAAATAAAACACAAAATAGGGCTGGGGATGTGGCTCAGTGGTTGCGTACCCCTGAGTTCAATTCTCAGTACCAAAAAGAAAAAAGAAAAAAAAAAGATAAAAGTGAACAGAGGAAGAGAGAGAGTCCAGCTCTAATAAGAGAAATGTTTCCATGCAAATGGTGTGGTAGGTGAGGGAGATACTAAAAAAACTTCAGTGTATTGGCAACAACAGATCTGTTAGGTGTTATGTTCATTCCAAATTGGATATTGCTGGAAGTTGCAACTTCTTAGACCAGTATACAAACACCTTCAAAATCTCCCTTTCATCCATTTATTCTTTTTTTCAAAATCAACTCTGAATATTTCCCTTTTTTTCTTTCATACCTCTGAGCCTTTGTGCATGTATTTTCTTTGTCTGGAAGAACTTCTGCTTTTTAGTTCTGTCTGGTTATCTAATTATCTTATAGGTCCAGCATAGCATTCCTTCTAGGGCCCCCATCAAAATTTCTTTCTTTCTTTCTTTCTTTCTTTCTTTCTTTCTTTCTTTCTTTCTTTCTTTCTTTCTTTCTTTCTTTCTTTCTTTCTTTCTTTCTTTTTTTTCTTACAGTACTGGAATTGAAAGCAGGGTCTTGGACATGCTGGGCTAGTCCTCTAACCACTGAGATATATCCTCAGCCCTTTTTAAAATTTTTATTTTGAGACAGGCCTGGCTGGCTTGGAATGCCATCCTCCTGCCTTAGTCTCCCAAGTAGATGGGATCAAGACATGTACCAGTGCCTGCCTGTCCCTATCACATTTGATTGTTGTTATTGTGCAATCTGTCTCCATTCTCTATCAACTGGGACACCCTAAAAGTGTACTTTGTCTTATTTATTTCAGTGGTGGCTTGTCTTTGGTTGGTACATCACAGATGTTCAATAAATTCTCACTAGTTCTTTTTTTTTTTTTTTTTTTTTAAATATTTATTTTTTTAGTCATAGGTGGACAGAATATCTTTATTTTTATTTATATGTGGTGCTGAGGATCGAACCCAGTGCCTCACGCATGCTAGACGAGCACGCTACCACTGAGCCATAACCCCAGCCTCTCACTAGTTCTTTTACTATTTTTCTCCCAGGCATAAATCACCTAGGTACCCCAAATCCTCAGATTATCAGGAAATTGAGAAAATAAAGCATGGTTTGATTTTATCCTTTATCTTTGCTCTCTATTTTAAATTTAAAATTTGATTTTGTGAATGTAATTTCATTTTGTGACCTTTCTCTTGCATTAAAATAGAAATACCCTTCATGCACATAATAATGAAAAGGCAACCCCCATCCCATTAAAAAAGCAGAAGTGAACACGAATAAATAAAATAAGATTACAAATCCTCAAAATACTGAAATTTTGGGCTTAGTGTGGGGTTATGTATAATGGAGATAGTGGTTCTCCTCTTGGCAGTTTTTAATTGCTATTTCTCAAACCCAGTCATAAATTAGGCAATTAATCATCTCTCAGTCCTTCCTCTCACCCCATTTTTCCTCTTTCTTCTCTTGCCTCCTTGCAAAACCAAAGATAGGTTGTGAGGCCGGGAATAAAGAGTAACATTCTTTTCTCCTGCTCCTTCCTCTTTATTTTCTCGCTCTTTTTCTCCTTCAAATTCTGTTCTTCCTCATTTTCCTATCTTTGTCTGATGGACACGAAATCAAATATGGCAAACATGCTTTGCTGTGATTTGTGAATTCACGAAAAGAATTAAATACTTGGACTTTTTAAAAAATAAAATGTACAAAGTTGATTATTGCAAATGTAAATTAATGATTAAAATTCTTCAGGTTTCAAAGCTATTCAGAGTAAGATGGTCAGGCAATTTTCCCTGCATCTGCACTAAAATGCATCAAATTCCTATTCATTGGATTTGCAGAATGAAATCTGTTTACCTTTCACTCTCATCTAAATCTGGGGAAAAAAATCAATAAAAATCTACATATAGAGGGCTGGGGCTTGTGGCTTAGTGGTAGAGTGCTTGCCCAGCATACGTAAGGCCATGGGTTTGATCTCCAACACTGAAAAAAAAAAAAATCTGCATATGCTTATTAAGTATTTCATAAGAATGTAGGCTTTGACCAGCGATCTGAAACTGAAGACCAATAGCCAATGCCAGTCAGGAACCCTTACCATCCCTCACTTAAGGGATCTTAGAGACGAAGAACAGGAAATAATAATAAAAGGCTACGTTTTAAAGACAGTATTAACTTTTAATTTTCTTTCTTTTGTTTTAGGTGGGGTGGGGCCCAGGGCTTCACACATGCTAGGAAAGCGCTCTACCACTAAGCCACATTCCCAGCCCAAGAATGTATTAATATTAAAACGAAAAGGTCCCTAGAAATGGCATTGCTAATGATGCTGGAAGAGAACAAACCCGGGGATGGTGTTGGACGGTGCAGGGACGCGTCCTCCCGGGCCGCAGCGCTGGTTTCAGGAAGGCTCCGCCCGCAGGACCCATTTCCCGGGCGCTCACCCGCCCCCTCTACCAGCGCTGGCAGCCCTTCCGCACGCGCACTCGGAGCCGACGTATAGGTAGTCAGGTCGCCTTCCCCGCCCCCAAATTGCCACCTCTGATTTGCCTGTTTCTCGGGACCGCCTCTCGGGCCCGACCAGTGTGGAAGTCGCCTCGGATCTCCGCCCTCTCTGCCGGCGGCGTGGGGCTCACGGCGGCTAACCCGGCGGTGAGCGGGCATGGCGGCTGTGGCGGTGGCCGCAGGCCGGCTGCTGAGGCTCCGCGCTGCCGGGGCGGAGAGGCACTGGCACCGGCTGCGTGGCGATGCGCTGGCTCGGAGCTTCCTGCAGCCCTCCTCGGCCGGCGAAGATGCAGCCCAGACGCGGCAGGTGGCTCACTTCACTTTCCAGCCCGACCCGGAGTCCCATGAGTACGGTAAGTCGGGGGCCACCCTGTCAGTCCCGCCGCCGCAGACTCCCAGGCCCGCGGGCGCTCGAGAGGAGGGCTGCCTTCCTCACGAGGAGGGGGTGTCGGTAGACCGATCTCTTGCCTTTCGGCTTCAAACCTGGTCAGCTGTAGAACCCTCCCAGGCCCAGGGTCTGACTGCTAGCCCTTTTTTCGTTACTAAGCCTTTGAGACTCAGCCCCTGGGCACCTTCGAGATGGGTGAGAGGGCATACCACCTTTTGCAAGGGCCTGAGGTGGAGAGGTGGTGCCCAATGGATCTTCTATCCCTTCTTTCCCAGCCCAGACCTTAGATGCCACTCATTTTAGGTAGCAGCATTTAAAAGAAGGACTTATTTATGTTTTTGCTTGTGGTAGAATAAGCTGAGGGACCCTGTGACTGAATTGATTTTCCCAAGGTCGCAGAACAGGTTCTTCCTCAAGTTGGGAAAATCCAGGCTTTTCAGGAGGCTGAGGCAGATGGATTAAAGTTTGAGGCCAGTCTGGGCAAGTTACTAACTCTGTCTCAAAATAAAATAAAAAAGACAGGGGATGTAGCTCAGTGGTAGAGCACTTGGCTAGCATGTGCAAGGTCCCAGGTTTAATCCCATTCCCAGGAAAAAGGAAAAAATGTAGGCTTCCTATTTGAGTCTAGTGCCAAGCTTGTGCTGGGCCATGCTGCCACTTAGCTAAGGAGGAGTAATTGATGTAGGTGTTGGGAGGTGGAAGCTATAGGAAGGGCTTGTGACAAACACCTTATAGTATGACTTTTATGCGGCTTTTACTATTTCTGAATGTTTTATGTAATTTCGTAAAGATCCAGTGTCTGTCATCAGAATATCAGGAAACTGTAAGAAAACATTTTTCATTTTCTTGTCTAATAACTGCTTATGTGCTAGAGCTGACATTTTTGGAAGTATGTCTTTACTTGTGAAAAATATTAACACGTATTTATTTATTTTTTTAATTTTCTTTTTGGTACTAGGGATCGAACTCAGGGGCACTTAACTACTGAGCCACATCCTCAGCCTCCCACCCCCTTATTAAATTTTTTTGTTTTGGAAAAGGATCTTGCTAAGTTGCTTAGGGCCTCGCCAAGTTGCTGAGGCTGGCTTTGAACTTGTGATCCTCCTGCCTCAGCCTCCAGAGCCACTGGGATTATAAGTGTGCATCACTGTGCCCAGCGAGAATAAGAATTTATTGCGTACTTATCACTGGAAGGCACTGAGCTGAGAAATTTACATTCATCATCTTATTTGATGCTTAGGACAACCTTAAAGGGTAGGTAATGTTTTTATTCCCATTTTTTAGTTTCATTGACTGAGGACACAGACATATTGGTGGCAGCTCCTGCTTTGGAATCTTAATTATTCAGATTCTAGAGGTGATATTGTAAACATGGTACTAAAATGCAAATAGAAGGAATTTACTAAGAGGTTATCCCAGCTTTGTGAATAGTTGATAGATACCATAAAGGTGAATAGCAATTTTTTTCACCAACAGAATGAACTTTAATTCTGTCTCCACAGAAAGAAACTCTGACTCAATGCTTGAGAAGTAGGGCATAAGTCTTCTTAATCCTCCTTCCACAGTTGTGAAATAATTAAAATCTTAGTGCTGTCACATTTGTATGTTGTTATACAATACAAACATATTACATATAATTTACATAGAAGAAAAGTAAAAAGTTGCTTGGTGGGGTGGGACACACCTGTAATCCCAGTGGCTCAGGAGGCTGAGGCAGGATGATTGTAAGTTCAAAGCCAGCCTCAGCAACGGTGAGGCACTAAGCAACTCAGTGAGACCCTGTACACAATAAATACAAAATAGGGCTGGGCATGTGGCTCAGTGATTGAGTGCCCCTGAGTTCAATCCTCCATACCAAAAAAAAAAAAAAGAGAGAGAAAAAAACAAACAAGTAAAAAGTTATTTCACCATTCACTACAGTAAATATTGCTAACAGTTGAGGTGCATCCTTCCAGTTTAGTGTATTTTCCATAATTGTAGTCTTTTTTTTTTTTTGAGTGTGTTATCTTCTACAATTTATTATTTATTTTTAAAAGTTTAAAAAATTTTTTATATTAATTTATTCTAATTAGGTATATATGACAGCAGAATGCATTTGGATTCATTGTACACAAATGCAGCACAACTCTGGTTGTACACAATGTAGCATTGCACCATATGTGCAGTCATACCTGTACCTAGGATAATGATGTCCATCTCATTCCACCATTTTTCCTGCCCTCATACCCCCTCCTCTCCCTTCCTTCTCCTTTGCCCAAACAAAGTGCCTCCATTCTCCCCCACCCCAATTATGGATCAGCATCCACTTATCAGAGAGAATATTTGGCCTTTGGTTTTTTGGGATTGGCTTACTTCACTTAGCATGATATTCTCCAACTCCATCCATTTACCTGCAAATGCCATAATTTTATTCTCTTTTATGGCTGAGTAATATTCCGTTATGTATATATACCGCAGTTTCTTTATCTATTCATCTATTGAAGGGCATCTAGGTTGGTTCCATGATGAAGATTTGTGCTTACTTTTTCTTCTATTAGGTGCAGGGTATCTGGTCTAATTCCTAGGTCCTTGATCCATTTTGAGTTGAGTTTTGTGCACGGTGAGAGATAGAGGGTTAGTTTCATTTTTCTACATATGGATTTCTAGTTTTTCCAGCACCATTTGTTGAAGAGGCTATCTTTTCTCCAATCATAATTGTAGTCTTAATACAAATACAATTTGCTTTATTTAATAAGGAGCTTTTCCCATAAGGGTATATAAGGGTACATAGTCATTATAACCTTCTTTAGAATTTAGAAGACATGCACCATAGAAAGACTACAATTCAGTAATTGGAATCAGATTATCCTAGGTTTGGTTTTATCCCTGCCATCTATGACTTTGGGGTTATCACTTATTCCCTTTAAGCCTCAGTTTCTTGCTGGGTACAGTGATGCATGCCTGTAATCCCAGCAGTTTGGGAGGCAGAGGTAGGAGGATCACAAGTTTGAGACTATCCTGGGCAACTTAGTGAGACACTGTCTCAATAAAAAATAAAAAGAGCTAGAGATGTAGCTCAGTGGTAGAATGCCCCTGGGTTCCATCCTCAGTACAGGGAGTGATGTGTGTGTGTGGGGGCTCAGTTTCTTTATAAGAGGCTAATAATTATATTATTATTATATATAATAATTATGTCTACTTTACAAGGAAGTTCAGAGGCCTAAGTCAGATAATTTTTATAAAATACTTAACACAATATTTGACAACTAAGAAGTACTTGGTAAATGGAAACAGTAATTACCATTGTGCTTTTGTCGTTACAATTTTGTAATGTTATAAATAAAGTAAATATAAGCGTTTCTTGTATATGACTTTCATGTATCTGAGATTATTTCTTCAGTATAGAGCCCTGGGGGTGAGATTTCTAACCCCAAAATATGAACGCTTAATAGATTTTTTTTAAAATATTTTTTTTAGTTGTAGATGGATACAATATCTTTATTTTATTTATTTTTATGTGATGCTGAGGATTGAACCCAGTGCCTCATGCATGCGAGGCAAGCGCTCTACAACTGAGCCACAATCCCAGCCCTATTAATAGATTTTTAAATGACTGGGTTATACCCCATCTTTATGAGACTATTAGATTGTTTCAAATATAAGAGTATATAAGAGTTTATTAGGTGTTAATGCTTAATTCACAGGTACACACACATACTCGGATATTTTGTGCTAAATGTACTTTGTTTTAATTTGCATTTGTTTCATTTTTGTTGACAAATATTTCCCCATGTTCAGTGGATTTATTTTCTCTGGGAATTGAGTGTTCTATGCTTTTTTGCATTTTAAAAATTGTGTCCTTAGTATTTTTTCTATCAATACTAATTCTTTCTGCCATTTTTTTTTTATTTTTTTATTTTCTGACCTATACATTCCACCTGAGGGGATCTGCTGGCCTCAGGCTGGTAATCATAGTTCCTCAAGACAAATATCATCCACACAGCACACAATAAAATAAGTAACAAGTATATACAAAGTGAGTACATGTTCTTGTTTATTCAAGGGGGTAATACCTAATTTCCAGGGGCATACAATGCAGCAGGGGCCACACAAACAGATACCATTCTCCCATAAGGGAGATCTAGCAAGGACAGCAGAAGGAATACAAAGTCCTGTGCCTTGCTGGGAAATGAGGTTTGTGATGCCTCTGCCCATTCCTTCCCTGCTGTCAGCAGAAACCAGGTCTCTGGGGTACAGGCTGCTGTGAGTGTGAGAAAGGCCCAGGAGGGGGTCAACCTGAGGCCTGAAATGATGCAAAACCTGCTGTCCCAGACAGTGGAGAAGCATTAGGACTTCCAAGTTCTATGAAAAAATGCCTCCTAGACAATGAGGGAATAGGCCCAAAGGAGGAGAGGGTAGGAACTGCTCTTGCATGCTCCCCGTTGTCCACACTACCTAAAGTGAGAAGATCCTTTTTGTATAATTTGCTCTGGGGAGTGACTTACACCCTGATGTGAGTCTCCTGTGTCCTTTCCCCAGGTGCACCTTGAGGGTCATGCAGGCTCCTCTCTTAACACTATGGTTATTTCCCACATGGGTCAGAGTGATCGGGCCCTACTGTAAGCCCAGCACAGTTGGTCTGTTATGTGATGAAGTGCTTTTTCTTTATAGTATTTGGGAAGTTCTCACGTCTCCCATGTATTTGCTCAGGGTCCTGGTCCTCCACAGGGGGTATTTGGATTCTGGACCCTGCTGCCTAGTTCTTGGTTTCCTGCCCATCAGAAGCACATGAGCCCCACTTTGAGCAGGGCAGCCACCTGCAGGGCCTCCATCTTCTAGGGAAAGAAAGGACAGAACGTTGGTCGTGCAAGATTCTTATAAAACAAAAAGTATCAATCACAATAGATCCTTAGAACAACCGTGTCATGGTTATTGAGACACCTGGAACCTTCACAGTGGATGATGTTAGCCATAAAGAACTTACGCCAAACCCAGGTCTCCCTAAAATACTGATTGCTCAAGTTCCCGAGTGCATTTAGAACTTGTTTTATGCATCTGTATAATAATTCTTGAGTCAGCTAGTCATTTCTGTGCCCTTGAGTTCACATGTCTTCAATAAGATTTTAAATAAGTGGCTTAAAAAATGTCTCTAAATTTTTTTTTTAATTTAAAGAAACAGGAGGGGGTAAAAAAAAATACCCCACTACCTGTATTGATTTCACTGATTTTCAAGGGACATTGAATGCCAGTGCTACACACTCAATTTCCTCACTCTGACCCAGCCTGCAATAAGACTTCTGTGCAAAGCACAGCCCCTGTTGTGCTCCTGTGCCCTGGAACGAAGTGGAGGCTTCGTGGACCAGGTGGCATCCAGGCCAGACTAGGAACATGAGTGGGTATTGAGACATGTGGGGAGGGATCTTCAGGGCTGGAGAGGACAAAATGAACCAAGATACTGAGCCATAGACCTTCTGACTGTTGAGAAGACAGTGAAGTGTTTGTGGTAGGTGAAGGGTAATCTAACAAGAGATGTGTAAAACAGAGAAAGGAAAACGTCCTCCAACAAGAAGGTAAAATACCTTCCCCAATGGAGGTTCCGCATGTCCTCTCTGGAGGTGAAGTAGCTGAGGATCACTCTGTCAGTCACCTTTGACCCTGAGGCCCTAGTCCCTTGGAATAAATTCATGAGGAAGAATCTTTGTTCATGTAAACTGTCTTTCCCCCAAAAAGTAAAACAAAAACATAAGCAAACAAAACAAAACTTAAAAGAAGAAGAATCTGACCAAGCTTTGACCCCTCGTACTTCACTTGTGTCTCAGCTGTTACACTAGGAAGACAGGGTTTGCTTCATTACTCACACCGGTTCATTACTGCAAGGCATCTAGGACACATTGTGTCCTAATATGGCTCCCCTCAAAACAGTAACACCACACAAAACATAAACTTACCCAAATAAAAGGCAGCATCAACTTAAGGTTCTACTTTAATATCACTACACTAACCTAACATATTTTAACCCTTTTTCTGATTCATTTACAAAATATTTATCTATACTCTGTAATGCTCTGTAAACATCAAATCAAAGTCTTGAGACAGCAAATGTACATGTTTTCCTACACTACCATGGAGGGGTAGTTATCATAAAAGGCCTACAAACTAGACTCTAACAAATTGACAACTGGAAAAAAACCATAAAATTGTAAAAAAATAAAAAAATTTAACAACAAGCAAAAAACCAGGAATAATCAAACTTATAGTCTAAACTTTGCTATAGAAAAAAAAAAGAACCTCACCTCACTTCATTTACCAAGCTATAGGCATTTTATAAATACTACTCAAGTAATTAACAGCTCATAAAAAAAATGGGGAAATTTTTAGGTAGAAACAAAATTAACACCAACTCATTCTCTGACAAGTAGTTCTTCTAAAATGTGTGTCCACACAGAGGGAAGTTTGGCAAAACCATCTGCGAGGGTCTACCTTGTGGACCAGACTCCTGTCGGGTCTGCTTCAGAGGTGCAGGGATCAGACCCCTACTTCAGGTAGGCCAAGGAGTCCTGGGGGACTTTAGTGGGCTTCTTGTGCTGCACGTGATGTCCTCCAGCACCTGCTGCTGACGCCTCAGCTTTGTCAAGAGCTTCTTCTCCAGCACATGTTTCCATTACAATTCATTCCTTAGTCCTTAAACACCTTCTTTGATAACTTACTCTGGTTTCTGGACTGACAATTGCACTGTTTTTGTAGAAAAAAGGATTCTGTCTTGCAATACCCAGAAAATTCTAGATACATTGATCAACACCAGTTTGACTTTCTTCCTGATCTGTGCCATTGACATAATCCTCACTCATAAGAGAAGCAAAGCAAACCTCGAATGATGACTCTAACTCGTCCACCAAGGTGCCCTAGAAGTTCTTGGAGCATCAGGCGCTGCCTGAAGAAGCCAGGCCTGGCCCGGGAGTCCAGCAGGAGTGGCAGGGATCCCAAAGGCTGCCCGGAGAACATACCTCCCAGCGGAGCTGCCTTGTGTGGAATGGTGGGCCGTGGCTCACTGCATCTTCCCATTTCACAGTGTGTTCAGTATCACATGATGTCACTGGTACCACCCTTCGTCATGGTTCAATGTGCTAACATGGACGTGTCAGACACTGTGCTAAATGGTGGGGTTTCCTAGAGAGATCTGAGGAGGAAGGGCTGATGCACAGGCCTATACCAAACTCTAGACAGTGCCGAGCAGAACCTGTGCTAAATGTATGAGGGACCTTTGTTTTCTAAAAGACCCTAATTTTCTTTACTGTAGAGGTGTATTTTTGGGTGTAGGTTACAGCCTGCCCACTGTTAACTTTACTTATTTCTGGAGACTACCCCTCGGGCACTCATTTGCCTCTCTGTCTCAGATGCCACAGCTCTGTGAATGACTTCTCTATTGCTTCAACACTACCGCAGAGGAATAGTTATCAAAGACCTACTTCATCAGACTGCTGTTACACTGCCCTTCTTCTGTTGTCTGTCTTTGAATTCTGACATTGGTAGATATTTTTCTACTAATTCTTTTAAGTGGATAACAATTTTTGTTTGCATATTAAACCTTTATTGAAGCAGCTACTTGTGCTTATTTGTTCAGTCATTTATTGAACAAATATTTATTGAGCACCTACTACATGCCAGGTACTGTTGATAATGCTGAAGATACAACTCTAATCAAGAACTGTTAAGAATCTCCTCCCTCTTGGAGTTTATATTCTGTGTGAGTCTAATATTCTGCCTACATTCTACTTTATTTTACAGAAACCAGGACGATGTGATTATTCATGATCTTCTACTTAATACTTTCAGTGAATAAATTGATCCCAACCACAGTGCCCAGTTTTTACCAGTGTGCAGCCATTAGCTCACCTCCTTGGCTCCGAAGAAACTGTGCTGCTATATCATTTTGGTTTTTTTATAACTTTTTGTCTTGAAAAAGAATTGTCTGTTTGTTTTGAAACTTGTCAACCATTTATTAACATTCATAATTTGATATTTGTGTTTAGTGATTTCTTGGTATTGTGCTTTTTTTTCAGTGCTGAGGATCAAACATAGGAACTTGTGCATGCTAGGCAAGCATTCAACATTAAGCCGTATCCCCATTCCCACTCTGTTTTTTGTTTTTTTTTTTAAAATAAAAGTCTTACCAGTGGTACAGCTTTGGTTAGCACATGCTACAAGTAGGCTTATCTTATGAGGGAACAAAGGCGTATTCTATAGATGGTTTTTGGTGTAACCTATAAGTGAATAAATAATTCTCAGGAAAACATGTATTTAACAATATCTTACCAGCCGGGTGCGGTGGCGCATGCCTGTAATCCCAGCACTTTGGGAGGCTGAGACAGGAGAATTGCAAGTTCAAAGCCAGCCTCAGCAATCGCGAGGTGCTAAGAAACTCGGTGAGACCCTGTCTCTACATAAAACACAAAATAGGGCTGGGGATGTGGCTCAGTGGTTGAGTGCCCCTGAGTTCAATCCCTGGTACCCTGCCCCCTCCCCCCAAAATCTTACCTATGAATAATATTATTTCTTCCTGTCCCATCCACAAATCATGCTGCAACTTAAAAAAGAATGGTAGTTGCTCTATTAAAACTGCCATTTATGACTTGTAAAAGCATTGAGTAGATGAGCAATTAATCCTAAGCCCTAAAATTTTAAATCTATCTGGCAAACATTTTCAGTAGTGAAAGCATAGTTCGTGTGCTCACATGTAAAAATAAATTCTAAATACCCTTTTTTATATATGAGTACATTCTTTGTGATATCAAGCAATGCTTTTCAGATTTACTTTGAGTTTTATTGTTAAAGTTTTTGCTTTTTTTCTGCTAAACTCTTGCAGAGCAGCAATGCAATAAGAGGAATTAGTGGGCGCTGGGGATGTGACTTGCTGATACAGCACTTGCCTAGCACGCACAAGGCCCTGTGTTTGACCTCCAGCAATGCAAAAAAAAGAAGGAAAAAACCCCAAAATCTTGAGGGCATTCAGTATTAGTTCAAATAGTCAGCAGACTTAAAATTAATACCAGCTTAGATGATGAAGAATTTTAATTCTCCTTTGTCTAACTATGAAAATCCTTACAGACAAATGTAAATGTTGCTCTTTGAAATAGATGAAATTATGAGAAAGAGTGGGAATGTCATTGTGATCAGGAGAAAAGTTTATCCTAAACTGTTATCATCGGATGCTGAGCACCAATGAATACTGTAGGAATATTCATAGAGTAGCCAAGGATTTGAGGAAACTGACTATTAAGTAATAAAGTTTTAGCCTGATAAAAAATAAATTGTGATGTAATTGTGGATACATGGTGTGGTTATGTTTCCTTTGACAAAGATGTTGTGTCAGTGATTTGCTGAATAAATTCTTATCATCTCCATCAGAAATAAGAGATGAACAGGCTATTATTCTGGGCGCAGAGGGCAATGGAGCATATCTGATAAGGGATTGCCAAGACCTGAAGCTTGGGCCTCAGCAGTGTTGAAAAGGTCAGAGAGATGTATCAGAGGACAGTGGAAGAACTAAGGATTTATAGTTCAGAGCCTTCTGTGGAGCTGAGCTAGCCTAGGGAAGAAAATAGACTTCCAGGAAAAGGTTAAGTGACCAGTGTTTCATGGTCAGAGGATGGAAGGCAACAGCAGTAGCTATTATGATCCACACTGGGAATTAAGCCTTGACTTTTGGGACACATTGGTTGGGTTACTGAAGAGCATAGAGGTTGGATTGGACAGCGGCCAGGGTAAGCAGCAAGTTAAGGTGGCCACTACTGGATATATCAAACACTAAGGTAGGACTGGACCTCTGCATCAGGAGATTCATGCAGGAGTCTGTGCTCTGAATAGTGCTTTTGGAAAGGAATTGAGCTTAGGTTTTGGGGCACTGGGCAACATCTAGGCCTCAGGCAAAGCTCTGAGTCATGATGTTTCTGAACTGCAACTTGTGGAACTTTGTCAGATAAAGCCTTACTATACCATTTAGAATAACACTAATGTCAAGAGGAAGGACATGGACAAAGTCCAGAATTTAACAATAAACAGCTAACATTTATTCAGCACTCACTGTGCCAGGTACTGTTCTGAGTGCTTTATGTATATTGCTCCATTTACTCCTCCCAAAAATTTATTCAGGGAGACAGGCACTGACTTGCAGAGATTCTGCTTATAGTGAGACAGTAGGCATGGCATTATGTTGTTCTCTGAATACCAGCAGTTCTGGGTACTAAAGTTTATTTGTATGTAGCCTGCCTTATTGGTTCATGGGCCATGGCTGGCTGTTGTTATGGCATACTGAACACATACAACTGGTCCTGTGCGTTCCTTATGGTTGAGATTCCTAACGTCTGTCTAGGGTGAGACCACTTGCACTCTGGCTCTCACTTTCACTTTAAGGTCCCATAGCTTTTATTGTCTATGTACATTTAGTTTCTTGATTATATTCCTTCTTCGTTTTTAAAAATTGCTTATAAATTATTTGATATTTCTAAGTTTTACCTCATCAACAAGCTTCTGCAGATTTTTGTTGCTTTTTTATATTCCACAGACCTAGCATCCTTGTAAATAATCCAGTAAATTCATATGATCTATTCTGTACCTTTCTTTCTACCTTGATTTTAATTAAGTTGTAGTCAGCTGTCAAGAAACTGGTTATTTTTACATATTTTACAGTGTTCAAATAGTCTATTTTTTGTTTTCCATAGGGCAAACTCAGAAAATGAATCTTTTCCAGTCGATAACAAGCGCCTTGGATAACTCGCTGGCTAAAGATCCTACTGCAGGTAACCTTGATCTACGTTCAATTGTGGTACTTGTGATAATGCCAGAATTGAAAGTTTGCTTGAAAAATTTGGAGCTCCAAGGTTAACATTGTAGATGTTAACCAGAAATTTTTGAAAGACTTGATCTAGGGTCTAAGGGACCCTAAATATCTAGGGTTAAGGAACCAAACTGCACTGTTAGCACATGTTTGTATCCACTCATTATTTGTTCTCATGTATATCAACATTAGGTCAATTTTAATAGTACTTATAGTCCTAATATTATAGTAATTCCCTCTGGACTAATATCTACTATGTTCTTCTGTTTCTCTAACGTATAGAAAATACCAGGTCATTCAGATACTAATTTATAAAATGAAGATTTGATTTACATACTTTTTGACTTTTCACATGTCATTCAACTTGTAAGATTTTTTTTAGAAATAATAATTTTAGTATTTATAAATAATTTCATAAGCAATTTCACTTTTATCTTATTAATGATTGATATAAAAAGTTGTCCTGTGTTTTCTAGATTTGGTTGGCTTTGCTTTACACATACACACAAACTCGCTTTACTATACCTTGGGCCTCCACTTGAGAACATTTTTTTCTGATACTGAGAAGAATTGAACTCAGGGGACTTTCTGTTTTTTAGAAATAGAAAAATAGAGCTACATCCCCAGTCCTTTCTATTTTTTATGTTGAGATAGTGTCTCACTAAGCTGCTGAGAGTCTCACTAAGTTGCTGAGGCTGGCCTTGAATTTGCTGAGCACTGGGATTACAGGTGTGTGTCATCATGCCTGACCCACTTGAGAATCCTTTGTTTTAAAGTTAAGTGAAGTGAAAAATAGGTAATTTCTTTTTTTGGAGGAAGTGAGAGCTAGACTAGAGAATGATTAGACCTTAATTTGTTTTAAATTTTATCTGAGAATGATAGAACTAGATGAGTGCATGTAGAGAAGAGAGACTTATTTTCTTGAGGTTCATAAAACTCTGAGGTACATTCATGGGACTAGAGTTGGGCTCTCTGAATACCCCCTAATTTCTTCTTTTTTAAAAAATATAGATATTTTTTAATTGTAGGTGGACCTAATACCTTAATTTTATTTTTATGTGGTGCTGATGATCGAACCCAGTGCCTCACATGTGCCAGGCGAGCACTCTATCACTGAGCCACAACCTCAGCCCCCCTAATTTATTCTTGCCTTACTAAAAGGCTCCTCTCAGTTTCTGCTGACTCCATTCTTTCCCCTGCTTCTGGGTCCTACATACTTGCATCCTGTCTGTTTTACACAGTCTAAGCCTTTTTTATTTGAGACTCTTTCATTAGCTTGGAATTCTCCTCCTCTAGCTCCTCCATGGGCTGACTCTTACTGTATACTATGTTTAAGAAAACTGCAAACCTGGGAGCTGGGACTGTGAGTCACAGTTCTCCGCTGGCTTTCTGACTTGGCAAGTCACTCTACTACTCCTTCAGCATCAGTTTCTTTGGTTAAAACAAGAAGAAATTCAGGATCAGTGGTTTAGTCTCTGCAGGGGTTTGTTTCATCCCTGCCCTGCTTCCCATGCCTTTAACAGTGTCTAGAGACAATTTTGGTTGTCACAGCTATGTATTTGATGGGCAGCTGTCATCCATTGGGTAGAAACCAGGATGCTGCTATGTGTCTATAATGCATAGGAAAGTCCCTGACAACAAAAGATTTATCCAGTCTAAATTGTCAATAATGTCGAAGTTGAGAAACCTTGAGCTAGACTGGTGGTCCATTTCTGTTTAATGATTTAAAGTATAAACATTTAAATTGCTTATTTCTCATGGCTAGTATTACTTGGGGATTACTAAATAAAATGGATTCTTTAAACATTTTTTTCAGTAATATTTGGTGAAGATGTTGCCTTTGGTGGAGTTTTCAGATGCACTGTTGGCTTGCGAGACAAATATGGTAAGTTAATATCTATGCGAATATGTGAATAGTATTCCTGTAGAACTTTTACTTCAAGATCTTAAAAATACAAAATATACTTTGTTAAATTTCTGTAGCTTTATTGCATGGGTCGGCTCCTTTTCATTTCCTCAGCCACATGTGGAGTCCTATGGCCTAGATTTCTCAAAATGTGTTTTAACTCTAGCATATTCTGATCTACTTCATAATACACATATTAGAGATTTCATAATAATCTTCACTAAATTTTCATCAATATATTGTCACCCATCCGTTCAAGAACCTTTGGCGTCTTACTGCAGCATGCCTTGGCATGGGACTTCAGTTCCCTTTCTCCAGTTCAGGATTCTGCCTGTTAGTCTCTGTTAACAAATTTCATCTTTTGTTGGGGAGAAAGAGATTTATTTCTTGAGGAATTGGCTCACATGATTGTGGAGACTGGCAAGTCTGAAGGGCAAGCTGGCAGGCTGGAAACGCAGGCAGGATTTCTATGTTTTAGTCTTGAGGCCAAATTCCTATTTGTTTGGGAAACCTCAAGTCTTCTCTCTTAAAGCCTTAAATTGATTGGATGAGGCCCACCCACGTTGTGAAGGGTATACTGCTTTACTCAAAGCTATTGATTTAAAAATTAATCATATCTAAAAAAAATACCTTCACAGCAACTTCTGGATCTATGTTTGACCACATAACTGGACACCACAGCCTGGCCAAATTGACATAATATTAACTATCTTATGCCCACTTACTTCGTCTCAGCTGCTTTATCTTTTGCCTGGCATGCAATTGATTTCTGCCTGTTGCTTTTATTATTTCTTTTGGGTCAAACGTAGAACTGATAGAATTCGTTTTGGCCAGCTCTCAGTTCCCACTCTGACTTGCTGTGTAACCCCAATGGTTAAGGATGCCTCTGAGGTACTTTTGACACTTTATTTTTTCTCTCAGTCCACAGAGTGGTTCAGGGTTAGGAGGAGTTGACATCTCCCTCTCTTCTTATCTTTACTGTGCCCTGTACTGCTCATGTATGCAAACAGGGTGAGGAGTGAGTGTCTTTCAGATTTTTTTTTTTTTTTTTTTGGTACCAGGGATTGAACTCAGGGGCACTCGACCCTTGAGCCACATCCCCAGCCCTATTTTGTGTTTTATGTAGAGACAGGGTCTCACTGAGCTGCTTAGCAGCCTCGCCATTGCTGAGGCTGGCTTTGAACCCGCGATTCTCCTGTCTCAGCCTCCCTACAGATTTTTTTCTTAAAATTGTTGTCTCTTTCTGGGTGTGGTGGCTCAGGCCTATAATCCTAGGCAGGATTGTAATTCTGTTGCAAGTCTGAGACCAGCCTCAGCAATTTATCTAGATCCTGTCCTGACATAAAAAAATAAAAAGGACTGTGGTTGTAGCTCATTGGTACCTGGGTTCAATCCCCATAAAAAATAAAAATAAAAAAATTGTTGTCTCTGTTTGTATTGTACTGTCTATAAGGATATGATGTACTTAAATCAAAGAGACCATAGTATGTTCCACCCAACTTGTTGAGCACTTCCAGCGTTTTTCTTTTCTCTAGCTGTGGCAAGTTGAGTTTCTGGATCTAGTCTCTCTGCCTTCTCCTAGCTGTCTATTCTAACGCTGTTTAGAGTTTGAGATAGTGAGCAAAAGATGATCTTTCCTGCTTATTGACACTCCCATAAACTTGGAGATCTTTAAGAAACATTTAAGAACCTGTAAATACTTCTTGGGAGGCTGAGGCAGGGGAATGGCAAGTTCAAAGCCAGACTCAGCAACTTAGTGAGGCCCTATGCAACTTTCCCATTTGTAGGAAAAATGGGAAAGACAGAAAAACATAAAAGACAAAATAAAAATTGCTCATGTACTTCCAGAGATAAGCTAGAGATAACTCTGCATATCTTGGAATATATGCTTCTGGAGTACACTTGAATATTGAATAATTTAAAATGTTAGATAATGTATACAAACTTTGTATATACTTTTTTTTTTTCTGCCTGGTGTAGTTATGCTGCTGAACAATTTCTGGCCTTCACTGTCCTGCCTTGCCTGGCTCTATAGTGGCATGCCGTGTGCTTGTTTAAGCTGGTGAATCTTCAGTAGACTGTCTGCCCAGGTTCTTGCCCATGGTCCTCTTCTTACTAAACTCATTCCATCTGGACCATGCACCCACTACTCACAAACTTCTGAATTCCTGTCCCTAACCCAGACCTCTTTCCTGAGCTACAATCTGCATCTTCACTATTATACTGCATATCTTCACCCCAGTATCCCACAGTCACTTAAAATGCTGCATTTCCGGAGCTAAACTCATCACACATGCTGCTGCATTTCCTATCTTGGTGACTGTATCACCATCCCTTTAATTACCCAAGCTAGAAACTGGGAGGTCCGCGTATCTTCCTTTTTTTCGTTCCTCACATCCAGTCAAGTCTGAGAATTTCATCTTCATAGTTTGTCTTCAATCCAGCCCTTCCTCTACTGCCCTGGTATTCTAGATCTTTAATTTTCTCTGTGTAGGCAATTTCATTTCTTAGTAATCCCCCTTCCTTTAGTCTCACTTTCCCTCAATCTATTCTCTACCTTGTTGCCAGTGTTATCATTCTAAAACTCACTTTTCTTAGCACAATGTACAAAAGACTTTGAGATATATCTAGCTAACTTGACCTTATCCACTCTCTTCTTTACGAATTTTGAGTTACTTGATGTGTCTTCTGAGCCCTCTGTTGTTTTGTACATGCTATCTGGATCTTGCTCCCCCATCTGATCATCTGGCAAACTCCTATTTTTTCTTTAAAAGGTTTCCTCTGAAAAGGTCCCCCCAGCTCTCCAAATAGTCTCAGGCATTATTTTATCAGTGGTTAGATTGTATCTGTAACATATTCTTGGTTAGATTGTATCTCTTATATATTCTTGCTTTTTGTTGTTATTTTTGCAGTGCTGGAGATCAAACCTAGGGCCTTGTACATGCTAGGCAAGTGTTCTACCACTGAGCTGTATAGCTCTTGTCTCTTACATCTTGCAAGTTATGTTATAATCATCTTCCCATCAGATCTTCTACTAGACAACTTCTCAAAGACAACAAATCTTTAAGCCATCTGTGAATTCTTAGCACCAAATCAATCCTGTCAGGCAGTACTTATTAAATGAATTTTGTTGTGAATTTACCTATTCCTCTGTTAGACAGTGATCTGCTTCAGAAAGGGATTTTCTTGTCTTCCTTAAATACTTTGGTCTGAAGTAATTTTTTTTTTTGAAAAAAAAAAGATTTAAACAGAGAAATACTAACTCATGAGAAAAAGTTTAGTAATGTTGAAGGGCATCTACAGATTTATGTCTATGTGGCAAGGAGCTGGGCTAATTAATGGCTAATTAACTCTTTTAGCTTTATTGTCCATAGCTGCTGTGAATTTTTACAATAACTTTAGAACTGTGAATTCAAACTTTTAATAATTCCAACTAGATCAAGATGAACAATCACCACTCTAATGAGAACAAGTGAGCTTCTGTTTTTAGAAATGAGGGATAAAGGAAATGTTAGAGAGAAATATATATTAAAATATATTTTTTCTTGCATATTAAAAAAATACCATTAATACACACTCAGGACATCAAAACAAAACAAAAACATGAACAAAACCCCAAAACATCCTTTTTTTAGTAATGTCTACTCTTTAGAATATAGGCCAGAAATCTTTAGCTATACAGAAGCATGTCTGCTTAGTGTTCTTTTTGTTTAATTTAAAGCTTATATTTAAACAAACTAAAATTTATGTTGATGTAATTAAATACATTGTGTTAAATGATTTAGCAATGAAAACCTGTGGTAAGGGACCAGTTCACTTCCTGGGAAATCTGAGTGTTGAGTGGGAAGGGATCACCATCAGTAGGTGGCAGCCTGCACTTTGTAATGAGATCCTTTCTGTATTGCTCCAGTACTCTGGAACTGTCAGGAGGCATTTTATGTTCCATCAGAAGGTAGAGTGGAAGAATTGTAGGTTTACTGACACAATGTTGTAAAGCTGAATACCACTTAATATTTAAATGAAGGAGCTGCATAATTAGAAGCAATTCCAAGAAAAAAATGAAGGGAGACTCAGCTATTTTGTGTTCCAGATAATACAGGTGAGTGTGGGTTTAACACCACTAAACTCCTTCTCTACTCCTTCCCGTACCTTTCATAGAACAAAATAACATGAAAAGGAGAATAGCATATCCTCATCATTGTATACCTGATGGCAGCTTTGAACTTTTTTTTTTTGGTAACAGGGCTTGAACCCAGGGATGCTTAACCAATGAGCCACATCCCTAGCTCATTTTTATATTTTACTTAGAGACAGAGTCTTGTTGAGTTACTCAGGGCTCACTAAGTTCCTGAGGCTGGCTTTGAACTTGAAATCCTCCAGCCTCAGCCTCCTGAGCTGGGATTATAGGTGTACGCCACCGTACCTGGCCAGCTTGGAACTCTTTAGGCCTTGATGTTGATCAGGACAACAGTTAGAATTAGGGGAATTCTGGGAATCAGGTGATGAGAGAGGGCAGTTCAAAGTAGTTGATTTGTAGGGTATGTGTGATTTTATGTTGAATGCCACATGCATCTACTAAATTTGTTCTTATTTTCATTCTCAGTGTGTGTGTGCATATTTTATTCAATTAAGACTTTGATGTATCAGGTTCAAGGTGTGCTTTTATTTAGCATTGTTCTGCACTGAGATGAATATTCCTGGGTTGTGGTTCTTAGACTCTATCTGGCCCACTTAGTTGGAGGAAGCTTAGGTGAGAAAAGGAGTAGGGGGGAACTTGCCAAATGAGCATACAGGCCTGAACATCTGCCTTTTCATGGACTTTGATGTTTTTCCATTACTATATTCATTCCTTTGCACCACAAGTAAGGCTGTCATAGCAGCTTGGGAAAACTCATAACCACTTACTTGTTTCCTTATGTAAACATCACAGAAATTGTATACCAGATCCTTTAATACACGGAAGTCAGGAAGGAAAACTAGGACGGGGTGTGGAGAAGGTGAGTTTTAATCTATAATATTGCCAGTAATTGGGAGTTGATTCTGAGCCCCTGTTGTCATCAGTGAAGTGAAAGACAAGGACCAGATGACCCCTGTAGACCCTTCTGCACACATGTAGGTACTCTTTTTGCTTTTATTTCTTTTTAAAAAGAGGAACATAGTTTCCTCATGCATTGATTCCCTTTTCATTTAGAGGTTTATGAATGTAATGCTTGTTGTATCATCTTGAAAAACTGGAGTACCTTAGGCACTTAATTTAATTTTCTCTTAAGAAGCTCTCTTTTTCAGCATGGTAAGTTTTAAATTTGAGGAATGTAAGCACTATCTTTTGACAGGTCTTTTATCTGAATCATGAAATAAACATCTTTAACCAAATAGTGACCTTCCATTATATATTCCTGCTGTGAAAAAGGTTACTTTAGTGCCAATCATATTTTTGGATTTAGTGTCAGGGTTCCACTGAGGAGTGGCTGTCTGCCAGGTTCGGTTTGGCCCAAATTGAAACTAACTTTACTGAAGAAAGAACTTGATAAAATTCATAAAATTTCCTCAGGGAAATGGACTACATGATTTATTCCTCCTATTGAAGTAAATATATTTATGACTTAAAAGCAGACTTAATACCAGATATAGATAGTAAAATGTCTAACTGTTCCAGGAATTTGGAGTGAAAACAGCTATTAATAAGTGGGTATAAAACTGTTTTTTTTCTAATATGCTAATTAAAAAAGTTGTTAAAGGATTATTAGAAACTTGATATGATTTTCTTACTTTCTGAGTTTCAGACACTTTGAGTTGCTCCTGATACTACAAGTTTCCTTTCTTTTCTAAAAGTGCATATATGGTAGAACTAGATGTACTTATTTAATAGTGCCTTATTTTTCCTCCAGTGAGAGAGGGAAACATAATTTAGAAATTAATTAAAAATGAATAATTAGTAAATATAATTTTATTAATTGTAAAAAATATTAGCCATAATAGTGAATTATTTTATCACGAAATTATAAATTAATTTATTAATTATAAACATTAATAAAAATAAATTTTTGGTGGTAAAATATACATAACAAAGTTTACCATTTTAATACTTTTTAAGCATGTAGTTCGGTGGTATTAAATATATCCATATTATTGCCTTTGTACCACCATTCATCACCAGAGCTCTTTCATCTTGCAAAACCAGAACACTACACTTATCAAGCAGCAACTCCCCATTCCCTCAGCCCTTGACCACCCTTCTACTTTCTGTCTCTATTGAATTTATCTATTTTAGTTGCTCATATGAGTTGAACTATGTGGTATTTCTCCTTTTGACTGATTTAATTTAGCATAATATCTTCAAAGTCTATCCATGTTGTAGCATGTGTGAAAGTTTCCTTTCGTTTGCTGGGCTTGGTGGTACACGTCAATAATACCAGCTACTTGGGAGACTGAGGTGGGAGCATTGTGAGTTCTAGGCCAGACTGGACAACACGGCAAGACCTCATCTCAAAAAAATTCCTTTTGAAAGGCTGAATAATATGCCATTGTGTATATATGATACATTTTGTTTTTCCATTCATCTGTTGATAGACATTGAGGTTGCCTCTCCTTTTTCGCTGTTGTGCACAATGCTGCTATAAACATGAGTATACAAATATTTCTTCATGTTCTTGCTTTCAATTTTGAAGAAAAAAAGGTGGAGGAGTCACACTTCCTTATACCAAAACTTATTATAAAGCTCCAATAATCCAAACAATGACAAGCATATTGACTGATGGAATAGAATAGAAAACTCAGAAAAATTCTTGCATAGATGGTCGGATAATTTTGACAAGACTGCAAAGACCAATCAATATGGAAAGGACAGTCTTTTTGACAAATAAGTCTGGGAAAACTGGATATCTGCATGTAAAAGAATGATGTTGAGTCCTTACCTAACACCATAACAAAAATTAACTCAAATAGAGCAAAGACCTCCAAAAGATAGAACTCTTTTTTTAAAAAAAAAATTTTTATTAGTTGTTGATGGATCTTTATTTTATTTTTACGTGGTGCTGAGGATCAAACCCAGTGCCTCACACATGCAAGGCAAGCGCTCTACCACTGAGCCACAATCCCAGCCCCAAGATAGAACTCTTAAAAGAGAATGTAGAGTAAAAGCTTCATGATGTTGGATTTGGTAATGATTTCTTGGATCTGACTCCAAAGGCACAGGCAACAAAGGAAAAAATAGGCAAATATACTTCATCAAAACGAAAAACTGGTGTTTTGACGGACACCATGAACCAAATAAAAAGGCAAGCCACAGAATGAGAGAAATACTTGCAAATCACATGTTTTGTAAGAGATTGATCTCCACAATACATAGAGAACTCCTAAAACTCTACTACAACAATGACAGAAATCCCTAACAACCTGATTAAAAAGCAGGCAAAAGGAATTGGATAGTCAGTTCTCTAAAGAAGATATACAAATGGCCAATAAGCACATGAAAAAATGTGCAACATCTGTGTTAGGAAAATGTAAATCAAAACCACAGTGGGATAGTATGTCATGCTCATTGATTGGCTGTTATCAAAAACATGAGATAAGATGAATATTGTTGAGGATGTGATGAAATTGGAATTCTTGTGCACTGATACTAGGGATCTAAGGTAGTGTGGCTGCTGTGGAACACAGTATAGCAGTTCCTCCAAAATTAGAACTACCTTGTGATCCAGCAATATGCCTTTTTTCCCCCTTTCTCTTTTTTAATTTTGTTGGAGTTACCCTAGAAAATGGGATGAAAATGTTAACACACACTTCATTTATATTAGTTTTTTAAACTTATTGCTTCGGTGATCTTTTTTGAATTTTTATTTTAAATAAAGGCTTTAGAATCTACTAAAATTAGAATTGGTACAATTTGTCACTGTATTTTAATTGCTCAAACAAATCAAAAGGAGTATATTCATATTTGGCCTGTTGACCAGTGGCTTAACAAACAACATTTAAAAAAATTTAGATATTTAATATATGTTGTAGCATATTAGAACTGGAGAGAAATTGAGAATACATCTAGTCTAATGGTTCTTTACTGGTAGTGATTTTGGCACTGTGTGGAAATATTTTTGGTTGTCACAACTGAGGAATGGCACTGATTAAGTGGATAGAAACCAGGCATGCTGCTAAATATCCTACCATGCACAGGACAGCACCGCCCCCACCACACAAAGAACTATCTGGCCTGAAATGTTAATAGCACTAGGTTGAGAAGCCCTGATCTCTTCTGACTCCACGTAATGTAGAAACTGAAGTTCTGAGAGATTAGTGTTACTGGGTTGCCCAGTGTCAAGTGGGTGAGCAACTCATTTAAAAATATGAGACATATAGGAATTCTAATTAAGTAAAGCTCAAGTGTTTTGATTATTCACGGATTAAGAGGAAGCTAGTTATTAGGAGCCGATATTAAACATTTGAAAAAAAAAATCTCCTTTTTGTATTCTATGAACAAGATTTTCTGAAAGCATTAAGTTGTTCTGGATGGCAGCTGCTGCCTTGGCTAATTTTTTTCTCTTAATTGATTAAATAATAAATGTTAGAGCTGCCAACAGGTGTTCTCTTTGCTTTGACATTTTAAGCATCATTCAGATTGTAATGTCCTTAAACCAGTTTTTGCAAACTTTACTTAACAATGGCATGTTTTTAAAATTTTAAAATGTAAGTGCCAACAGGAGCTTAAAAGGTAGACGTAAAGTGGACCAGGAAAAATGGGATTATAGGTAATTATGGTCAGATGGTACAAAGTTGATTCATACAATCTTTTTAAACTTCATGGTTAACAATTAGAAAAATGAGACTATATTTTATTAAGAGCAACAAGTAATGAAAAAATGAAACATTTTTGACGTTTTCATTTTCAAGTATGACATGTCACACATCAACATAAGGATGCTGAAATTAGCTTCTGAAATCTGGTGCTAAACCAGGTTTGGGGGTACATACTTATAATCCCAGCTATTAGGGAGACTGAGGAAGGAGAATTGCAAATTTGAGGCCAGCCTAGGCAGCATAGGTAGACCCTGTCTCAAAATAAAATAAAAAGAGCTAGAGATATAGCTCAGTGATAGAGCACTTGACTAGCATCTGCAAGGGCCTAGGTTCAATCCCCAGCACCAAAACCAACCAACCAACCAACCAACCAAACAAACAAAAGACAAACCTAGTGCTAAATCTTCTGAAAGTCTTGCATTCTGTTACCCTTAATAGAAGGAAGAACAGACTTTTTTTTCTTTAATGGTTAGTTGTTTTTTATTAATATACACTATTTTTAATTGTTTTATTTTTGACAGCTAGCTTTAACATTTTTTAAAATATTTTTTAGTTGTTGATTGACATTTATTTATATGTGTTGCTGAGAATCCAACCCAGTGCCTCACTCATGCAACCGAGCCACAACCCCAGCGCAGCTTTTACATTTTTGTACATTGATGCCAGTGATTTTTCTTTGTATGGACTCAAAATTGCTTATTACTTGATACAGATATAATTTTTGAATTAGCTTTTTTTTTTTGGCTTTAAATTTCTTATTTAGCCATAGATTATGAGAGAATGAATATACATATCAATTTCTTTGAATGAGTAAGAAATATTAGATTTTAAAAATTAAATAAAATAAATATTTTGGAAATTTTAAGAGATGTTTAACATAAAATGACATTCACTAAAAAGGTGAATTACACTAATTCTAAGGATAGTTTATAAATACTCCTTGCTATTGCTCAGGCTAAATGTCAGGTATCATATGCTTTCTGCTGTTCCTGGGTCTACTGACCTATACATACAGGTAGATTAGAACATGGTAATTTAATTACTATACTTGTATAGTTAGCATTTTCTTTTTCAGATATGGTAATACTTTTTAGAGGGCTATAGGATTCCCTTTTTGTGTACAGGATTAGAAATAGAAACGTACTTTTCATACAATTGAAAAGTTCATGATTTTGACAAATTTGAAAAATGTAGTAAGGGCTTCTCTTTGTCTCTTTTTTCTTCAGTCCTTTTATTTCCATGCTCTGATATTGGCTGTGGTGGGGGAAGGGTATCAAAAATTTTGCTTTTATGTTTTTTTTTTTAACCTGTTTAGGGACTGTTTCTTTTATTACAATCACTTTTTATCAAAGAAAAGCCAACAGCAGGGAAGGAATTAAAAATGGACCCACTGCCACTGTAAGTCATAGAATAGCTTATATTAGACCAGTTACAAAAATAATTTTATTTTATTTTTGGGCAGCATTGCATATTACTTGCTTTCAATTTCTTAGAGGTCCTTGGGGGATCATCAGTTTAACTCTTCTATCAAATTCCTCAAAATTAAGCAAAAAATAGCCGGTAAAGCTGACATTAAATAATTTTAATAATCTGAATTATCAAGCTGAAGGAGGATCAGCATCATAATTTTTGTTGAATAGTTCAGACTGGTCAGTAATACCTGGGAATGCCTAGATTCTCATTCTGTTTTGTTCAACTTGAAATAGATCACTACTCTGTTAAATTATATCTGAGAATGCTTTTCTTCTAGAAGTTATATGTCTGATGGCTGTGGGAGCTATCAGGCAGCTTGACTTTGTGCTCAGATATTGAGTTGATGTTGTCACTTACCTGAAATTACTTACTCAATTCTCTTAGGAAGTTTGTATCTGAATGTGAATTTTATTACACAATTACATATTTTGTGCCTCTAATTCTACTTTGGAATCCACTATTTGCAGCCTTTAAGGCAATTATAAAACCTAATAATAATAATAATAATAATAATAATAATTTCACTAAGAAAAATAATTTTCTAGTCAGAATTGGAGTAGCCAGTAAAAACAGCCTTGCCTGGAAGACAGCATTGATATCATTAACCGAATATTTGTTGTGTGAGACTGCTTGTGTAAAAGTCACAGAGGATTGGAGCCCATTGCTTTGTTTTCTGTTCCTATTTAACACAGATGCGATTTCTCAATTGCTTTGATTGGCAGAGTTGATGAAGGATCAGTTAGGTAAAGGTTGGCAAATGTCATATGCTAAGAAATCACTTGGGGAGCTCCTTGGACCAAAAGTTTTCAGTTTCCTGATGAGCAGCTACACCCTAAAGCAGCATTAGCAATGAAGTGCGTGACCTTCTCTGTGGCACTCTGCCATCCCTCCCCACAGGTCCTCTGGCCACCAGCCAGAAGTGGTGGCATATGGCCAGTCATAAATCAGCCAAGGGTTTCTTATTCTGTAGTTTTGGTTCTGGGAAACTCTAGCATCTTTAGTAATAAGGAATTTCTTCTCAGTTTCTGGGCAGGGTGCTCATTTAACCCATCTTTTTCTCTTTTCTGGTCCTTGCCAGTTGTGATGTTCAGCAGAAACAAAGAAACTTGTTTCTAAGCCAAAAGGGAACACACACAAACCCAGCATTATATTCTTAATTAATTGAGAGCCTATATACACTGAATATGAGTGCTTCATTTTTAAAATGAAGTTCCTCAAAAGAGAAATAGAAACTTTTAAGTGATTATAGGCATATCTTAATTCTTTAATCAAAGTAAGAAATGGAGCATATTAAATGGCATAAGTCCACTGTATTTATTAAAGTCTAAATTAAACACTGATAAAATGGTCATTAAGAAGAGAACTTTCACAGTATTCTTAACAAATTCACAAGTGCAATTAGGCAACTCAGTCATTTGCCTGAAGAAAGTGCTTTTTCTTTTGTCAAATAAAGATTCTGCACAGTTCCTGCCCAAGGACTGTTTAACTTTTAATTATTCTATCAATATACACCAAAGAATGTTAGAACTCTACTCACAGTGTATAACTCTTTATATAAAAAGAAATAAGTTCCATATCTTGGCATACAGTTGTGCTAGTTGTGTTCTCTTTAATGACTTTGTTCATTCCACAGTCCTGCTGAAAGTGAATCAGGATGGGCCCTGGGTCTCTTGAGAGTCTCCAACCGCCCTGGCCTCTCTTGATTTCTTTCAGAAACTTGTAAATAGACTTTAAGGCATGCGGTCTCAACAAACCATTCCCCTCAGGTGGCTTTTGCAAAATTACCTTTGTCTTCATATCTAGTGTACGCTCTTACTTTATTGAAATCTTTAAATATAATGGCAGCTAACATCAGGTAGTGAACTGCCTTCTGCCCCATGCTCTAAGAAAAATTGCAGTGAAAATTGTTCTTAATTCTTCCAGCCTAAGTGACCCTTAGCTCAGTATTCGTTTTATTAAGGCAGCACCAGCCAAGATACCCACTGTCTTCACTGCTGAAATTCTCCTGTAGCACCATAGAGCCACTGCTCTCCTTATTAACATTCCACTTCCCATTTCTCTGAAGTAGTCTCCATGTTCCAAGGACATACTGGCTCAGAGAACAGGGTTGTTTTTTTGAGAACTGTACACCGGACATGACTTTCATTGTGGAGAGAGTCTAATGTATCAGGATTCCTAGCTCAGTTTCATTTTGGCAGGCCCCTTTCTGGTGTTTTTTGCACATGTTTTGGTGTCTAATTTATGCTGAACTGTGAGAGAATTAGGTCTAGTTGTTAGTGTGTAATGTATTGTGGAGGTTTTAGCAGTTGTCAGCATATTGCCTTACCTGTCCTTGCCAAAACTGTGCACAGCCATAAGTGGACTGATGTCCCATCTCTAGGCCTCTAGGGAACAATCCCCTCCCTCCAAAACCTCCCCTAAACAAAAGCAACCAAAGCAAACAATGCCACCCGCCCCCTCAAAAAAAATAAGCCCAAAGCAAAAAAACCTGTAAATGATAGGCCCTCCGTTGATGGTGGTGACACATGGATTGGAGGTCTCTGCCTTTTCTAACATTGTCAGGGATTCCTGAAGGGACCTGAATCTTCACCAGTTCTCCTAAACCAAGAATTCATACATCGAATCTAAATAAAAACAGCAGACCTACTATAGAAATGTGGGTTTAAGACAAGCCCTCTGGCTTCAGTTTCCAGCTGGAATGAGCCTCCTAAGTTCCTCCTCTTATGTGCATATTCTGGAACTTCTCCTGCCTAGCAACTCTTATCGGTTATATTTATTTGGGTCAGTTTTACAGTTTCTGCAGAATTAGAAGCCCTGATAAATAGCCCTGATCCCTTCATGCATGTGATATATTTGCTCTCAGGAAGTAAAGGAATAACAAGCAAGTGAGGACTGAAGATCTCTGTTGAGAAAGGCTGGCACTGACTGTAACCATTGCCATGTGGATTAGTGGGTATGTTAGTATTAGTGGTGTCTGACAAGTAGGGGAAACATCACTGAACTTTGTCTAGACTAATACAGTTCTTCAATATGTTCTGGGCTTACTTGGGCTATTTTGCTGATTTCAAAGATGAACGTATTAGAATCAAGAGCTTGTTGGCAATGTCATCATAGGAAAGTCGTTGCCTTCCAGTTGTGTGTGTGTGCCTATGTAGGATTAATATTCAGAGTGGGTTCCCAGACAGCTACAATACCATTCACACTGCTTCCTGGCCTTGCCCATATGCAGCGGTGCTGATATTTAGTTAGGCCTCATTCCAGTGATTCTGAGTTACTGGTTTAGAGTATGGCCATGGTGTTAGATTTTTAAAGTTCCCTGAGTGATTCAAATGTCCAGACAAGACTGAGAACTGCTCTAGAGAGTGCTAAATTTTTCAACATTATCCCTTTAAGGAAATTACTGTATACTGGATAGGCCAAAGCAAAATTTTACATAGAGAGTAAAATAGTGTAAGAATAAAACTGCAATATAAAACCATGTAAGAAATGCCAAGGAACTTTGTTTCTTTAGTTAGGCCAGGATTTAAATAAGGGAATGTATTAAAATTGTTCACTGAGAGTTTTGATAGAAAATGATGGCCGAGACCTCTAGAAAAGACACCATTCAACATAGGCTTTTGCTTTTGTTTCTCCCTAAATTCCATTAGAGTGTCAAGGGATCTTACTTTTACTTTCTAAAAGACTAAATCCATAAATAGGATTGAGTTGGAGACAATCTGAACAAAATGTTGGAACCTGGAAGGTAAGGGGATTAATAGGTTTGGAAAAGCTGGATCCAGAGCGAACAGCCAAGAACCAGCTTGATTTACCTCATAGAATTATCCAAAGGCTCAGGACTGGCAACATCAGGTACCTCTGGGAGCAGGGTGAGGGAGAGTGGGACTCTAGAATAAGGAGAATTGACCGAAAGTTCTTTGAACAAGCTTCCACCTCTCTAGCATTCCTCTAACATTCACACATGCTAGGTGAGTGCTCTACCACTGAGCTACACCCCTAGCCCATGGAGGTTAATTTTCCATGGAAAAAATAAACAACATCTAGGTGTAAGTGAGGCTGAGAAATGAAGTTTTTGTTTTCTGTGGCCGTGATCAGCTAAAATTCTCCTCTGAGCAGGAGAATAAATATGTGGGGATAGTTAGCACTGGTACTGTGCTTACATGCCCAAGTGTTTACTACGTTAGTATGATAATACTGATAACAATGACGACAGTAGCAGAAAACTCTTACCAGTGCTTTCTACATGCCCAGCACTATTCTAAGAACTTTGTATATATTAACTCACCTAATCTTCACAATTCTTTGAAATTCTCTTAAATATCCCACGCTTCAGATGTAGAAACTGAGGCCTAAAGAGGTTAAGTACCTTCCCCAAGATTGCACAACTAGAACTGGGAGTGAGACCTCATCTTTCTGTGGTTACACCTGATGTTGTGGTTGAGTTTCAGAACATGAGTTCTGATGAAATGTTCTTCATTGTATTGGTTTTGTTTTCTCTTTGGAAGAAAGTGATTTTATTGGTATATATGCTCGATAAATATAAAAAGTTGTTTTTAGTTTTATGAAACTATTCGCTTGTACAAATTTTAGTAGCATTAGAAATAGCTAATTTAACATTTGCTGTCTATTTTTTCTGCATAAAAGTGGTTCATATCGTCTTACTACTGTAACAGAAGGTGATGGGTAAAATGATGAAATTGATAATTTAGTGTATAACTCCGTCCATAGTGTGGGGAGGTGAGAGTGAAGGAGACTAGGGGTGAGGGGATTGCTGAGTTCAGGGGATGTAAGTTTTAGTGTGTGTGCATAAGAAGCATCTGGAAGGTTTGCTAAGTTACAGATTACTGGAACCCACCCCATGATTTCTGAGTTGTAGGTCTGAGGTGGGACCTGAGAGTTTTTACTTCTTCCAGGTTTGCAAAGGTGGCAGTTGTGAGCACTGTTTGGGAACTGCTGTTTCTATCTAATGTAGGGCAGCATAGGGAAGAGGAGAGCCAGGAACGGGCCAGTGATGGAGTCAGCCAGGGAGAATTGATAGGATTTGATTCTTTGTAGTAGAAGCAAATGGAGAGGATCTAGGGCAATAGTGAGGGGTGAAATACTGAACGAAACATAGACTGAAATGTCTGTTGAGTGTGGCAGTTAGGAGGCCATTGGTGACTTGCTGGCCTAAATGAAAGCAATTTTCATGGAAAAGTGGAGTCAGTATAGATTGAAAGACTAAAGCTTCCAGGAGATTTGACTAAATCCTGCAATATCATATAGAATAAATGTAGATTTCTTTAATTTTGGAACGCTGGGTTATTTTGGGTACCTAGTATATTTTAGGTGGCCATTTGATTTGGGCCAAATTGGATGCTTGATGATACTTTTTGGCTTTCTCCCAACCTTTTGTTTAAAAATGGATCTGATGTTAAGCAGAGGTAGATACCTACTTTATTTCAAGTCTGCGTGAATTTACTGGTTTCAGATCAGTATAGCAACCTCGCTGCTTTATTTTCTTACATTTGGTGATTTTAAAGCTCTGTTTGCTTCTTGGAGCCCACTTATGGATCTTCAAAACAACACAGGCTTAAAACTTTAGAGTTGTGAAATTCTGTGGGTTTTGCTTTGGGGTTTCTCTTGCTATTGTCCCTACTGTCACTATTGTAGTTAAGGCTGTCGTTCCTTTCCATGTGAATAACTATAGTATGTATCCTAAGTCTTTGTTGTCATTCTCCTTCCCAGTGCCATTCATATCATGTGCATTTATGAGATTAATTTTCCCAAAATACAACTGTGGTCAACTCTTTCTTGCTTAAATATACTTAGTCATCTTTTTTTGGATTACTTGCCAATCTTTCAGTTTTTAATTCTTAGTGTTTGATTGTGTCTTAGATATTTTTGTGAGCTGAAATCTGTCCTTAAAATAACTGAGATGTCACTATGTTATGCTGTTTTTGATAAGTCTTTTAAGTATTGCCTGGGTGATGGGTGTATATGTGTGTATTTAAATGCATATGAATTCACACATATTTTATCTAGATTAATATGGGCCACCCATGTTTTCTGTGCAGTTGAATATCAATTAGATGCATGAATGGATTCACTAGCCTGATTAATGATCTCTACTAGCCACTTCTGCTTTTTGATAAATTCCATTGATACATTTTCTGATTCTGCTTTTAGTTATTCATTTGTGTGCAAACCAGACTGTAAACAAGTAATTAGGTTGTAGAAATGATGTGTAGGATTTGTTGGCTATAATTGATTTTAGAGGAAAAAAATTGTCTAGAGCTAGCATAGGAAATTATGATGCTATAAGTTAAAAAGAATTTCAGATTTAGAATAGAATAATATAATGTACTTTCCAAAATTAATTTGTTATCTTTTAGGCCAAACATGAATCATTTGAGGCTTTTGCACTGTATTGCTTTGGGGATCATATTAAAGATCATAATTATGGTATTTGTGTTTAGCTCTGCCTGTATGAGGACCTTGAGTTAGTCCCTATAGCAATGAGACCCACAGATACTTTAAAAGCAGCAGATATTTTTAGTGCATATTGTTTATTTTCTCTTTAAAACTGATTCTTCATTCTTTTGAGTTTTATTTTATTAATAGCTCTTCAATTTGGGTGTAGAATTGGTTTATTGTCAACCTTCTCTTGTTTACAAAGGGGAAAGCTCATTTATTTTTCATGCTTTGTCATGTTCCTTTCGCTTCTGAGAAAAGGGCAACAACCTATTTAGATAGGGAAGTTTAGGCTATTTATAAAGCTAGGCAGGTTAATGGAAATTGACAGCTTAGTAATGTCCTTCTTGGTGAATGACGCACATGGGTTTTAGATGATGTTGGCTTGCTGTTTTCACTTATAGTCGAGAATCAGCTGGAGGAATTTGCGTGCTTTGAGCTTTGCGATTGACGTAGGTCCTGAGTACAGATATGTTTTAGGAAACATCTCATTTCCATATAAATGAAGGAAGATTAAAAAGAAAATGTAGATGGCTTGCTTTAAATTCCAGCTGGTATCACAAGGATGATGGAAATATTTCTTTCAGCCTTATGGAAAGACAGCTTTGGTTATATTCAATCACCAAGAAGTTGTTAATAGGTTTATTCAAAGACACTTTCTATATTCATTGTTTGGAATCTGTTTATTCAGCTATGTGTATGTTTTTTTGAAAAATTACCTTTTTAGTATGTATTTCTGTATATTCCAGTGTTAATCTCTTAATAAGTTGTTTTCTTTTTTCTTTTGCGGTGCTGGGATTGAATCCAGGGCTTTGCACAGTGAAGCAAGGGCTTTACCACTGAGCCACACCCCCAGATCTTCTTATAAGTTTTAGATAGCCCTACTTAAGACATTTATGTAATTACATCAGTAAACTTGTTGATTTGATTTTAATAAAAGGTAGAATAAGCAAGGTTACGGGTATGGCTCTATGGTAAAGCATGTGCTTAGCATGTACTAGGCCATGCATGTGATACCCAGCACTGCAAGAAAAAAAAAAGCAAGTAAAAGAACCAAATAGATTGTTTTCATTCATTCTCACATGACAAAATTATAGTCTTCTCTCTACTTTTTTAAAACACTAAATATCAGTTTGAATGAATTTTTTTTTGTTTTTCCTTTCAAGTTTCACTTAAAGGAGAGTCTAATTGAAGCTTAAATTGTTGTAATAGTATATGTTCCCCCAAATCCAAAACTCCAGATTATAATTATTTACATTAAATTTCATTCACAATAAGGTGATTTCATAAGTGGGAATTTTATCTCCTTAAATTACGTTGATTATGCTCAGAAACAACATTTCAGCTTATATACAGTGTCAAAACACCAGCATTTGATATATTACTAGTTATAATATGCCCTCTGTGGGCCTACATCCCTCATCAGAGCCAGTGCTGGACAATTCCTGCAGATGTCTAGGGCTCTGGAGTGCTGGGTTGGTTTTGTACTGCCACACTCATGCTGTCATCTTGTGATCACCATGCCATGAGGGCCTTACTCAAGTGTGATAGTAAATAGCAGGTAGCACAGGGACCAGACACTGGCTTGCTCAGGTACCCTTGAGGGGAGTAGTAGAGAGCCAGGGTTTCCAAGTGGTTGCTTCCTTGACTGACTGTCAATCCATTGGAATCAGCTGCCCCACATTTCCCAGCAGTGGGCACCCTGGGCTTTGTGCTTTGGTTTGCATAGTTTCTAGGACTGAGTAGATACGTACTGTAGCAGCATTTGTTTGTTCCTCAGTGGAGGGTTCTTCATTCTCACTGTAGGGGATCTTTTTTTTGCAGATTAGAGGTAGCCATGCCTTTTGTTCACAGTCTCAGCCTGTCCAGTAGTAAACCTCAGAATCTTTGGATGAGGGTACAGGCAAGCCTCCTCCCTGCTTACTCATTGTCTTGCCAGTGGGACAGCCTTAGTCAGATTTCTGCCTCTGTGACAAGATACCTAAGAAAATTAACTTAAAAGGAGGATAGGGTTTTTTTGGCTTATAATTTCAGAGGTGTTTCAGTCCATGGTTGGTTGGCTCCATTTATTGCCTTTGGGCCTGTGGCAGAACAGTACATCATAGTGGTGGGAGAGCCTGACAGAGGAAAACTGTTTAACTCATGGTGTCTGGGAAGCTAAGAGTGAAGGGAAAGGACCGGGCTCCTCATATCACCTTCAAGGGCACACTCCCACAGACCTAACTTCCTTCTGCTAGGCCCGCCTTCCTAAAGGGGCCTCTGTCTGGTGCCTGAGGCTAGTGACCAAGCCTTCAACATTGGAGCTGTTGGGGATATTTAAGACCTAAACCATAACAAATAGGATTTTGGCCCATAGTTTAGAATTGCCTGTCATAGCCACTGTGGCTGAATTTCCTTCCCTACCTCATCTTTCACCCCAGATCTCCATAGTGAGAAGTGTGCTTATTATTGAGTGACTCAGGCTTCCATAGACATCTTCTAGCTGGGGTGGATGGAGGTTGAGGGCCAGAAGGATGCATTGGTCCTCTAGCTGAGGGCCTGGGGCCTCGAAGACCATGCAGAGTCCCCAGTATCTCTCAGTGCCAACTTCAGGGGTTCTTAGCTCCCACATGCCTGTCAACTGACAAACTATTTAATCCTGTTGATTCTCTATTTTCCTTACCATTAGCCTGATAATAACACGGTACATTCTTATAGTGATTAATGGTTTGTAGCGTACTTGTAATGTGCCTTATCTTGTTTGATCCTTAAATCAACCCTGAGTGGTAGGCAGGTTAGGTATTTTTATCCTAGTTTATGAATGAGGAAATTGAAGAGCTGTGAAATGGTGGAGCTGCATTAAACACAGGCATTCTGACTCCAGAGCTCACAATTCTTAACTGCTGTACCAAGTTGCTTGTATGTGCCAGACTTCCTCCCTTTATCTTTCACTACTATTTCTAATCCCCTTATACTCGAGCCTTCTCGGTTTACTTCCCAACTCTGAATTTGTACTTTGTTTTCTGCCTCTGTGTCTTTGGTCACACTGTTCCTTCTTGCACATATGCCTATCAAAATTCTGCCCATTCCAGTGCCTTCTCTTTCATGAAACTTTGCAGGATTTCACCAGGCCTAAAGGATCCCTTCTTTCTGGATCCTTGAGCCCAGCAGTTGCAAGCCAGCCTGAGCAATATACTGAGACCTCCATCTCCTAAAAAATAAACAAATAAATAATAGAAAAGCGAGACTTTCTTTTTCCTTCCCCTCTCCTCTAATAAGTGTTTTATTTTCACATCATTTTCTCATTTCATTTACTATTACATTGTCAGTTGCTTGAGGACAGTAATGAAAGTTATAAATGGTATACCTTGATATCATTTATAGCATCCAGTTGTAGTCATGGTCAATGTAAATGTTTGTTCTATTGCATAAGAATAGATTAAATCAAGTTATACTTTTTTTTACTTGGTCAGAATCAGAACCTCTGGTGGAAGGAGGTGATTTGGGGAGTTTGACATTATCCTTGTAATGTCTATCTAATAAGATTAAGAAGGTATGCTTGAGAATTCTTCCTTTCTTATTATATCCTCAGTTTGCTCTCCCTCTTGGGAGATAGCTCATTCATTAAAGATCTTATCTAATTTGTGACAAACTGAGTACTTTGTTTTTAAAATAATTTTGTTCCAATGTTCCATATTTTCAGTAGTCTCTAATCTGGTAATTGCTAATCATAATTGAATTTATTGACAAACAAGAGAAGACCTAACTTTTATGTACCCAAATTATTTTTATTTTTATCTTTCAAAATTCCTTTTATAATTTATTTAAAATACAAACTTTAAAAAATGACCAACTTCAAGAGCATAGGAAGCAAGAAATTTTGAAATACAATTTAACTTTCTTTTGATAACTATCATAATGATGCTGATTTGTTTAAGTATAAAATTGATACATTTAGTTGGAGATTTCAGTTGAATCTGAACTGTTTTGAGAAGTTTACCTGAAATTTCTCTTTTATCTACTTAGTTATTTCCCTTCTGCTTCACTCCTTTTTTAAAAAAGTGGATTATATTAAAACAATTTGATACTTCCCTGCCAGTAATATTTTAATTTACAATCAGTAATATTTTAGTTCTGTCTGCAAATCTGGAGCTTTTACACTGTTTTTGAGGCATAGAAATGTATACATTTCTACGAAGTAGCTTAACATTTCTGCAGAGTAACAATGCTATCTTACTGTTCAATTAATTATTGAATCAAAGTTTGAAGCAATCCCCTTAAATAGGTATTTTAAAACATTTTCTCAACTAAGAGTTTCTTGACCATTTTCTATCACTTTGCTTTTAAAGAGGATTTTGATTTTATTTCTTTGTTGGTAATTAGGTCACATATTGTGACTATTTAAACTAGCTATCTTATTTGCTTTTACTTTTTGGAGAAACATCTGAGGAAATTTGAGGGCACTGTCCACATACACTTTACTACATTCAGATTAGATGTTTAAAACGATTTTGTATCTGTGGCTGTGGTGCTAGATAATTAAGGTCTAATTTGATATATTTTAGCATTTTTATGAGTTGAGTAGTTTGCAGTAGCCAATTTGAGTAGTTTGCAGTAGCCAAAGACATTTCTCAAGTATAGGGGAACACGTTTTATTAGGTACCAAGGCTGCCCTGGTTCCTGGCTGTGGACTTGGGGCAAACCACTTAAACAGAGACTTGTTTTCCTTATTTGAAGAATGGGAGTGTTGCTGGGAAGATCTTAATAGTCCTAGGATTTTGTGATTCTGCAATTAGTTTTTCTGCTTGCTGTCTTTTCATGTCAAATTATAATTATTACAGATCATTAAGTTATCTCATTGATTGTCTACCTGGTTTTCCTTTTGGATTTACTTAATGTGTTTTTACCTCCTGTGAAATTCTCATAGGTTTAACCTTGAATTTCTGTTTTTCTCCAATGAATACAAATGCAGGATGTTTCTATAGTCTCTTTAATTTAGAAATTAATTCAATTGAAAGATTAATTTATCCTATAATGACTTATTTTTTTTTCTCCAGTTAATTGTGCACAGTTTTTACAGAACATTCTTAAGGGGGTTAATAAAACATTGCTTTTAAACAGTTGCCAGAGCTTCCATGAGTAATTTATTTATTTATTTATTTATAGATCTGAGGATTAAACCCAGAGTTGTTCTACCACTGAGCGACATCTCCAGCCCTTTTTTTTCATTTTGAGAAAGTATCCCATTAAATTGTCCAGGCTGGCATCAAAATTGCAATCTTACTGCCTTGGCCTCACAGCTGGGACTACAGGTGTGTGCCATTGCACCTGGCTATTTCTTTAAAAAAATTTTTTTTTTTTTTTTTTGCAGTATTGAGGATTGAACCCAGGGATGCTCTACCATTGAGGTACAATCCCAGCCTTTTTAATTTTTATCTTGAGATAGGTTCTCCCTACGTTTCTCAGGCGACCCTGAACTTGCCATTACCTGTCTTAGCCTCTCAAAAATTTGCTGGGATTACAGGCATGTGCCACCACACAGAACTGGTAATTTGTGTTTTAGAGTACTTTTTTCCCCCCAATTTATTCTCAAGTAAAATAAGCAATTCAACCATTAAGGTAGTAGTCATTGTTTACTGTCTTGGTCAGACAATGATGCATGCAGCCAAGATCATCCATCTGTGAAGATCACCCAGCTTATTGCTCTGGCTGCTGAGAATGCTACTGGCTAACAGGTATCAGCCATAAGCCCCTTTGGAAACTGCTTCAGCTGCAGTGAACCACCCAGCCTGAGGTCATGCTTGGCAGCCCCCACGTATCAATTAATCAGTGTGAGGATACAAAGGCCTGGTCATTTCAGCCCAACTAGGTAACTTAGAAGGGTCATTCTGACTGCAGAAATCCCAGTGTTGGCCAAGGCTTTCATTGGTCCTGCATCACCTCTGGACATCTCCCTCTGTCCAGTTCTTCTTTTAGTTGAGACTGACACTATTTTTATGATTCCAGAATAGGCCGAGTTCCAAAATTTCCAGATTGAGGAAATTTATTTATATTTATACTTATCTTACAGGAACATTCTTTCAAGTGTAGATTTCAGTAAGCATTAGTTAGAAAGGGCTGGTTAAGAACATTGTCCTATAGATTCTACTCCTTTTTCTGAACATATGAAACATTAGTGTTTTATAATCACGATGGCTAACTTTCAACCAGACATTCTCTATTTTGGTTTCTATGAATTATTTAAAATTAAGTACTTTTTCTTTAAAGTCACATAAAAAATTAATTCTTCTAAGATGTGACCTTCTGATATATATAAAGTAAGTAATCCATTAATATGTATATTTATATATATATATCCATTAATATATATCCATTATATATCCATTAATATAGATATTTAAAATCTAATATGTAGATTTTAAAATCTTTATAATTTGACTTGATTTCTGTTTTCCTGATTTTGACTGTTATTTCCATTTCATATTATTTTGGTCATTTAAGTCATTCATTAAACAAATTTCTTAAAAATTCTGTGTTAAGCCAGGTGCAGTGGCTCACACCTATAATCCCTGCAGCTCAGGAGGCTGAGAAAGAAGGATCACAGTTTCAAAGCTAGCCTCAGCAGCAGCTTAGTGAGGCCTTCAGCAACTTAGCGGATCCTGTCTCAAAATAAAAATAAATAAAAATAAAAATAAATAAAAATAAAAAGGGGATGTCACTCAGTGGTTAAGTGACCCCAGGGTTCAATTCCTGGTACCAAAAAAAAAAATTCTTTGTTCAAGGGTCTCTTCTAGGTACTGGAGATGATTGAATATAGTTCTCATCTATATGCTGGGGTGAGTCTGTGGTGTGTATTCAGTTTCACCTTTTTCTATTATTTAAATGAAGAATTTTATGTTTTTATAAATTAGTCCCTACCTTTTCTCTTAGGTGTTGATATTACTTAACTGTGGCTAAGTTTCAGTTCAACTCCTGTCTGCCTGATTATGTGATGGGACATTACTATATCATGATTGTCACAGACATAAATGACATTTTAGCCCCAAATAATGGATTTTTTAAACCTGTTCTTTCAAGTAATACTGTCCAATGACTGCTAAGTTTAGGATATCATTTTGGGTACTAATGGGTGTCCACAGGTGAATGAGACATAGTCTGTGTTCTCAGTAGAAGAAGTGACTTTGTTTAGTCATTCCTTGACTCCTTGGAACTGATTTCAGCTTTGCTGGATGTATGCATTGGTCTTCACTCAAAGTTGCAGAGTCATTGATTACAAAGGGACTTTTGTGTTTAATGAACATTGATTCAGTAAACCCTTTTTTTAGGTATATACATTTGCTCCTGATTAATTTTCTTTAGTTTTCTTTTCTTACCCATAATAGCGCCCCAGATCTTTTGTGTAGGAAGGTTTAAAAAAAAAAGCGATAGAATTTATAGGACAAGGTTCATAAACAGCCCTTTCTGAAATCTACACTTGAAAGAATGTCAGTGTTTCAATCTGGGAATCATGAAACCTGGCCTATTCTGCAATCATAAAAATAGTGCTGGTCTCAACTGAAACAACTGGACAGAGGGAGATGTCCAGAGGTAATGCAGGACCAGTGAAAGCCTTGGCCAACACTGTGGGATTTCTGCAGTCAGAATGACCCATCTGAGTTGTACCTAGTTGAGCTGAAATGACCAAGTCTTTGTATTCCCACACTGACTAATCGATATGTGGGGGCTGCCAAGCATGGCCTCAGGCTGGGTGGATCATTGTAGCTGAAGCAGTTTCCAAAGGGGCTTATGGCTGATACCTGTCAGCCAGTAGTATTCTCAGCAGCCAGAGCAACCAGCTGGGCGATCTTCACAGATGGATGATCTTGGCTGCATGCATCACAGTGTCTGACCTAGGCAGCAACTATGACCACTACATGATGGCCTAATTGCGTATTCAACTTTCTTTTTCATATTCTAGCACTGGATAATGAGTAGCCTAATTTAGGAGGCTAATATATGGTAGATGATGTCTGAGTTAGGCAGTATTATTTTTTCCACTTATTACTTTTTTACTTAGGTGTTAATATTATTAACCTCAAATAATAAGGGGACTATAAGTCTATGTTTACCCAGGACAGTCCTTTTTGCCTAGAATTACCTGTTGAGGCACAATTAACATCTATTAATGTTTTTTTTTTTTTTGGTGTTGGATTTGAACCGAAGAGTGCTTTACCACTGAACTATGTCCCCAGTCCTTTTTAATTTTTAATTTGAGACAGTCTTGCTAAATTGCTGAGAGTCTCACTGAGTTGCTGAGGCTGACTTCCAACTTATGATTGTCCTGCGTCAGCCTCCTGAGTTCCTGAGATTATAGGGATGTGTCTTCCTGCCCAGCTTGGATTGGGCACTTTTAAACCTACTTTTACAAAATTTTAATGGGAAAAAGAAAAATTTAATTCTACTCCTGGTAGATTTAATAATTTGGAAGGACACTTGTTCATAAGTAAAACTCTGAAATTAGATATGGTTTCTGAAAAATGTCTAGGGAAAGAAGAGATTGAGGTACTCAATAATTTCCTTAACTTACCAAGAGGTTATCTCACAGCTCCTTCTTTTTCTTAATTGTTGTTTCTTTGTCCTCTCTTTACTGTTTCTGGTCTTCAGCTGTGGCCATGTTGGATGGGAAGAGGGCTCACTGTTGGACTCAGTTTTGCCCATATCTAATTCTTTGGCAAGAGAAATCAACTGCTGGTTTTATTTTGATGTTTGGCATCATGCAGTGGACAATATCTTTAACAGGGTACACTGTCAGTATCCTCTTTCCCTTACAAAAGAACACTATTAGTGGTGGTATGATTTTTATGCTTGATTTTCCACAAATGAGAACTTGACAAGACAAATATATAATCAGTCAGCCATCTGACATTCTACACATATTTTCTTTGACTCAGGGGATCATGGAGTTAAAGATGTAGCTTAAAATTTAAGCAGGAGTAGCAAAATGCAAGAGAATTCATGTTTTATGAATATCTTTTACTCTGGTTTTCTAGAAGAAAACATTAAAGCTTGTCTGAGATTTAGAAAGATGCAATTCAGATAGTGTTTACTTTTTTCTAACCCACTTCAAGCTGTTGGGCATTCAGGAACTGTTACAGACAAGGCCTGATTTTCCTTCATATGAAATCAGAGTACCTAACATTAAATATTTCTTGAGCTTAATTTATAGCACTTTATAGATTCTTTGCAACTTTGAGCCTCAGAAACTTGTGTCATTATAGACTTCAACTGCCTTTAAGACATAGGGATTCCATAAGTTAATTTTACATTTCAGTCATCATACAGATGAATGTTTTAAACCACCATATAGTTCAGGGTTACCCCCCCTACCCCCCAGTGCTATGTATTAAACCCAGGGCCTTGTGTATGCTAGGCAAGTGCTCTGCCATTGAGCTAATCTCCAGGCCTTTATTTTATTTTAAGAATTTGAGACAGGATCTTGCTGTGTTGTCCAGGCTGGACTTAAACTTGTGAACCTCCTGAATCAGCCTCCCGAGGAGCTTTAATTACAGGCATGTGCCACTGTGCCCAGCCCAGGGATATCCATTTGTTCATAGTACTTGGATTAAAAATCATTGTATTATTACATACACACAACATGGAATTTGAAAAATTTAGTTCCAAGTACCAAAAAGCCAAGTTTGGTCATATCAGAAGGTAGAAAAATATTGAAAAAGTAAATATCTAAACCAAAGGAAACCTACTTCCCATTTTCCAATTTTATCCTTCTAAAATAAACATTTGTTAAATACTTTCATCGTGCCAGGTAAGTGATAAGCAACTAGCACTGCCTTTCCTTATCCTCTACTGACCTGTGCCGGTCCTCTTCCTTCCTACCCTGCCTTACTCTATCCTCTCTGTTCTCTCAGTGTCTACATGGTCAGTCTTCCCAATATTCTGGCTTCTTAGTTTCTTGTCCTTCTCTCCTCTTGTGATTTTGTCCTTTATCCTACCTTAGCTTCTCATTATTACAGTCATATCTTTATCATTATCAATATTGCAGTCTTTCCTCTCCTCAAATCTCAGCTTGAGCATTCCCAACTCTTGACCACAGCCTTGAACCTTTCCCGCTCCCTGCTTCTGGTACCATCACTACAGCAATCTTTTGACCCTAATTATTCTTAAAGCCATGGATTTCACCACCGTTACTATCTTTCTCTTCTGCAGTGACCTTTCTTCCTTTATATCCAGCTTAGATTCCTCGTCAAAATTCAGTTCTAGTTAAATCCATTTCTCTCTAAACCCATCTTTTCCTTGCTCTATGTGGCTGGAGAAAAACAGGCCATCACACCAACTGGTTGCTTCCTGAGTTCAAGACCAGTCACCTCCAGGGGCCACTCATGTTGCCGCCCATCTAGGCATGTTCCTGGTCCATTCAATCTTGTATTTTCCTTCCTCCATGGCTTTTCCCATCATTACCCCTCATTAATAATCTAGTTTCTTATTTTACTGAAAAAGATAAGTAACTGCCACTATAGAGCACTTGGTCACCCCTCAAAACTGATTATTTCCATGTGCTGGCATCAGTGCCCTTATGCTCCCTTGACTCCTGGACTCTGAATGAATATAAGGCACCTGGATCCTTTCTTCTGCAGTCTCCTTCTCAAAGATGTGGTTCCTGTCATTATTTCATGTCTCCATTTCAGTAATTTTCTCAAATTCATCAGTTTTCCCTTCTCTACGCATCGTTCCCATTAGTATGCAAATATGTTATTTCTTTAATTTTAAAATATACCTCTTGACCCCCGTTCCCTTCAGTGGGTGATTGCTACCCTTCTCTTCTTCATAGCAAAATTACTCCACGTACTTGTAACTACTCATTTTCTTCAATTTCTTATTTGAATTTACTACATTTAAGCTTTTGTTTTCTCCCTCCTACTTTGTAGAAACTGTTATGACAGGGTCACCAATGATACAATACTCAGCCCTCATCTCACCCACTGTCTAATAGTGCATGACACAAGATGATCACTGATCACTTTCTCAGTAGAAATGCTTTCTTCATTTGGCCCCTAGGATAGCACTTTCTAGTTTCCCTCCTAACTCATTGGCCTGATTATTCCTCAGCTGCTGTCCTTTTAATATTGGAGCATCCAGAACCACTCTTTTGTCCTGTGTCTCCATTTTAATTTCCTAAGTAATCTTATCCCATCCCATTCATTATGCTGGAGGCTTCCACTTCATATCCAGCAGTCTGACAGCTCTACCTTCTGTCTGAAGGCATCTCACAATACACATCTCCCAAACTGAACTCTTGACTCTCACCTCAACATGCTTCTTCATGATTTCTCATTTTTTCCCCTCAGTTACTGGCATCTCTGCCCTGCAGGTTACTTAGGCCAAACACCTTTGAATCATCCTGAGCATTTCTCTGATTTATACTCTACATGCATTTTATCAGCACATCCTTTTGGCTTTGTTTTAGAATATCTCGAGTCTCACCCCTTCTTTTCCCACCTTCTCTGCTATTATGCGTCATCATCTGTCACTGGGAATATCACACTATACTGTAATCAGCCTTGCTGTGCCCTCCTTTGCTGTTGACAGGCTATTCACAGAATATCAGCCAGAGGGATCCTGTTGAAATGGGACTCAGAGGGCGGAAGGGCTTTGCTCAACGACTTCCTTTTTCCTTTCACTCACTTCCTTTCTGACTCACTGGCTCTCCTCAGCCAAAGTCAGTGTTTTTTTTTTTTAATTTTTTTTTTTTTTTGTAGATGGACACATAATATCTTTATTTATTTTTATGTGGTGCAGAGGATCGAACCCAGTGCCTCATGCATGCGAGGCAAGCACTCTACCACTGAGCCACAATCCCAGTCCCCAAAGTCAGTGTTTACTGTGGTCCACAGGTCCTGATGGATCTGGGCTGCCTCTCCATCTCATCCTCATTACTCTTTGACTTTGTCTTTGCCACAGTTTTTCGTGCAGCCTGCTTGCTCTCTGATGTGCTAAACTTGTTTTTACCAAGGTCTTTGCTCTTGCTGGTCGCTTTGCCTAGACATCTATTCCCTTGAATATATGTATGGTATTCTCTCTCATTTCTTTCAATTCTTTTTTTAAACATCACCTTCCGGGGCCTTCCTGATTTCCATCTCTCTATTGAAGATCACAGTAGTCCCACCCTAAACTCACTCTCTGTCTTGCCTTTCTCCATAGCATTTACCACCATAAACTCTTCATGTATTTTACTTCTTTGTTTTGTTTTTATTATCTGTTTCCCTTAACTAGAATATAAGCTTCATGAAGATAAAAATTTGTTTCTTTTTGCTTACTGCTATTTTCCTTAACATGCAGAAAAAAGTGTTTATATGTTAAATGCTTTATAAACATTTGTCGAATGAATGTCTGATTTATTTTTGTCTTTTCAACATCATGATTCTGTTACACGTAAGGAGCAGAGTCTTAGAGAATCTAGTCATTTGTGGAGATAACATTTAAATCCTGGTCTGCCTTGTCTCATAGTGCAATCACTATTAGTTCATCTACCATCTAGTCTGTGCATGAACTTTACATTGTGTTAATTGCATTATGAGAGAGGAAGTTATTAATATTGTGCACCTTATTAGTGCTCCTGCTCTCTATCAATATTTGGGAGAAAATAGAAACAGATTTTTCATGTTGAAGTACTTCCTTTTTGTTGTGCAAACACGTTGGAAGTATTTGTTTGACTGCTTCCTTTGGAGCAGAAGAGTTCTGAGAAATTCGCTTTTTCCTGCCTTCTAGTGGCTGTATTTTCTTACCAAGTTCAAAAATTCCTGCATCCTGTGGACTTAAAGCAGCAAGGAATAAATAAGAATGCTGCTTGTTTGGCTAAGGTGGATCGAGTGTTCAGGGATGTGGATTCTGCTGATGGCCGCAGGAATTTATGTTCATTTCTACCAGTGAATTGTTCTTAGTTCAAAGGAATCATAGATTTTCAAAAATTATCAAGCTACTTTCTGTCAAATGGGAAATTGGTGAGGAATTGAGGTCACACTTTCAGAAGACAGTCATAGATCATAATGAGTATGAATCATGCTTTTAAGTTTTTGCAGCTGTTTTTAGAGTTTCAAACTATAGGATGTGTCTAGTTGGCACTTCCCACACCTGCCCTATTTGTGGTTCATATTCAAAGGAGATGATTGAGCTGAAAGTGAATTCTATGTACAAGAAGAACTGATGGCCTTGGGTTATAGAAATGAAGTATGACTATCAGAACTGTCACAAAACATTTGGCTACCTGGACAGACTGTGGCCATTATTTGCATCCACTCAGTCCCCCAAATTAGAATTTGTCATGAAATGCCAGTATTATCTGAGAAGTGGCAAAATTTCAGTGACATTTGAGTGGTATGTTAATAAAGTTTGAATGAAAAGCCAGAGGAGTTTATCAAGCTCCTCTAATTTAGTCTCAGACTGATTCTGTCACCTCTTTATTGGGTACAGATGAAATTTCTGCTTAGTTCTTTCAGCTTCCAGAGGTTATTTTCTGCTGGGTTTTTGGAGTATCCTGCAGGTGTAGGGGTCATTGGGTGTTTGAGCTGTATGAGTAGAGATTTGGGGGTACCACTATATGTGCCTTCTTTAAGGGCTTTACATCTTCCATTTCTGCCACCAGCAGCGCCAGGCAGGGTTCTCTGACTCCCTATTAAGATTTAATTTGTTTGACTTCTGGCTGTCTCCAGCACGTAGGCTTGGGAATTTCTTGGGCAAGCCTTATAAGTTCCATGTTCATCCTCTGTGTGTGTCTTGCTTTCAAGGGTCAAGTTCCCCTCAGTTTTTGTCTGCGTTTGGCTCTCTGGTGCATCTAAGGAGTCTTTTTATTTTGCCCAGAATTCATAATCATTAAGTGCTAGAGGGTTAGTCTGAAACAGACAACTCTGCCATTGTCTTTAGAACTTCAATATGTTGGGATATATATTTAGCATAATATTTTTTTTTTTTCAGAGCAAAGTAACAATTTCATTTTGAAACAGAAAAGAAGCATAGCTCTCACCGGGGAGGGGTCCCAAGAGAGGGTTGCCTGGGAATTTTTTGTTTTGGTACCAGGGCTTGAACTTAGGGGCACTCGACCACTGAGCCACATCTTCAGCTCTATTTTGTATTTTATTTAAAGACAGGGTCTCACTGAATTGCTTAGCGATGTGCTTTGCTAAAGCTGGCTTTGAACTCGAGATCCTCCTGCCTCAGCCTCCTGAGCCTTTGGGATTTTAAGCATGCACTACCGTGCCCAGCATGCCGGGGATTTTAAAATTTTCTTTTTGTTACTTATTTCTTGCTTAATTCCACCGTGGTCAGAGAATATATTTTGTATAATTTTAATCCTTTAAAAGCTGATGAAATAGGATTTATAGCCTAGTGTATGGATAGTTGATGTAAGTGGCCTCTGTTTACTTTAAAAGGATGTGTTTGTCAGTTATAATCTATGTATAAATCTGTGTATGTGAGTTATAATCATGTCCACATCTTGTATACTTTTTACCTTTTTCTTGGTGTGCTTTTTATGTCAGTTACCAGAACTGGTATGTTAGATATCTCCTCACTATATTGTGACTTTGTCCATTTCTTCTTTTGGTTGTGTTGATTTTCCTCATTTATTTGGAGTCCACTGTTAGATGCATTTTGGGTTAGAATTGTTGTGTCCTTCTTATGAATCAAACCCTTCAAGTGTATAAACTTTACCTTTTTATTTCTGGTAATGCCTTTGACCTTGAGGTTGGCTTTGTCTGCTATTAATAAGTGATATCAGCTTACTTTTGGTTAGGTTTTTCTTTGTATATTTTTTCATTCTTTTTGTTTAAAATTTGTCTTTATGTTTTCTTTTAATTGATTTGGTTTTGCTTTATTTTATTCCATTGTGTCAATCTTTCTTTTAATGGAAACATTTAGATTACTTACAATTAATATAATTGCTGGTTACATTTAAAACAACCATCATCTATTTATTATCTGTTTCCTCTATGTCTTCTGTAGTTTTCCATTTTACAATTACCAGCTTACTGAATTTGTACATCTGTTATGCATTACTCCCATGTACCATGCTGTCTATTTTTTTTCCTTTTTTTTTTTTCCCAAAGGAAAGGATAGAGTTTTTAATACTCCATTGTGTGAGCAAGGAATTGTTGGATTTGGAATTGGAATCGCAGTCACTGGTGCTACTGCTATTGCTGAAATTCAGTTTGCAGATTACATTTTTCCTGCTTTTGATCAGGTAAGTGCTTCATATTTTATTGTAAATGAACATTCATGAGGTTAGTAAGTCCAAGAAGTATTGAAGTATTACATTCATCCTCCCACTGTCCATCTTAAGTACATTTTGTTAACCCTAGGTTCGTGTTTTGCAGTTATAAGTTTCTAATGGGAATATAATCAAAGTTCTAATAGGTGATTTTAGAAGATGGATTGGGAAGGACTCATTGCAACATGTCCCTTCTCTCCTTCCCAGATTGTTAATGAAGCCGCCAAATATCGCTATCGCTCCGGGGATCTTTTCAACTGTGGAAGCCTCACCATCCGGGCCCCTTGGGGCTGTGTTGGCCATGGGGCTCTCTATCATTCTCAGAGTCCTGAAGCTTTTTTTGCCCATTGCCCAGGAATCAAGGTATGCTCATTTATGTACTTTATTAGATCCTCATTTGATATTTCCATTTGGTTGATTTTATTAATATTAACTAATACGTTTATTTGGAGGTAAACAGGATTTTAGAATTTAGGTGAATTTAACCCTTACATAAGGGAGGCTGGTATGGTGGTGCACACCACCTGTAATCCAAGCTGAGGGGAGGGGATTGCATGTTTGGGAGGCTGAGGTAGGGAAATTGCATGTTTGAGGCCAGCCTCAGCAACTTAGTGACACTGTCTCAAAATAAAAAATAAAAGGGGCTGGGGATGTGGTTCAGTGATAGAACATCCCTGAGTTCAATCCCCAGTACTGCAAACAAACAAAAAAACCTCCTATCCCCAATTAGGGAGGCTGGCATTTCTTTTAAATCAGTTATCCATTGCCCAGTTTTACAGATTGTTCTTTTTCAAGTAACACTGGCTTGACACTGCCATTGACTGACATCATAAACTTCAAAGACTATAACTGAGAACATCATTGCTTTGTCTTACTCCTCTTTCAAAGCCTTATGTTTCTTTCTAATGGGTTTTTCCTCACTTAACTGATTCTGAGATGACTTTAATAAACTTGCCATTTAGTTTACATTTACCTTCAAGTCAGAGGGATAGGATACTTGTTCTTAGTCCATATATTGGGACAAAGTTCTTACCTAGATGTGTTTTTCCTAATCAAGAGTAAGGTAGTGCTCTTGATTAACTTGGAAGCATCTCCCTGTTATGGTCAGCCTTCACAGGAGCTTAGTTTTTTTGATAATAAAAATATTTTGAGTATTTTATGTCAATATTTTGTTCTATCATCTTTTCTATTTCTTGTAAATAAGAAACAGAATATCTTTTCAGGGAATCATAGAAACTCACAGATAGGTCAATATGGAGATGTTTGTTCTTGACGATATGGTTTGGTTGTGAACATGTGTTGATGTTTTATTCTTGTTTGTTTTTTCTACCAGACAAAAGCCATGAGGTTTTTCCTATTTGAATGGAGATTCTATGCTGGCTCAGTGTGAGCTAAAAGTGGTAGGCTGGGACAACATTAGAGACAATGGCTATTTTTTGTTTGAGTTGAATGTTGATTCATATTCAATGTTTGTAACATTACCCAGTGTTTTAAAGAGCAGACCTATTTTCTCAGTTCCCTAACTTCTCTTTCCCCTTTCTTCTTCCTCTCTTCTGTTTTGTTTCTTATGTTTCCTACATCAAATGAAAATAGACATAAAATAAAAAAGGTTAAAAATAAATGTATGAGAAAACAGAAAAAGAGAAACTAAAAAGTAGGAATATGCAATAAAGATATTGTGTGATATCATTACTAATGTGTTCAGAAGCCTGTTTACAGAAAATGAACTAGATATGTGCTGCTATTTCATTTTTTAAATAAAAATTTTTTAATACAAAGGGCATAAAAATGACCTTAAAAGCCCATGTAGTTTGCTCAGTGAATCTTATTTGAGTCTTTGTGATAAATTCTGGCTTATTTTTAATAATTCTTCATATGTAATCCTTGTCCTTATACGATTGTTTTAGGATCACTGAGAATTAGACACAAGTTTGTGATTTCAGTCATCACTGTATACATGTTAAGACCTCAGGGTATAGCCTCCATCCTTGGGTGAGAATCCTGGTCTAGCAAGCAGTCTTACCTTGGACAAGATTCTGCATGTCTTTTTACACTTCAGTGTCTATATCTAACATGAGAAAAGTAATACTAGCTACCTTCATGATGTTGCTGTGAACAGTAGATGAGTTAATCCACACAGTGCTTGGCAGATTAGCACCTGCCCGTTCCTGTGGCAGTCATCTTCTTCATTATCACCCTGCTTCTCAAGGAGGAATTGGAGCCCTTTCCTGTCACCTGGAAGCATGGAGCATTAGTACTTTGCTTTTTACTCTGCGGAAACTGGGCATAATGTGCCTAGATCATAAAATTCAATGGTTACTTTTCCACTCATGAGATAAAGGCTGCAGTTTTTCATGAGAAGGAAGGAGATTGATGTGTTAAAGTTGAGAAGAGAGTTATATGCGCTTTGCAGGTAGCAGGAGAGTATTAGTAGGAGAGATTACTTAATAGATAAAGACAGTTTGATATTGACGATTTTATGTTTTATAAAAATGATTTTATATTTTTGCTTTGATGTATGCTCTTTGTAGATACTTTTCATTTTTTAAACAGGTAAGTTTATGTCCTTAAGAGAAGAGCAACTTACTAGTTATCAGATCATGGAAGGCATCTTATAAATATTTGTTGAATAGTTGGAATTTTTTAGATAATTTGCAAATTTTATAATAGTAATTAGGTTAAATAAAGAATAAATTTTTATTTTTAGTTAAAGTTGATTATTGCAATATGAACCCTTAAAAACAGGTTTATTGGGATATAGTTTTACTAAACTTATGTTTAAAAAAATCTGTTTTTGCAGGTGGTTATACCTAGAAGCCCTTTCCAGGCCAAGGGACTTCTTTTGTCGTGCATAGAGGATAAAAATCCTTGTATATTTTTTGAACCTAAAATACTTTACAGAGCAGCAGGTAAAGGTTTGTTTTATATTTGTGAATATATGCTTTGTTTTTCATAGCTTAAGAAATTTTAACTTTTTAAAAAGCTGGGTTTATACTTGTCATGTAGAAAAAATTCTGACTGATTTCTTCTGTTTAGTTTGTCCATATGTGTAAATTTTGTTTAGGAAATTTAGGAAAATTTAGGAATTTAGTAAAAATTCATCTAGCTATTTTATATTTTGGTTTTGGAAACAAAAAAGCAATATGTAGTGGTAGTAAGAACAAAGGAGCTGTGTGTGGGTGCTTAGTAAATGTGGGTGGAATAAAAAAGTGCAAGAGTTACTGTAGACTATGTTACAGTATAGAATTTGGATACTACATAGTATCCAAATTCCCCTTTAGCTAAAGTAACTATAAGGGTCTTCTAAATTAGGTTACTTCTGATAGTGAAGGAGAGGCACTGTTAGCAGGTATGCTGTGATATCAGGTCTACACTGGGGTGACTGCAGCAAACTGAGATGCTGTTCACCTTCCTGTTAGCTCAGAATCATAACTCTTTAAACATGTGTGACCACTTATTTCTTAGCTGTAATGGAAATTTTAAATATCAAATGATTTGTTCAGTCTAAAGTATATTCTGTTTTGAATTCAAGAAAATTATTCTAGCAAATCGCTCTTTTCCTTGAACAGTTAAATTTAAAACCATGTTTTTATTGTGTAATTTATGTACAATAAAATGCACAGATATTAAGTGTTCAATTTGATGGGTTTTTGACTGCCCTATACTTTCATGTAATCACTATACAAAACAAGATAATAGATTTTAATCATTCCTGGAAGTTCCTTTCCATTACTTCCCTGCCAGATCCATTCCCCTTGCTCCAAACTCAGACACTTCCCAATTGCTATTAGATTAATTGCACATGTTTTGGTGCATTATGATGGAATCATACAGTATATATTCTCTTGTGTGTTTGACTTCTTTTGCTCAAGTTAATGTTAGATTCATTCTAAGTATTGTAATTGTTACTACTAAGGAAAGTAGCTTGCCTCTTCTCTTATCACCAAGCTGATGGCCTGTAAATAGAATTAATATATTGTACCCAAATATCTGGAGTCAGCCTTGACCATGAATTAGTTGGGCAATGCTTCTTGGCTATGGAGAAAAGAACACCTGAAAATCTGAGGCATGTAAAATGTTTCTGAATAAGTAACAGTCCATGGTATGACTGTTCATTGCATAAATGTATCACAATTTATTCATGGCTCACACAGCCTCACTTTATCCATTCTCTGTTGATGAATAAATATGGTTCATTGTTTTCAGTTTTTGAAAACTGCCATTGTTTAGTGAATTTCTGCAGTATTATTAAGGTAAAGATATTTCCCAGTATTCTACACAAAATTCCAGAAATAAACTGCTTTAAGGATTTTAGGTGCAGATTTCCTTAGGACACAAAAATATTAGGCATCTTAAAAAATTAACTTATCAGCTCCAAAAACTTACCCATAATGTATACTTTCCACCCAAATCTATAACACTTATATTACTAAGTCCTGTTCAAGCACAAATCCATTACAGAGGCAAATTCGAGCCTTTGTCTTAGAGTTGTAGTGCATGGCTCTCTCAATGTTCTCAGCATCTCTTGGGCCTTCTTTTCCTGGGGACCACATTTTCCCCATCTCCAGTGCTTGTACCTTACTCCATGTGGTTCTGAGGAGGCTCCAAGTCATTATCTGACTTCCTTGGTTTCAGGATGGAGCCATGTGGTTCAAGCCCAGCCATTCTCAATTCTTTTCTGGGATTTTCTATGAGAAGACAGAGCTACACTGTCTAGAGGTGATTTGTTGGGGATGTTGGGAGACTGGGGCCCTGGATTACTTTTATTCCTTTAATCTTCCTTTACTAATGATTTCCCCCCAGTGTCTTCCATTTAATCTCATTTTAAGTTGAACCTACTTTGAGTTTCAATCTCCTGTAGATCTTACTTATGTAATAGGCAATTTTGATTAATGTAATACATAATCTTGGTTAGAGAAAAGATGCTTCTCTTTTCAAAGGGAAATATCCCAATCAGATGAGTACCATAAACTGCAGCCTTTCATAATTTAATATGGATGCTACTTTTGTTCTCAATACTGAAATAGTAACCCTCATCTTTTTATTCAGTCATATATTATTAGGTTGCTGAGAGGATTAAGTGAGATAATCCATGTTGTACTTGCCTAGTTTTAAGAACTTTATTTTTATTTTTTCCAGTACTAGAGATTAAACTCAGTGTCTGTCTACCTCTGAGCTACATCTGAGGCCCTTTTTATTTTATCTTATTTTGAGATAGAATCTTGAGGCTGGCCTCAGACATTCGATCCTCCTGCTGCAGCATCTCTAGTCTCTGGGATTTCAGGCATGTGCTATCATGCCTGGTTTTGAAACACTTTTTGAACACTTAGGTGCTAGACATGGTGCTATATTGTGAAGACATATGAACTGTTTAATTGAATTCTCACAGCCATCTTACCGGGTAAATTTTATCATTATAACCATTTTATAGGTGACAAACTTGAAAATTAGGAAAGTTAAACAGTTCGTTCAAAGTTACATGTCAGGATTCAAACTCAGGGTCTGTCTCTAGAGCCAGATATTGGACATATTTGCCTCAAATAATTCCAAGTGCTTTTCACAAACCTGTGAGGTAGTGCTGTCAGCCACCTTTTGACAGAGCAGCAAACTGATGGTTGGTGATCTTACCTATCTTATTCCAGTTTAGAGAGGCAGTTAGTGATAGAATTGGGTTTTATTTATTTTTTGGGGTATTGAGGATTAAACCCAGAAGTGCTTTCCCACTGAGCTACATCCTCAGTCCCTCCCTTTCTTCCTTTCTTTCTTTTTGAAATAGGGTTTCACTAAATTGCTTAGGGCCTTGCTAATTTGCTGAGGCTGGCCTTAAACTTGGTGATCCTCCTGCCTCAGCCTCTCAAGTTTCTGGGGTTTTAGGCATGTGCCACTGTGCCCAGATGGGGTTAGGTTTTAATAACATGCTTATGTAACTCCCCAATTTCATACCAAAAAATATGCTGTTTAAAAAATTCTGCGCAGAGTTGAAATGATACTTTTTTTTTTTGGTTACTGGGGATTGAATTCAGGGGTACTCAATCACCGAGTTATATCCCCAGCCCTATTTTGAATTTTATTTAGAGACAGGGTTTCACTGAGTTCCTTAGCACTTCACTTTTGCTAAGGTTGGCTTTGAACTTGCAATCCTTTTAATGAAATGGAAATAAATACTATCCATAGTCATGTATTGAGGCAGTGTATCTCTATATCTATGTAGTGTGTACTGCATACAGTATGAGGTTCAAATATATATGCATTAGTTTCTCTATTGGCATAGGATTAATTCACTTTGATGGTTATAAAAACTACATGTCATTGTCTGATGTGGTCACACACAGTGGGCAGGGTTGGAGCTTCTTTCTGCACCATGAAGCATTAAGGGACGTAGTCCCCTATCACCAGAGACAGGCCAGCTGGGAAGTGTGAGTCTTCAGGTGTTTGGGGGGCAATGGGCAGAACCACCTGGTGAATGCACAGCATTGTTCCTATCAGCTCTTTTCAACCTTTCCAACACCCTAATTTCTGGGCCTGGCGCCCATATACTGTGCTTTATTCAAACATCTCTGCTGTGGTCTCTCCCCTATGTGTCCAGTCTGCAGCATTTAGAAAATATTTTTAAGTTCAGCTATCAACTATATGAATTATCATGGATAAAAATAAAATAAAAACAGATAAGTAATATCTTTTTTTTTTTTTTGATGTTACTGGCGATTGAACCCAGGGCCTTACACATGGTGGGCAAATGCTCTACCACTGAGCTACACTGCCAGCCTAAGTAATACATTCTTGATGCAATACGTCCTTGAATTTTATTTTTACTTATTTTAAATATACAATAAATATATAAAAAAAGCTTTGTGTCTTCTAAATGTAGTAGAAAGTAACCTTTTCATTGGAAAGAATAGTAGAAAGAGTAACCTTTGGATTTCCTGGTTATTTATTGTAGTTAAGACATTTGAATGTGGTTAATCTTTTTAGAAATCACAGAGGATATTTAGAAATGATAAGAGCAATCTTGGAAATGTCAAAAATGTGCAAAAGGGTTAAGATTGAAAAAGAGAATGAGTCAGGTTGACATTATCAAATACAGGTGTCTGGAGGAAAGATACTCTGAAGTTCTTGAACTGTTAGTTTTATTTAATCGAATGATTCAGGATGTCAGTGAGATTGAAGTAAATGAGACTTTTATGTGTGGTTCTTGTAAGCGAGAGAGGCTGAAAGACTGACTTCCCGGATTTTTGGAAAGTCCAAAAATCTTTCAAAAATAGGCCATAATGCTATTGATTAGTTTTTAAAGCAGGTACAATAATTATATATGGATTCATAATTCTGAAGAGAAGAATATTATTATCAATAAGTTTTGAATGGTAGAAGACTTAAAAAATATGTTTTGCCAAATAGTGTACATAGAAGAGAGGAATTGGTGTTTTGTATTTTATGTATAAGAGACTACTTTTGTGCATGCTGATACATTTAATACCAGGTATAAGCCCTGACAGGAATATGTGTTGAATCCACTAATGAGAGAAAATTTAATTCATTGGTTAGATTTTCGAATTAGCTTTTCAATTGAAATAATAGTTACATAGAAGTTAACGCAAAAATGATATAATAAAAAATAGCAGTTCCTTACCTAATCCTTCACCAGATCTATGCTTCTCTCCCTACAGGCAACAACTTTCAACTCTTAGCAGTTTCCTTTGATAATTAGTCATCATATTTATAAATAATATGCTTATGCTACTTAATATTTTTAAAGATGAGATTATTTTAATTTCTTTTTTAGAAAACAGGAGAATTTAGCTCTCTTATGCCACCTTTCTCTCTCTAGCATGCATGTCCCTCCTCAGTGTATCTAGACTTCTTCCTATATCTCCACAGAGTTGTAATATAATTTTTGATCAGATCAGATCATAATTTAGTGTTTACACTGTAATGACTATATTGGCATAATTCACAACCGAATGAGAGATGCATTATTTTATTTCCTCTTTGGTGTACAACTCTTTGTTTTTTTTTTTTTTCTGGAATTAATAATGTTTTCTTATCATTTGCATAATTTCTTATATTCCAATTACTGAAATCTTTGTAATCTTTTTTCATTTTGTTTGGATAAATTATGTGGTGAAGAAAAGGTCAGCTTTTTCTCTTTTCTGTAGACATCCATTTTGTCTTCCTAAGGCAGTCTCATAAAGTGGTAAAGAATGTGAATTTTTGAACCAGGCTATGTTTCAAGTGCTAGCTCCACTACTTATTATGTAAGGGCAGTTACAAGGTTTGCCAAATGTCAGCTGGATGATCCTCCTTCTCCTCTTCCTGTTGTTGTTTTAATTTGCCAATATTCTATTGGCTAGATGTACCACAGTTTGTTTACTTGCTGAAGGACATCTTGCTTACTTTCAAAGTTTAGAACTTATCAATAAAGCTGCCATAGACATCCATGTGTTAGGTTTTTGTGTAGATGTAAGTTTTCAACTTCTTTGTGTAAATACCAAGGAGAATGATCGCTAGATCATATGGTAAAAGTATGTTTAATTTTGTAAGAAACTGCCAAACTGTCTTTCAAAGTGGCTGTAACTTTTTGCATTCCTACCAGCAATGATTGAGACCTCCTGTTGCTCTACATTCTCACTAGAATTTGATATTGTTAGGGTTTTAGATTTTGACCATGGCAATAGATGTATAGTGGTATTTCACTATTGTTTTAATTTGCATTTCCTGAATAAGACGATGCAAAAGGTCTTTTCATAGCTTAATTTTTGCCATCTTTGTATCTTCTTTGTTGGAGTGTTTATTAAGGTTTTTGACCTTTTTTTGTTGTTGTTGTTGTTTCCTTATTATTGATTTTTAAGAATTCTTGTGTATTTTGGATAGCAGTCCTTTATCAGCTACATCTTTTGTAAATTTATTCTTCTAGTTTGTGGCTTGACTTTCCATTTTTTGACAGGGTCTTTTGCAGAGAAGAAACAGATTAAATTTAATTCCTAAGTTAAACTTGAACTCTTCTGTAGGTATTGATAAATAATGACTTTACTCATTTGTTTATTAGAAGTCCATTTTGAAACCACTGGATCTCAAGAGTTTAACTTCTGGAGGATGCCATCATTGTATCAATGCCCTCCTACTGGTTGTCATCATTAATGGCAGTTAACTTATTTTGCCTGCCTGCCTTCCTTCCTTCTCCTTCTTTTTAGCAGAACATGAGATTATTCTTTCTCATGTATTTTTACTGTAATGATTTTTCTTTTCCAATAATATGGTTGTCTCTACTTAAACATCTTTTTATCTCCGTTAATAAATTATGTAGATATTTTCATTAAATTGGCACATTTGTGGTTAGGATTAGTCCTAGAGGTATTATGTATTGGTTACTATTGGGAGTAGAATCCTTCCCGCTGCCATTACATGTTGAAATTGGTCATTACTGGTATATAAAAATTTGAAAAAATACTGTGTTCATGTATGACTTCATTTAAAAATAATGTAAACATGTTTACTCATTATAATTTCTGGCTATATGAGTTAACCCAGAGTCCTTCATTGTTTTGTACTTTAATCCATTATTTGATATGAAGGAATTTATGTAAGTGAAAAATATTGGTTTCTAAATGGAGGAATACTATACTGCAATACACAGAAGCAGGTGCTGGGTGATAATGTATGTGGAGGTGTTATACTTGCCTTACTTTTTTTTAATAATTTGGCCTTGGAAATATTTTGCATTTTTCTAAGTTGGAATGAAATATAAAGCCCATTTAGTATATGAAAAATTAACTTGTGAAAATGGACATGAATTGCTGGAGACCAGTGAGAGAATTCTAGATTTAATACTTGATTGGTTTTAGGGAAAATGGCAACTATTTATTTAATCGTACGATCATATTTTCTATTTTTTAAAAAATATGGCAAGTATAACATCCTCTTTCTTAAAATATGCAATTGTTGCTATTAATTTTCAAGATTTATGGTGAGGATCAAGCTTGATATATGGTCATATTTAATATTTCTACTGAAACCCATTTTGGGCAGATTCTAGTCCAGTATAACACGGTAGTTATGAATTTGAATTGTAGACTCACCACTTACTTTCCTATAACTTTAACAAAGCTACTTAATGTCTATGCCTATTTTCTCATCTGTAGCTTTGATAAATCTCATATCAATCACACTGAGGTGTGATGATAATATAAGGTTCTTAAAACAGTGCCTGATATGTAGAAAAGCCTCACTGAGTATTTGCTTTTCAATTATTATTAATATATTGGGATTTCTTTATTTTCATCAAAGTGATATTTTCTTAAGTATTGTTGATAGTGTAGATCTGTTGGATATTTCTCAGTTGGTTATCATCCTCACATTTGCCCATCTGCAATCCCTGCTGCCAGGCTGGAGTTGGAAGCTAGTGAGTGCTGTTGTCCTCACTCCTTTGAGAGTTGAGTTCAGTTAGAGTCTGTCAGTGGATGGCACTTGTGCTAGTTTAGAAAGTGAGAAGGAATTCATTGAGGTTATCAAGGCACCTCAGATGGTGGCAGTTGAGGAGTCTGCTCTCCTGCAGCGACTGTAGTTCTGCAGTGTTGATGGCAGTAGCATTGATGAGAGGTCTTCGTTGGGGAGTGTCCTGCTCAGTCACAGCAGATGGTAGTTCCAGAGGTGTTACCTGCTTGCTGATCTCTGGGTCATGCTGTTTCATCATTTGCTACTCTATCCCTTTCAACATCTTTGCAACAGATTCTCTGAATTAAATCAAATTCTTCTGGAGAGATCTTTGTTTTCCTGATTGAATTTCTACTTATAAAGTCAGTTATCACTGTTCAGTCTTGCACTGAGGAATTTTGCAGTCTAATAAAGAAACCATAGATCCTTGGATGTTTTTCGTACCTTCAAATGACTGTCTTTTGTTGATTGGATCTATTAACTTTTTCTGACTACTGTCTGCATTTAGAAAGTCAGTAGACAACAGCTGATGCCTGGTGATTAGTGGGAACTACTACTTCTCATGGGTAATTTTGTATTATGTAAACTAAGGGACTTTAGCTACCAAAAGCATGATGTGAAAAATATCTATAATAATACTTCAGTGTTGTAAAGTCAATGGAATATGTGTAGCTATAAATATTTCATTGATTGTAAATTGCCCATTTCCTCACATTTTAATGTCTCTGAGGATAGAATGTAGCTTAAAATCAATGGTATCTTGCAATCACTTTATCCAGGGGTTGATAGTTGCTATTAACTTTTCAAGTACAAATATCAAAATGAGTACCAGTACCTACAGGATACTTATCCACAACTGAGAAGAAAATTCCAGTGAAAATTCCATCAGAGAATTCTTTTGACAGTGAGGTTCTGAATAGCTGTGGTGAGTAAGAAGGGCAGGTAAAATGGAGAATCACAATAGTTTAATAACCTTTTGAAGCAAAGGTCAAAAGTAGGCCCTACCTAATTAGTGGGCTAGCTTGAGAGTGCTGTACCAATTTTTAAATTTTTTTATGAATCTATTTAAAAAGGCTGCACCATTGATGTGCTTGGTGACACAGAAAATAGTGTTCTGTGGAGAAACATGGACACTGATGATTATGTGTGAAAAGTGAGTGAGAAGAATTAGATTTTGAATGTAAAAATGTTGTAGAAACAGCTTAAACCAATGTATTTTGCTTATATTTTATTTTTATGTATTAGGGTAATAATAAAAAGTCCTGTTTATTACAAATTTCTCGTTTTTTAAAATTTTTTAAAATATTTTTTTCAGTTGTCAATGGACCTGTATTTTATTTATTTATATGTGGTGCTGAGAATTGAACCCAGTGCCTCACACATGCTAAGCAAGCACTCTACCACTGAGCTACAACCTCAGCTCAGAAATTTCTCTTTAAATAAGACTAAAGTTAAAATTCTAAAAATGTATCTGTCTAATTGGCAGCTTTTTTCTTATCAGTGCATAAAATAGTTACATTTTATAATTAACAGTAAAAATTAAAATGTTCTTTTTGTATCTCAACATAATTCTTTATATTGGATGATTTCCCCCTCTTCCAAACTCCATGTGTTGATAAGAATGGGTTTATAATATTGCTATCCTCATCAACATATTGAGGTCCTAAGCAACTTAGTGAGTCCTTGTCTCAAAATTAAAAAAAGAAAAAAGGGCTGGGACTGTAGCTCAGTGGTAGAGCATCTCTGAGTTTAATCCCCAGCACAAAAAAAGAAAAAAAAAAAAAAGAAAACAGAAAAAAAGAGGACTTTCTGAAGCAGAACACTTATAAAGGCATTTACAATCTTAAATTCATACCTTATATGTAGAAGTATCTCAGTGTGAGAAGTCTCCTGGTTACATGCAAACTATTTGCTGTTTTATTTATATTTAAATAGTTTGATTGGTTATTGTTTTTTATTTAGTGGTCAGGAGTTTCATGCTAACTGGCATGTTTAGATACTAAATTTATGTCTTCACATCTTCTCTGTGGCTAATCAGATTGATGTTATTAAATTTATCTGTGAAAATAAAAATATCACAGATATGACCCCCAGTGTTGCTGGGCTCTTTTTACAGTTGAATAGCTTATTAAAAGCTTCATTTTCTTTATATGTACTAACATCTCTAAAGCAGAATTTGTTTCACAAGGAAATATCAGTCTACTATGCCTCTGTATCAGTTTTATATAGTAAATGGTAGCAGGAATAAGAGTAACTCTTCCTAGGATGAAACTTTCTTTATAGCCTTAATGCTTGTGTCATTGAATGATTTTAAATTATAATGCAATTTTCTTCCTAAGAACACAAAAGATGTCCATGGTAATTATCTTTTTTTTTTTTTTTTTTTTTAATTTTTTTCTTAGTTGTAGATGGACACAATGTCTTTATTTTATTGCTTTGTATGTGGTGCTGAGGATCGAACCCAGGGCCTCACGCATGTGAGGCAAGCGCTCTACCGCTGAGCCACAATCCCAGCCCCCATGGTAATTATCTTAATATGCCCTCATTCTGTTCCTATAATGTTTCTATGATTATGGGTGGGGCAAAAATAATATAATATGTTGTGAGAGACCACCAGATTAATTAGATGAAGAAATGAGGCCCAAACGGGGCTTCTGGTTGGATGGATCTTCCCCCTCTCTCACTGTTCCCCATTAGACTGTAAATTCTGACAAATAAGAGTAGGCTTTCTCAGGCATGGAGACTTTGAATATGTTGTGGTAATCAGGGAGCATGCACTAACATTTTAGAAATATACAGAGAACATTTATATTTTCTCACTGTAACATGTATAATGCACCATGAATAAAACCCTACTTGAGTTTCACATTTGTAGGGAAACTGGCATTACTGGAGATGAGTGCCAGGAAGGAGAAATGACCTTGTTATCTTTGCAATGGTAATAGTGTGCTTCACGGGGGAACTTGCATCAATAGGACTAAGTGGTGATTTTCTTACAGAAGCTTTCTATACAAGTTATTAATATAGTTAGGCAGAAAGAATTGGAAAGTGCTTCTAGGGATGTAGGAAGGTAATTTATGGGTTTCAGTATTCATCTTTACTTGCAACATCATGTATTTTTTTAGATACATGTGCAAGCAACACTCGGTTGTACACCTCCATTTCTTTGTGTATATCCTTCCTTTCTACATGGAATAACCTCTATCTTCTCTTGTGTGTGATGTCTGTCCCTAGGATTTCCATCAGTTGTACCCTCCTTGGTGAAACCTTGGTCCTTAAAACTGGGTTGCTGCTTCCCTCTGTGTTCTTAGAGCAATTTGTTCCTATTGCCAATATTGTGTTTTCATTTTTGGTTTATAATCTCTTTCCATTTTTATAACTCCTGGTTAAGTCTGTGCCTCTCTGTAGTATGGACTGTTTTTTAAATCTCAGTCCAGCATCTCACATGATGCCTACATGTACGGGTACACAGTCACCATTAAATGAATAAAAGTATCTTGTATACAGTGTATATGTTATTTATACACTCTGTCTCTTTGAGAACTGTGTTCAAGATGGCTTATTAGAAGAAAATTGGAAGAAAAAAGGAGGAGGATGGGATATAAAGTGGTCAACATGAGCTAATTCATCCCATGAATCTCTAAGTGAATGTGTAGTATGCATATAAATTCATTGCATGTACAAGGAAGCATATGTGTGGAAATGTTATAATGCACTTAAAATCCTCTATTTTGTCTGATACTTTTATGTTTTTTATTTTTTTAAGTACATACATCATTATGTATTTGGTGCTGAAGGATTTCTCTGTGGAGTGTTCATTAGTGCTGAGATTTGAATGGGATCAGCTTGTGGTAAATGGAGTGGGCTCAGTTAGTTCCACTGCTGTGAACATAAAAATCTGTAGCATGACCATATATAGTGCTCCTTAGATCCTGGAGAACTGTGCTCTGACTCCTGTTGCCTGCTCTCTTTCTGAAAGCACAGAGCTGTGGGGTAGGAGTGCAGGAATGTTAATATAAAATAATAACCTTCTCTTGGAATAAATAGTGTTTAAATTAATGCAACTTACAAAGTACCTCTGAATTTCAACTTGCTCTCCAGGTGATTTGTTTGCCAAGTTTAAATAAATGAACATGTTAAAATTGTATTCTGATTCTCCTGCTCTCAGGATTAAGCTGATAACAAATTTAAGTAGATGTTTTTTGTTGTTCTTAATATAAGCTTCTCTCTGAATCTAATTCTCTGCATGATGTATTTTAAGTAGAGAGTAAAGCTTTGTTTGCTATGTCATTCCCTAATCAATTGTTAAAATAATGAGGCCTTATTATTCTGGGTAATTTGTTTAAGACAACAGTCACTCTCTGGCAGCTTTTCTAAGGAGATGGGCCAAGATGCTAACCCATTTCTTTTGCTATGCCAGCCCTTAGAGTCCTGTGTTCCAGGGATTTGCTAATCACTAGTTGGGAACTGATTTACAAGTCGGAAAAGACAAGACTCTTGAGTGGTGCACTGATTCACAAGCAAGCTGGAATGTGCATTGGCTTCAAGCCTTGTCTACTGGCATGCAGATCTTCCCGCCAACTGACTTGGTGATGGCAAAGAGCCTGGGTGCTACCTCTGGCCAGATGTCATCAGTGTTGTTTTTGATCCTCACATTGGTTAATTGCTAAATAGAATATGCTACTCCAGTTGAATGTGTCTGTCTCCTAGTTTGTCCATTTGTTCAGCCACTTATCCATCCATCCATCCATCCATCCATCCATCCATCCACCCATCCACCCATCCATCCATCCATCCATCCATCCATCCTTCCTTCCTTCCTTCCTTTCATCATCCATCTATCCATCTATATATCCAGTACTGGGATTAGGCTATCAGGGAATAGGTTGGAATTAATCTCTGGAAGCATTGTTTATAATTGGAATTAGCTGTCATTGTCTATAAAGGAACAGCAAATATTTCAGGTTTACAGGCCATTTTGATTCTGTTAACTACTTAGCTTTTTGTTGTAGGGTGAAAGCAGCCATAGGTAGTGTGTACATTAGTGGCATGGCTAGGATCCAATGAAGTGTCATTTACAGAAAATTTGACTTGTAAATAGTAGTTTGCTTGTCCTTGGGTTAAACAGCTGAAGTATTGGACTCAGTATAGTTTGTGTGCTATACATACATTTTTAAAAAAGCTTTGATGCTATATGTTTTCTACCATTGTCTATGTTTTATGTTTATTAGCTTAATTATCATCTGCTTTGAGATTTACCTACAAAAAGTAATTTTATAGGTTTTACCATTTTTCTTTTTTATTTAAACATCAATCATTTAAAGTCTACTCAATTCTCTCTGGTACTGGTCATTGATATATCATTGGATTATTGGATTGGAAATATAAGAAAAAAGGGATGAAATTTCAAAGTATATCACTGTAATATCATTAAATTTAGTAGTTTTGCTTGTAAGTGTGATTTAAAAAAACTATATTTTGACATGAAAACATTGCCAACATATATTGCTAAGTGAAAAAAATAATGTTAACTGTAGAAGGGTTCTGAGCAATGTGTACAATGTGATTCTATTTGTGAAAAGAATAGGATCGGCCTATGTATATTTGTACTTGCATATTATAAATCCTTGAAATATAACAAATCAGAGTACTAATTTTTCAAGTAAATGAAATTAACTGTGCTCAGTTTAGGTAGGGATGATTTACTGAAGGATAATAAATAGCTCATAGATCTCTGAAGTGCCTCATGGTCAGGCGTAGAGGCCACATATATAGAAGCATTACCCAGAATAACTGGCTCTGCAGAGATGCCCCAGCAGGTGTCAGTGGGCACCTTGCTGTAGTGTGAATCACTGACACCACTGAGCCTGGATGATGAATTTGCCTCCACTGTTTCCACTGTAGAGTGGATTTTGCACAGTTGCTGCTTTTTTGTGTAATCACCTTCCAATTCAGAGTCTGCTGTGGGTGAATTGGATTGGCAGGACCAAAGTTTTGGACCTAGCTGCAAGGGAAGCTGGGAAAGCAAGTATGTGGAACTCACTTCTATAGTGGACAAAGGGCCCTGCCTCATAAGATAGGGGATTTACCAAATTCAGGGAAAGGATTCAGAGGTTAAATGCCAGGAAGAATGGGGGCTGTGCACTGTAGACACCCGGAAATTGTTCACATTGGTTACTTCTGGGCAAAGTAGTTGAAAGGACGGACAGGGAAACCAAGGGAGGCTTTAGTTTCATTTTACTTTTCTGTGCTCTTTGTATATAATAATATAATAAAAGGACTATGGGGAACATGAACAAACCTCAAACTATTATACTATTCTCAGAAGAACTAAAGAAAATTCCCTAAGCTAGGCAATTTTATCAACTTTCTACTTCATTTCTTTTTAAAATTCACTCTAATTTCCTCTGATTCACTCAGCTCTATATCACATATAACTGGTTGGGCAGAAAAATCACGAAATGCTTTTAAACTTCTGGCATACCAGTGGTTTCTCCTTTTGAGTTGGTGGAGCTGATTTAAAAAAAAAAAAATATATATATATATACACATATATGTACATATGTATGTATATATATATTTTTAGTTGTTGATGGACCTTTATTTTATTCATTTATTTATATATGGCGCTGAGAATCGAACCCAGGCCTCACACATGCGAATCAAGTGCTCTACCACTGAGCCACAACCCCAGCCCCTGATTTTTGAGGTATTTAATATTTAACTTTGAAAATGGAGTGTTGTCAATTCGTATAGTTAATGAAATGCTTATAAAGGCAAATAAAAAAATATACTTAATAATTTGGTCCTACTATGTGTTTTTTCCTGTCTTTTTACTCTTCCCCCCATATATTTGCTGCTTGATAGAAAATTGGTGTGAAAACTTAATTTGGTTCAATGAAGTTTTAGCAGGTGTAGTAACAATTTTAAAAAAACTTTTTAAAAAGAACAGCTTCGGATTTACAGAAAAAAAGTATAAAGATAGTAGAATTCTCATCCATCTGCATACCCAGTTTCCTCTATTATTAACATGTTATGCTGAAATTGCTGCAATTAATAAATAAATGTTGACACATTATTATTGGTTAATGCCCATGCCTTATTAAGATTTCCTTAGTTTATAACTAAAGTCTTTTTTTTGCTTTAGGATAGCTGATGTATTGTATACATTTGCATTGTATACATTTATATTGTACCTATTCTTCTGTGTAGTAATGTCATGGAACCATATAATAAAAGCTATTCCTATTTTAAATAATGCATGGAATTTGGAGAAAAAAATAAAGCTTTGTCACAGTGAGATTCATACACTTTTTTACGTACAAATGTCACATGAGAAAAATAATTAACCTTTCATTTCTCTCCCC
>CM053406.1:69525049-69540130 GCA_028644305.1 Xerus rutilus | reverse complement strand
GCTGATCATTTTAATTGTGTACATTCTGAATTCTTTCTCTGACATTTTATCAACTGTGCTGTCAATGGATTCTGTTATAGTGGTATCGAGGTTTATTTGGGGCACTTTCTTCCCTTGTTTTTTCATGTTGATTGTGTATCTTCCTTTCTTGAAATACCGATCTGAGGTATTGCGGCTTCTATCCTATAATCTTGCATTGACACTCCAGATTACCTGTGTCTCACCTTGGAGCTACTTCTGTTCTCCCAGTGTTCTCAGATAGGCACTACTGCCACTAAAGTTGGTGGTGGAGGTTTTGGATGTACCTCTAGAGGGCAGTGGGAGTGGCCTTGGCTGGGCTCCTGAGGTGGCCCCTGAGGGCTGTTTTGCCCCTCTCTTGCACTCCTGCTGGTGAACAGGAACTGTGGAGCGGAACTGGAGTTGGGCCCAGGTCTCACTTAGGCAGGGTCACAAGCTGGAGAGTCTGTGTGCGGCCCTTATAGTCAGTGTGAGCTCCTCTAGGGCTGGATGCTAGCAGGCTCTGGTGTGCCTTCAACTGGGCACCCCAGGCATTCCCTAAGGTGGTTTTGGGCCTTCTGTCTCGCCTGACCACAGGAATTCTGGAGCGGAACTGAGGCGGGCCCAGAGCGCACTTGGGTGGGGCCTCTTCATGCTGGGATCTCTGGAGGTCACTCTTACCCTGGGTGTGCCTTCCTTTGTGGGTAGTGACTAGCAGCCTCTGGTCTCCCATTGGCTGAACACCAGTGGAGTTTCCTGAGGGCGGATCTGGGCCCTCTGTGGCTCCTGCTGGTCCACAGGAATTCTGGAGTGGAACTGGGGCAGACCCAGGCCGCCCTTGGGTGGCGTTGGCTCAAGCTGGTGTCTCTGGAGTGACTCTTGCCCTGAATTTGGACTCCCCAGTGGCTAGAGGTAGCAGTCCCTGTCTCCCCTTGGCTGGACAACCGTGGAGGTTCCTGAGGGCGGTTGAGGGCCCTCTGCCGCTCCTCCTTTCTTTTTCTTCTCTAGCTTCCACATGTAAAAGAAAACATACAACCCTTGACCTTCTGAGTTTGCCTTTATTTTTCTTAGAAGTTGTCCATTTTTCATAATGGTATGAAGAAAATTTTCACTTCTATTTCCATTAGAATAGGAACAATTTTCCTTCCCCACAAAATGAAATCGACTTTATGGTAAACTTCAGCTGTCTGTAATTTCTAAGAAATGAATTTGTAAGGATAATTTCATTTTCTGTATGGATGAGAGTTACTATTTTTTTGGAATAGCTTTTGAAACTTTTTTCTTTAGAATGTGGATATTTCTAAAACTTGGAAGTTTATGTTTTCTCAAGGAAAATATACTGCATGTGATTTTCTTGGAAAAATAAATTTAGTCCACATGAACATGGATTGATATAACATGTTAAGACATTTACATTTATTGAGGTATATGTCATTTACTTCTTTCCTAAATGTCTGTTCTTATTTTTTTTTGTAGTTTTCAAGCCTTTTTAAATTAAAATTTTATCGTATTGTTGCTTCATTGTTACCTAGCTATACTTGGATCCAGAAGACTATAACTGAGAAATGTATGTTGGTCAGAGAAGGTCTGTAATGTTTTGTCATGAATCAAGAGCACTTGTTTTAATGTTCCAACCTCTTTTTATCAATTTCTGCTTTTCAGGGCCTTTTTTCTTCTTGTTTCCTTGTATGCATTACAGATGGGTCATTGTCTGGAATTTTATTTGGTAGAGATCATCCTGGGCTGGTTCCCTTTTGTAGGCTCATAGCCACTGTGCACAGCTTGGGATCAAGGATTTTCTCTGTGTAAACACATTGTGCCATAACATTACTGTCTCCTTGCTTCCATTCCCTACTCTAAAAAGCAACACCTTACTTTCGTGAGGTTCTCTGGGAATACTTTTTTTTTAATTAGAATTTTTTAACAAAATTAGGAAATGATATAGAAAGGATCTCTCTATTTTGTCTGGACTTTTCTCCAGCTCTTTCTCTTACCCTTTCCTTTCTTGTTTAAACATTAAGTTATTAGCAAAATATAGGATTTTCCCAAAGACAGGAATGGTTGTTCTTTTGCTGTGTATCAGGGTACCTCTAGTCTTGGAGTATTTTGGAGTTACTCTATCATAGGAGCAGGGCAAGGCCTTAGAGATACTGCAGTCTAATGCCCAAAGCCATTCTGCTGTGGCGTGAGGGAGTGACCCTAGTTGGAGGGAGCACTCAGGGTCCCTAGATGGATGTTTTTTAACTCCTATACTTTCACTCCACTGTTTCCATTCTTGTTATAGAAGACTTCACTGTGGGCACTGGATAAAGGTAAGGCAGATATTAAGGCTGGCAGATTGGGGCAGGGATGAGGTTCTGGGGGTAGAGATCAAAGCAAAAAAGGAGAGAGATATTGTAGGAGTGGAACTGGGAAGGAGTTAAACTTTGATGAATGGATGTGTATAGTTGCTTACATATTAGAAGGACCAAATGCTTAGTCTTTGCATTGGCCTCTGGGTTAATCTGTGTAAGTATTAATAGAGGAAAACATGTTAAGAAGACCAATACTGAAGAGCCATTGATTAAATTAGATTTAGCTTTAATTTTGTGGCCTTCAAGTTTAGTTTTTAAATTTTTCATAGAGTTGATTTATACCTTGATGAATTTCATTTTTTAAATTTTAAATTAAGATGGTTAATACTAGCAAATTAATATGTGGGGCCTGGACTTTGTACTGCATGACTTGAAATTGGTTTCATGGGGAAGCTGAAGTATTTGCTTTTAGAGAATCCTTAATGGTTAAGCACTACCAATTATATACATTTTAAAAATTGGTTGCCTAGAGCTAATTGAATAATTCAGTATTGACTATTAGCCATTTTGCTTGAGGGTATGTGTGAGTGTGTGTGTGAGAGAGGGAGAGATGTGGAGGGAAGGAGGGACAGAGGGTGGGCACAAAAGATGGTTGTGGGGAGGGGGTGCTTGTGGGAGAGGGAGGAAGAGAGAACAAAAGAGACTGTAAACAAGAACTTCCTAGTCAGGTGTAGTTAGTAACTAAAATTAGAAAGGGTAAGGGGAAGGAGAGTTAGTAACCACCAATGACCACTAGAGGCCTCTCTTAGGCCAGGTTTTATGACTAATATCACTAGGTTTTCCTAGTGGGACCGGACTGTCATTGTAAATAAAATATATTTTATGTTATAGTTCTGAATAAAAAGTGTGCCAGTAGTTTTGTTCTAGAGCATGTGTTATGATGTGACCTAAATATTTTGTTTAGTTTATATTTCAGAATAACTGGTGATCTATTGTACTGAAAACAACAAATTAGTAATCTCTTCTCTAAATAAAGCTTAAATAGAAACATGTAATCAAAGAATGTTACTAAGTGAAATTATATATATTTTTGACAGTATAAGGATATTTGGGGTTTTAAATTATTACCTATTTAATTGTTGAGTATTTTATATTCTTGATGGTAGACCTTAAGTAAAGATATTTTATAAAGGTTGTATGTGAAAAATTGTATTTCTTTATGTTTAGGATAAACTTCTAGTATGAAAAACTATTAAGAAACAATGCAAAAAAAAAAAGTAATGCAGCAGTCTTAGGCTTATTATCTGTGGTAAAATTAAGTTTTTTCTTTAGAGGTAAGTAAAACAAATCTCAATTTTAGTTTGGAGTTGTTTTTGATGTGGGTTGACCTTGCAAAGAAAGTGGATAGGACACTGTCCTCCTGTTTGATAAGAACAGATTGTTATTCTTTTCCAAAATAGGAATGTCAGTAGTTTGGAACTTGGTCCCACTTGCTAAGCCATCCTTCCTATGGGATTTTCTTTGTCATATTACAGCTTGTTAACTGTATATGATTCAGAACACATTTTGGGCTTTTTTTTTTTTTTTTGGTACTGGGGATTGAACTCAGGGGCACTCGACCACTGAGCCACATCCCCAGCCCTATTTTGTGTTTTATGTAGAGACGGTCTCACCGAGTTGCTTAGCACCTCACCATTGCTGAGGCTGGCTTTGAACTCGCGATTCTCCAGTCTCAGCCTCCCTACGTGCTGGGATTACAGGCTTGAGTCAGCGTGCCCGGCTCATTTTGGGCTCTTAAATGCTATGTTGGGATGAGATCACTACATATATTGTCTCGTGTGGTGGCCTTTGGCCAGTTCCTCTTAGGCCCACTGTAGGCAGAGAGTTTTGTATATTTTGTGTATTGCTAGATCCCCAATAGTTATGAAGAGTGTCTAGAATGTAGTAGGTGCTCATTACAGATTTGTTGAAAAATCTTGTTCAATTTTAGAAATCATCTGTGGTCTTTGGTTTTTTAAACTTGTAATTTCTGCAGGAAAAAGTACATGGACAATATCATTCCTGCCACCTGGTTTATTTTTGGTATGAGCTAGGTAGGTTTTTCTGACCTTATTTTGTGTAATATACTTTATATAACAGAACTTTTCATACTTCCTGGTGAATGAAAAGGTTAAAAGTACATCTTGTGCACATCTCTTTTCATATTCAGTTCTTCTGATGATGTCATTGTCATTACATAGATAAGGGCTTAGCAGACTTTTTCTGTGAAGGGCCAGAAAGCTAAGGTTTGGAGAAGGTGGGATATCTGATACCTGGTGCGGGAGCAGGGCTGGTTTTATTCCAGATTGCTGGGTGCCAGAGCCTTCACTTCGTTCTTACAACGTGCAGCTTCTTAAGCAAAGATTGAGTAGAATTTGTAAATATTTTCTAGATTTGATGAAATAAGTGACTTGTGATGTGATTTGAATGTAATTTGAAAGCATAAGAGATATTGGCAATAGAAAAGTATTTATGGGGAATGGTAATACTTTTAGTCCATGTCTATTTCTTGCCAGGCTTTTTGTTAGACCGTGCATGTTCTGATTTAATCCTTTTCAGGTATTCTGTATGCTAAGAATTCTTCTTCTTGTTTAGAGAGAAGGAAATTCAGACTCAGAAAGATGAAAAACTTCTCTCACTCAGCTAATAAGTGGCAGCATTGCAGGTCAATCTTAGGTCTTAAATTCTTGAAGCTTGATTTTATCATAGTATAATAGTGCCTCGTGTTAAAATATTTATTTTACAATTAAATTATTTCATGCTTTAAAAATTAGCAGATGAAAAACTTCTACATTTTAGCTTGTGGCATATTTTATAAAATGTCTAGGAAATTTCCTACACATTTACCCACTTGTAATGCTTAAAAAACATCTATGTATGTATGTAGAAGACTTTCCTAAATACTGTATACACTTTGAAAATCATACTAACACATTGTCTTTCATTTAATGTTACTTTTGTTTCTTTCTACATGGAACTTAATAAAGCAAGATTAAATTGTATAATTATATTTTCTATTTCTAATCCTGTTTGGTGTGTTTTTGAATTATCCCTTTAATACACTTAAATTATTTGAGTTTGAGTCAAGATTTTCGTTTTGTTTAAACTATTTGCTTTTGTTATACTGAATAATAGTGAAGAGAAAGAAATGCATTACCTCATTTCAGAGTGAAAAAAGGTCATATGCATTGTGCTCTTAGTTTAACATTTTAGGTACAGTGTAAGAAATCTTAATGTGTTGTTTTTCTTGATGGTCATTGAATTTTTTTTTCCTTTTTCTATTATGATAAAATCCTGATTTTGCAGTGTCTAACTATGATAATTTCACTTAAGTATTTTTTGAAACTGTGGTCCACAAAGGCTTTTAAAAAAGGAAATTACTTTTCTATTCAATTATTTGGGCCACTCTTATCAACCGTGGCTAGTCAATCCTTCCAAAATACATACACTTTCTAACACATTGTCATACTGCTTTTCTTCCTGGAACTTTGTTTGATCTTTAATAGCTATTTTTTTAATTTAACTATCCTACATCTTAGGTTTATTTTCAATATTTTATGTATTTTCGATGGTATTGTGATAGTAGTAGTATTATAGTTTCTCCTTTGTTTCCATTGTCCTTTTGTTTTTCAGTGTAGCAGTAGAAGAGATTTTAAAAATTAAAGTTACACTTTAACATGGCTACAAAATATATAATATAGCAGAGCTTCTAATGCAGAACCACATTTTCCCTCCTTTCCCTACTCCCTAAACACTTTCAACTGTTTCTATATTTTGCTCTTTCAGTGGCTGCTTTCATATCACTGATATGTTGTATAGATATTTCTGCTATAAGAATGTATATATTTTTATATAGTTATTTATGCAAAGTCCTGAATTCACCACAGATGCTGGCTAAAATTAACTGGGCTTATAGAAAATATAGGTAGGACAGAACATTTAAAAACCTTTTCAACTTTGTAGTGAGAGCAAGGAAGAGTTTGTAAACCAGTCAGGAAGGGCGGAGCCTGTTTAGTTAGAGTTAAGGCAAAATGCATCAAAGCTGGGACGACTGTGCAATAAATGCCTCTAAGGCTGAGCAGATGGGCCGGCCTGGCCAGGAGGCAGAGTGCACAGTCCGGCTCCTCTCTGAGCTGAGTCAGCACTGTGGTTATGCTTTGCCGTTCAGTTTGTTTCATAGTGGCATGAAATAGTAATGTGCTGGGGCAGATTGCACGGGTGCCCACATGGCTAGGTTAGTTGCTGCCACCTTTGGCTAAAAAGCATGTTTTCCACTTGGGGCCAGGAAAATGAACTCCCCTTGCCCAGTCCATTCCCTCAGGAGGTTCACTGCTGATTGGAGGATACTGGCTCCCATCTTTTTTTCGGCTATGCTGGAGACTGGAAAACAGTTTCTTCACATTCTACCATGAAAAAGTGGGATTAATAATTAGGACCCCTAATTATTAAAATGTGGAGAATATGTAAAAATGTTCTGGATAATTCGAGAACAAGAGGTGCATCACAATCACATGTGTATCAATGTCCTCATCTTTGACTCTATTGATTTTAAAAGCATTATTCACTCATACTGTTATGGTTTGGATAGGTGTCCCCCAAAATCTCACATGGGAGACAATGCAAGAAGGTTTGGAGGAGAAATGATTGGGTTATAGCCTTAACCTAAATAGTGAATTAATCCCTGATTGGATTAACTGAGTGGTAGCTGGAGGCAGATGGGGTATAGCTGGAGGAAGTGGTTCATTGGGGTCATGGCTATGGGGTATATATATTGGTATCTGGAGAGTGGAGTTTCTGATTGCTTTCTGATCATCATATGAGCTGCTTCCCTCTACCACACTCTTTCGCCAAGATGTCCTGCCTTACCTCAAGCCCTGAAGAGTGGAGCCAGCCTTCTAAGGACTAAGACATCTGAAACCATTAGCCCTCAAATAAACTTTTACTCCTAAAATTGTTCTGGTCAGATCTTTTAGTCACAGCAGCGAAAAAGCTGACTAAAACACACACTATAGCACATTGCCATTTTAATGTGTCTTTGTTACCTGTTGTTCTCACTTTATCGTTTTCCTAGTTCATTTCTTCCACCTATTACCTTTTGATTTTAAATTATTGAATTCAATCTCTATTTCTTGTTTCACTAACATTTCCTGGTATCTCTTGACTTCTCATTATGTCAGAAGGTAATAGTATGCCCTCTACACCTGTATCCACCTGCCTTTCTGTCCTTCCAATCCGTATTTTCTGTCAGCTAGTTATTTTACATTGCTGAGCCTGATAACATTACATTGTTTTTTGCTCATAATTTCTCTGATTGTCTTTCTGTCTGGACCTACCCCTCTCTAAAACTGCTGTAGGATGGCCTCCTGATGTTTCCCTGGTGACTCTTGAAGAAACCATCTTACATGTCCTGCTGTTTCCCCTGCTGTTTGGGGGGTATCTGTATACCCCAATTAACTTCTTCAAGCAAAAGGTATGGGATGGGGAGGCTTTCTGAATCCTGAATTTGGAAAAATGTCTATATTTTGTAGTCAGAATCAGTATCTGGCTGTGCACAAAATTCTAGGTTCATAGGAACTTTCACTTAGTACTTTGGAGATAGATTTCACTATATACTTGTGTCATGTTGGTGTAGAAAATTTTGATACCAGCCTGATTCTCATTCTTTTGTAAGTGATCTCTCGGTGTGTTTGTTTTTCTGGAAACTTCTATGATTTTTTGTTTTGCACCATTCTATACTGAACTGTCAGGTGTGAGTCTACACGTGAGTTTCTTTCACTCATTAATTTCTTGTGAATTTCCTCTGGGACTATCTTTCTTATTTAAACATAATTGTATCTTTTGAGTTTTTAAAAAATATCTTTTCAAAATTTTCTTACAATTGTAGATCTAGGTTGGATTCTTTATGTTTTCTAGTTTTCGTTTTGTGTTTAGCAATGTTTTGCCCATTTCCTCTATTCTTTTAATTCTTATTTTGAGTATTTTAATTTCAGCAGTGGGATTTTTTTTTCCCTTTATTCAACTCTTTTTTGCATCCTGTTCTTTTTTGTTTGTATGTATGTGTATGTGTGGTGACTTATTCAGTTATTGTCATTGTACAGATTGGATTTTTTAAAATTCTGTTGTAGAAATTTTCTGTTGTGTAAGTAGGTTTTTGTTTTGGGCCATATATATTTTTCTTTGGCTGTGATTGTTGATTTTTCTAGATAGCTGACAGGCACAGTTTCCCCATATGTCTCTTTCTTTACAAGGCTTCTCTCCTAGGGGTGGGGTGGGGAGGGGTGGAATCTCATGGGAGATCTGTGCACATGGGCGAGACTTTGCTCTGGAGTGAGTAGATGGTAAGTCCATCCTAGGCAGAAGAAGTGCTGCTGGACGTGCAGGTAGGGTAGTTTTGATTCTTGGATGTCAACTCTTTGGTATCTGCATATCTTTATAAGAAATTTGAATGATTTTATCATTAGTCAGCTTCTTCGTCTGGTTTGTCTCTGGGGCCAGTGTTGCAAAACTGTTTTATTGGGAGAAGTGGGGCAGTTGGTACAGTTGTTCTCTTTAATTTGGCTGTTTTCAATGTCAATCCTTTTTTTTTTTAAGTGAAATTATTTTTTTTGATTGGCATATAAGAACATAAAAATCATCCATATTAACGGGATAACATCCCCCTCCATTTTTTTGCCTACCTTTCACACCTGCTGATGGGCCTGCCTCTCGGGGGTCAGGGATTAGCTTCCTTTTCCACTTATCTGAGTTTTTGCTTCCTTTGCTCTTTATGTTTTCATTGCACATCTGTGAGAGAATTGCTTCAGTCCCCTTTATCTGACAATCACTGTCCTTCCCAACCTTGTTGTCTTTGCTGTTATAGTTTTTTTTCTCTTTTTCATTCATTTCCTGCCTTGGAGAGATTGAAGACAAAAGCATAGACTAAGCCTGTAATTTAGACCTGGAAGCCTTCTCTGCTATGTTTTCTCATTTTTTAACAGGAAGCTTGATGACTTGTGTATTTTTGTCTATGTAGTGTTTTTTCACCAGAATATTATTCATTCCAATAATTTCTATGTTGATTTTATCAGATTTTCTAGGTTGTTAATCATATTCTGCAAGTAAGGCCAATTTTGTGTCTTTCAAGAATAAACTATATTCTTATTTTTTCTTATTTAACTAGAACCTCTGAATAATAGTGAATGACAGTGGTGATAGCAGACATTGAACCTGGTATTTATAAAGCCTAATCTTGAATTGATTCAATTAAGTTGAAAATGAAAAGGATTAACTTCATTATATGGATTCCTGGCTTATTGAGAAGAATATCAGAAATTCCCTGCATATTTAGTGTTTTAGAGCAAAGGAGTTTGGCAGTGATAACCAAATACTGGGTATCTCTTATGATTCTTTATCAGTAGCAACAATTCAGAATTGGGGATGGGTAAGAAGGGAAAGTTAGTTTTGTAAAATAGTGAAGTCATCCCAAGAGAGTTTACCAAAGTTTAGCTTACCAAGATGGTTAATCATTTTTGGGCAGCAAAATTAATATTTTTTGACAGTAAGTCAATTAAAAACAAGTCATTTAACTGGCAGTTATAATGGATGTTTAGTCTAAAGCCAATAAGGATTCAGTGAAATAATCACTGGGGAAGATACCAGTGTGTGCCAACATGGCCCAAACAGTTGGTTGCATTAAAACAGTTATTGTAGCAATAAGAGGATCTGGTTATTGGTTGTTATGTAGAGAACTTAGCCACTTGGTTTATTTTTATATTTTAAAGATGCTGCAAGCATTTCCTCATAGAATGCCAGGCTTTATGGCACAGGCCTGTGATCCTAGCTACTAGGGAGGCGAAGGCAGGATGATCACAAGTTTGAGGCCAACTGTGGCAATTTAGTGAGAATCTGTCTCAAAATAAAAAGGACTGGAGATGTAGCTCAGTGGTTGAGTACTCCTGGGTTTAATCCCCCGTATTGCACACAAAAAATTTGCCTTATTGGTATTAAAACAGATTTATAATGGGAAATTCCTTGAATTTGGAAATGCTTGGTGGAAATTGCAGGGATTGATTTTTATCTCTAAGTAAAGACAATCACTTGATTTCATTGATAATGGGACTTTAAATTAGTTGGAACTGCTGGAAAAGGAAATGAGTGGCCTTTTGTGGTTGTGAGACTCCCTTCCCTACACATTAACAGGAGAGACTTGATAATGCTCTGGCAGAACGTTAAGGGAAAGATTAGGGAAGATGGTGTAAGCAGTCTCTTCTACTTCTAAAATTATATGAAATAAAGGAAAAAAAATCTGTTAGCTTTTTAGAGTATAAATAAGGATTATATTTCTTTTATTTGTTATATATTTTTTGTTCTAATTAGGTTTACATGACAGCAGAATGAATTTTGATTCAGTGTACACAAATGGAGCACAACTTTTTCATTTCTCTGGTTGCACACAATATAGAGTTACACCATATGTGCAGTCATACATGAACCTAGGGCATTGTTGTCCATTGCATTCCACCATCTTTCCTGCACCCATGTCCCATCCCTTCCCTCCTCTCTCCTTTGACCAAAGTTTCTCCATTCTTCCCATGCCCCTTCCCACATTATGGATCAGCATCCACTTATCAGAGAGAACATTCGGCCTTTGGTTTTTTGGGATTAGCTTACTTCGCTTAGCATGATGTTCTGCAACTCCATCCATTTACCTGCTAATGCCATAATTTTATTCTCTTTTAATGCTGAGTAATATTCCATTGTGTATATATACTATAGTTTCTTTACCCATTCATCTATTGAAGGGCATCTAGGTTGGTTTCACAATTTAGCTATTGTGAATTGAGCTGCTAAAAACATTGAAGTGGCTGCGTCACTGTAGTATGCTGTTTTTAAGTCCTTTGGGTATAGACTGAGGAGTAAGATGGCTGGGTCAAATGGTGGTTCTGTTCCAGGTTTTCTAAGGAATCTCCATACTGCTTTCCAGATTGGTTGCACCAATTTGCAGTCCCATCAGCAATGTATGAGTGTGCCTTTTCCTCCACATCCTCGCTAACACTTATTGTTTGTATTCGTGATAACTGCCGTTCTGACTGGTGTGAGATGAAATCTTAGAGTAGTTTTGATTTGCATTTCTCTAATGGCAAGAGATGTTGAACATTTTTTCATATGTCTGTTGATTGATTGTATATCTTCTTCTGAGAAGTTTCTGTTTGGCTCCTTGGCCCATTTGTTGATTGGATTGTTAAATTTTTTGAGTTCTTTATATATCCTGGAGATCAATGCTCTATCAGATGTGCGTGTGGCAAAAATTTGTTCCCAGAATGTTGGCTCTCTGTTCACTTCATTGTTTCTTTTGCTGAGAAGAAGCTTTTTAGTTTGAATCCATCCCATTTATTGATTCTTGCTTTTATTTCTTGCGCTTCAGGAGTCTTATTAAGGAAGTCAGGGCCTAATCTGACATGATGAAGATTTGGGCCTACTTTCTCCTCAATTAGGTGCAGGGTCTCTGGTCTAATTCCTAGGTCTTTGATCCACTTTGAGTTGAGTATTGTGCATGGTGAGAGATAGGGGTTTAGTTTCATTTTGCTGCATATGGATTTCCAGTTTTCCCAGCACCATTTGTTAAAGAGGCTATCTTTTCTCCAGTGTACGTGTTTGGCACCTTTGTCTAATATGAGATAACTGTATTTATGTGGATTTATGTCTGTGTTTTCTATTCTATATCACTGATCTACATGTCTATTTTGGTGCCAATACCATGCTGTTTTTGTTATTATAGCTCTGTAATATAATTTAAGGTCTGGTGTTGTCATTGCCTCCTGCTTCACTCTTCTTGCTAAGGATTGCTTTGACTATTCTGGGTTTCTTATTTTTCCAAATGAATTTCATGATTGCTTTTTCTATTTCTATAAAGAATGATGTTGGGATTTAAATGATGTTGGAATCACATTGAATCTGTATAGCGCTTTGGGTAGTATGGCCACTTTGATGATATTGATTCTACCTATGCAAGAGCATGGGAGATTTTTCCATCTTCTAAGGTCTTCAGCTTCTTTCTTTAGTGTTCTGTAGTTTTCATTGTAGAGGTCTTTCACTTCTTTTTTTTTTTTAATATTTATTTTTTAGTTATAGGTGGACAGAAATCTTTATTTTTATGTGGTGCTGAGGATCGAACCCAGTGCCTCACACGGGCTAGGCGAGCACGCTACCACTGCGCCATAACCCCAGCCCCTCTTTCACCTCTTTTGTTAAATTGATTCCCAAGTATTTCATTTTGGTGGGGGCTACTGTGAATGTGGTAGTTTTTCTAATTTCTCTTTCAGAGGATTCATCACTGATGTATAGAAATGTGTTTGATTTATGGATATTGATGTTTATATCCTGCTACTTTGCTGAATTCATTTATTCTAGAAGTTTTCTGGAGGAATATTTTGGATCCTCTAAGTAAAGAATCATGTCCTCAGCAAGTAATGAGATTTTGAGTTCTTCTTTTCCTATTCTTATCACTTTAATTTCTTGTAACTGCTCTGGCTAGAGTTTCAAGGAGTATGTTGAATAGAAGTGGTGAAAGAGGACATCTCTGTCTTCTTCTCATTTTTAGGGGGAATTCTTCCAGTTTTTCCCCATTGAGTATGATGTTAGCTTTTGGTTTTGCATAGATAACTTTTACAATGTTGAGGTATGTTCCTACTATCCCTAGTTTTTCTAGTGTTTTGAAGGTGAAGAGATGCTGTACTTTGTCACATGCTTTCTCAGCATTATAGAGATGATCATGATTCTTGACTTTTCGTCTATTGATATGATGAATTACGTTTATTGATTTCCATATGTTGAACAAACCTTGCATACTTGAGATGAAACCCACTTGATCGTGGTGCACTATCTTGTTAATATGTTTTTGTATTCAATTTGCCAGAATTTTATTGAGAATTTTTGTGTCAGTGTTCATCAGGGATATTGGTTTGAAGTTTTCTTTCTTTGATGTATCTTGTCTGTCAACAAATAAATGACCTGACATTACACCTCAAAGCTCTAGAAAAAGAAGAACAAATCAACCTCCAAAGAAGTAGAAGATAAGAAATAATGAAAATCAGGGCTGAAATCAATGAAATTGAAACAAAGGAAACAATTCAAAAAATTGACAAAACAAAAAATTAGTTCTTTGAAAAAACAATTAAAATTGGTAAACCTTTGACTACCCTAAAGAAAAGAAGGAGAGAAAAAACACAAATTACTAAAATTTAAGATGAAAAGGGAAATATCACGACAAACAGTATTGAAATACAGAAGATAATTAGAAACTATTTCGAAAATCTATACTCCAGTAAAATAGAAAATCCCAAAGACACTGACAAATTTCAAGGGGTATATGATCTGCCCAAACTGAATCAGGAAGACACACACACAACTTAAACAGATCAATTTCAAGCAAGGAAATAGAAGAAGCCATCATAAGCTTACCAACGAACAAGAGCCCAGGACCAGATGGATTCTCAGCTGAGTTCTACGAGACCTTCAAAGAAGAGTTAATACCTATACTCCTCAAATTATTCCATGAAATAGAAAAGGAAAGAACCCTTCCAAACTCATTCTATGAGGCTAGTATCACCCTGATTTCAATAATTATACTTCATTATTTTATAATGAAAGAAGACAGAAACTATAAGTTATTCATTTACCTTTTATGTTGTATGAAAGATCTCTTTCACGTTTCCTGTCCAATATGGTGTCCTTAGACCTTTTACTAGCTTCATCTTCTAGTAATTAAAAGCCGTATTATTTTTCCAGTTTTGTAGGTACAGCAGATATCCACTAGCCAAGTTGTACAAGTGACTTATTTGTGGCATCTCTGCCATCTTCCCTTCTGAATTTTCTCTGCTGCTACTATCTTCTCTCTCCACCAGCCCCCGTGCCAGTTTAAACCCATTTTTCTTCTAGAACCATCAGCTCCTTTTTATTGTCATTGCCTCATTCAAGCGTTTGGGATTTCTCTCTAGATAAAGTATCCTCCTGCCCCTTTGGAACTCTTGCTTTTTGCCCAGGGTAAGGAACCAAATGTTTGCATCGCCCAGAATTTATGTGCTGAGATATTCACATGACAGGGGATGGCATCAGGAGGTGGGGCTTTCAAGTGGAGCCCTGGTGAATGGAATTGGTTCCCTTATAAAAGGGACCCCAGAGCAGTCTCACTCTCTTTCTTCCCTGTGAGAATATGAGAACCAGATCAGGACTCATCAGAACCTAAATGAGTTGATGCTTTGATTGCAGACTTGCAGCCTCCAGGCTGAGGAATAAATTTCTTGATTATGAGCCACCCAGGGTGTTGTGTTTATCATAGCTGCTTGAGCTATACTTACTGTTAACTGAGGAACTGCTTGTGTTATTCCTGTAGTTCAGGCTGTCTGTGGTCTCTGGTTGTCCTCCAGACAAAATGTGAAATCTCACGACGTATCTGGCCTTCCAAAATCTGACCTGGAGTACCTGTCTCAGTGTTTTCTGCCCTTTTCTCCACACAGTGTGATAGTTCAGATATGCCAAATTGCTTTCTGTTCCTTGAAAAATCTAGGTTTTTTTTTTTTTTTGGTACTGGAGATTAAACTCAGGGGCACTCGACCACTGAGCCACATCTCCAGCCCTATTTTGTGTTTTATGTAGAGACAGGGTCTCACTGAGTTGCTTAGCGCCTCGCCGTTGCTGAGGCTGGCTTTGAACTCACGATTCTCCTGTCTCAGCCTCCCAAAGTGCTGGGATTACAGGTTTGCGCCAGCGCTCG
>CM053406.1:69502976-69516124 GCA_028644305.1 Xerus rutilus | reverse complement strand
CAAACTGTCATCTGTCACTTCCTTGTGCACTCAGGCATAACATACCATATCTCCTTCACTCCCTTTTTATCTGTACTTCTAATTGGGGAAACAGCTGGAGTTGGTACTGTATACAAATTGAGATCCTGTAGGCTTGAAAGGGAGAGGACTTTCTTAAGAGTATTGTGAGTGAGCTTGTGAATAAAGACATTACACTATGTTTTGGCTAGAAATAGGCATTTTTTCCTCTAGCATGAGTTGTGTTCTGTATAATTGAGAATTTTGAAGAGGCAGATGGTACTGTATCTGAACAATGTTTACTTTTAACTAACTTGCAGCCTTCTAAGATATTAAAATTTCTATACATCCTAGGAATCAGTCATTTGTATACTCAGCACATACATATGTTGGGCTTCCCATGTTCCAGGGACCATTCTGGCTGTTGAGGATATGGCGGTAACCACAGCAGATGTAGTTCCTGTTCTATGACAGACGGGTAGGAGGGACTCATTAATCAAAACAAGCAAACAGAGAAAATAGGCAAATTTATAATGGGGACAAAACTGTAAGCTGTTTTCAAGTTTACTTAAGAAATCCTTCAGAGTAATATGAGTAAACAGTCTAGTTTAAATAAAATTTTGATTTACTTGCAAAGCAATGGTAAAAATAAAAGAATATATTTCTAGTGCCCAGCATGAAATAGAAAATATTTCTAGCGCTTACCCATGGTATGCACTCTAGTGCTGGGACACAGAAAGAAATTAATGAATACAACTAGAACCATAACTATTACTTCATTTCAAAAGCATATTTTTCCATTGATAGTATCCATGCTATTAACATATAAAGGTGATTTATAGCCTTGCATCAACTACAGGGATTTCTTGTCATAATGGTAGCTATTTCTATTGCATTCTCAACAGAGAAAAAAATAGGTATTACTTATAGCTAATAAATTGATTGCCATTCTGTAATAGATCTGTTTTGCTGATCTAGATGTTTATCAGTAATTTCCCAAAGGTCTATTCTTCTCAGCAAATTTACTATCAGGCACATTTAAACAGAAGATTTTGTGTTTTCTATTATATAAATACGTATTTCAATTCTCATTATAGTATATTTACATATAATTGCATATGCATGTGTTAGTCAATTTTCCATCACTGTGACAACATATCTGAGATAAACAACTTAAAGGAGGAAAGGTTTAATTTGGCTTACAGTTTCAGAAGTTTTAGCTCATGGTCACTTGGCCCTGTTGCTTTGGGCTTGTGCTGACACACTACCTCTTGGCAGAACATATGGCAGTTAAGCTACTATCCTCATGGCAGCTGGGGGGCAAAAAGAGACTGGAAGGGGCCAGGGTCTCAATATACATTTCAAGGGCATGCCTCTAATTACCTAATTTTCTACCACTAAGCCTCACCTCTTATGGGTTTCACCACCTTTCAATAGCACCATGGGCTGGAGGCCAACCATTTAACACTGGGGTCTTTGGGGGACATGTTAAAGTATATATGTTTATACATGCTATATATATATCCCACATATGTACTATATGTAGACATATTACATGTGTTAAATTCTACCTATGATATAGTTATTACTGTGTGAGTTATATATAAATTACACATTTTATGAATGTAAATATTTTTATAGTGGAATATATATGTGTCTGTGTATATATATATATGTGTGTATACATAGAGAGAGAGACCCTTTCTTTATACCAGTCACATTAGTACAGCACAAATTCAAGGTAGAAATTGCCTAGAAGTGTATCCTTTAATCAAACTGTTGTCTTCATTTGTTCATTTTACCATGTAAATCTGTAATTTGCGTAGCAATATATAGCAATATCATGAGTAGAATTTTATATTTAATATTTTTATTTAATGCTTCTAAAAAATTCCATTTATATGAACTAATTCAGACATTCAAAAAGCAAAGATTATACTCTGAATACTACAACTTCCACATCCAGCATTAATAGATTATCACATATTGGCCTATTTGCTTCATTTCCAATTGAAACTTTGCTAGACATTGTCTTGGGTTCTTAGGGTACATCAGTGAATAAAACAAAACATACTTCTTGGTGTTGTTATTCTAGCTAGAAGACACAGTCAACATACAATACACATTTTAAAAAGTAAATTATATAGTATGTGTGAAGTAGACACTATGGGAAAAGAAAGTAGATTAGAGTAAAGCAGTTAGAAATAATTAGATCGGAAGGGGGACTGAGGGTCTCAATTTTAAATAGGTTGGTAAGAGTGAGCCTCATTCAACAGACTGTCGAGCAGAATTTGGAGTAGGTGAGGGAATTATCTGTGCAGTTTTCTGGGGGGAATGTTCACTCAATATAGGGCCATAAGGTGTGCCTGGCGTACACAGAAGGCACCAAGGAGGTTCTTGTGACTAGAATACTGTTAGTGACAGTGGGTGTGATCAGAGGTGAGGTGATAGAAGTTGATGAGGAGGGTGTTAGTTCTTTGACTTCCCTGAATGGAATGGAGCTGTGTGGACTGAAGTGAGGCATTGTACTGGAAAAGACTTCATTTGCTTGTTGTGTTGTGATATACTGAGTATATCAGGGAGACGAGTTAGGAGGCAGTTGTAGCCAGATAGAAGAGATATAATGTTGGCTTGAACCAGTCCGTGTGGATAAAGTTGAAGGTGAGAGAAGTGGTCAGATTCTGAATGTTTTCTGGAGACAGAGCCAGTGGGCTTAACTGACAGATTAGGTGTAGGGACTGGGAAAGAAGAGTCAGGGACTCAAATTTTTCTTTTTTATCAGAACTGTTGGAAGAATGAAGTTGCTGTAGACTGAATTTGGGTAACTGCAAGGATATGTTCCAGGTCAGAAATTGAGTTTTGGTTGTGTTGTGTTTCATATGTCTCCTATGAGTCTGAAGTTTGGGAAACAGGTCAGAGCTGGGAATATGCATTTGACAGTCATCAGCATATAGATGGTTTACTCCACAAGGCTGATTAAGAGCACCAAGGAAGTGAGTGTAGGTAGAGAATAGGTCCAGAGAGGCAACCTTGGGACACCTGACCTTAGAGATCTAGCAAAGGAGACTGAGGAACAATCAGTGAGGTAGGACTCACTGGTAATAGGAACTCCTGGAAACCAAATGAAGAGTGTCAGGGAGGAGAATGTGATTAGCTATGCCATGTGACGCTGGTAGTGTTGGAGATGAGCTCTGAAGAACTGAGCAACTTGGTTTGTCAAAACAGAGAAAAACTTCAGTGGAGTGTTAGAGGTCAAAGCCTAAAGTGCACTTATGAAAAAACGAAAGGGAATAATAGAAAATGCTAACATAGAACGTTGTTGAGAGGTTTTGTGGCAAAGGGAAGTAAAGGAGGATGTTAAAGTGGTGCAAGTAGGGTCAAGCTAATGTTGTTATTTTTATTTGTATTAAATAGGTGAGATAAATTAGAACCTTATCAGAACAGTCCAATAAGAGCACAATTAATGATTAATTTGCTCATAAATGCACACACACATATTCATTTTTCCTAATTTATTCTAGGTGCTAGTGCTTTCTTATACAAATGTTCCCAAATATATTTGTCTTTCATTAATAAATATTTAACTTGTATTTTTTTTTTAGTTTATGTGTTCCATACAGTGCTTCAGGGAATATTTTTGTGCATGTTTCCTTATGCATGTATGCAGTTATTTCTCTTTGGTGAATATTTGGGAATGAAACTTCTCAATCATACATTATTCGTATTTTCAACTTTGGCAGATATTGTCAAATTGTTCTGCAGTGTAGTTGTACCATTTACAGGATCACCAGGCAGTACATGTGATGTCCTGTTGTGCTCACTCTGATTGTGTGAAATGGTATACTACCAGGTTTAAATTGGCCTTTCTGTAATTGCTAATGAGATTGAACATATTTTTATAAGTCTATTGGCCATTCTGGTTCCTCTTCTGTACATTTTCTGTTATTCTATTGGGGAAAAATAAAATTTTCTTATTGATTTGTTGAGTTTTGGATATTTTCTGGATAAGAAAACTTCATGAGTTACATGTGTTGCAAGTATCCTCTTTCAGTCTATGGCTTGTGTTCACTCTTTTAATGGAATCTTTTAATGCATTTTAAAATTTTCTTGTGGTTACATTTACTCATCTTTTCATTTCTGGTTCATGTTTCCTCTTTCTCCCTGAAATCCTTCCTGATCACAAGATTATGAAGATACTCTTTTATATTTCTTTAAGCAGTTTTGAAGTTTTGCCTTTCACATTAGATCTTTAATCACTTCTAATCCTTTTATGTTCTCTAGGAATTTGAAAATTAACTTTTCAAGTTACACACACACACACACACACACACACACACACACACCCATCCCACCTCCTCCACCACACCCCTTATTGGGATTTTCATGGGAGTTGTATTTAATTTATAGAAAATTTGGAGACTCTGACATCTTGGCAATACTGATTCTTCCTTTCCGTAAATATTATCTCTCTCCATTTAGTCCAGGCTTTTTGTGTTCTTCAGTGGTCTTTTTTTCTATTTTCCCACAAACTTCTTGCTCATGTTTGGCTAGATTTATTCTCAGATACCTTAGAGATTTAATTGCTGTGATGAATATAGTTTTTTCCAATTGCATTTTCTTTTCCTATAACTGGTCCAGAGGAACACTATTTATCATTAAATGCTGATCCATCTGGAGGTTGACTGGATTAGTAATGGAAAGGGCAGTTTCCAAGGCAGAGGCTCTTAAATGGAGAGACCACATTGGGGGACTGAATGAGGCCACCCCAATCACAATGAAAATAAAAGCCAGGCTTCATTGATGTCCTAGGCAGGTCATGAAACTTGGTGACTGAATGAAAATCTTGTTCACTAAGATTGGGTGGATGAATGGAAGTGCTGAAGAGGGATGGTGGGTATTCCTTTCTTTCTTTCTTTTCTTTTTTTTTTTTTGGTACTGGAGATTGAACTCAGGGGCACTCGACCACTGAACCACATCCTCAGCCCTATTTTGTGTTTTATGTAGAGACAGGGTCTCTCTGAGTTGCTTAGCGCCTCGCCATTGCTGAGGGTGGCTTTGAACTTGTGATTCTCCTGTCTCAGCCTCCCTAAGTGCTGGGATTACAGGCTTGCGCCACTGCGCCTGGCTGGTGGGTATTCCTTTCTGGATGAGTCTACTGAACTTGGTTTGAGAAGTGGAATTCATGTGAACTTGTTCAGGAAGAGTCTGGGCAGCATTTCTGGATAAAATGGATAAAGCTGGGAGAATCCTGCAGCAGAAGCAGGCAGTGCAGCCAAGTCTCAGGGCTCTTCATCAGACTGATATGGATGGCTGCTGGTGTTCTTTTGACTCTCTATTTTCTGTTGATCTGGCTTCTTCACCTCTAATCCAGCTTATCAGCTGTAGCACTGGCTATCCATTGGCAATTTTGCTATATTTTAAATTAAAAACTGTAAATGTAGTTGGCAGAGTTATTTTTCTAATTACTTTCACAGGTCAGAGGTTGCTGGCAAGCTCACAGACAGTGTCCTTTTTGTTTTTGGTTATGTGATGACTGTTAGTTCCATTCTTTGCAAGATGACAACACATCCCAGTTTTCCAAGCATAATTATTATCTCAGAATAATTGTTATTAATGTCCCCCTTTCCTCTAAAAGTGTCTGGTTTGGACAGTATGTTATTTGATCACATTACTCATAGTAGTGAGGGGCTACAAAACATGATTGCTTATTTCACAAACATGCATTGTCGGGGAGGAGCAAGATGATGGTTGATAACTAGGCCAGGGGACACTGAGTACCATCTCTGGTACATCTAGGGAGTAGCAGTAATAAACACGAACCTGTGTAATGTCCAGAGATAGTCGACTGGTAATGGGATGTCAGACTACATGTGAAATAACAAGTAAAAAGTGTAACATTTGGTAAGTTTCTAGAGACCCAAAGTGATCAGTGGTAACAGCAGATCTGAAGTCTGAATATTCAGATAATGATCAGAATAGGGAATGGTTTGACAGGACATGGAGGTTGGCATCTCTTGATCCGGTAGAGGATTCTACCTGTCAGTCACAGGCCAGGGAAAAGGACTAAGGCATGGAGCTTCAGGATGCTAGAGCTACATCACAGCCACAGACTAACTGGGCAGTGTGGCAAGAATCTAGTTGCTAAAAGTCTGGAATACTGGATAAAAGTAGGCACAAATAGGCACAAATAAGCAGTAGGGAAATGACCCATCACTGAGACCCAAGTGGAAGTGCAGGGATAATAGGAGTTTGATACTGAGCTAGCTCCTTCCTGGGTTCTTAGTATGTTTTATCCTTCAGCACCAGTATTACAGTTGAAACGTCAGTGGGTATAATTCAAGGGCAGGAGGATCCTGATCAGGGGAAAGGGTTAAGAACTGGGAGCCCCATGGTTCCTGACAAATTTTCCTCCTTAATGAGGCAATAGGAAGTTGACTCTGTATAAATATAATATAGGAAGATTCAGGGTATATAGAATGTTTCAAACTTGTGCCTGGATAAAACCAGCTTGAATCTTGTTGTTTGCTAATAGCTTAGAATTAATGAATGAAGTTCTCAAGTATTCTCAAGTTTTCTATATTTTCAGAAATCTTTAAGTGTGGTTTGATACAAGTATAGGAATTAAATTATGAAAGTTATGCTTATGTTTGACTGTTTCAAGAAATAATTTGTGTAAAGATGAATAAACAGCTCACTTTTTCACTCAGTAAATTCTGACAATAAGAAGCTACTCGCTAACATTATTATCCAAGTATTTAAGAAAATACTACTTCCTGATACCTGGTCTGAAACCCTGAGTCTATACATTTGATGACTACTATTTTTTTTTATGCTGGGAAACTGCAGTTGGGACACATATGTTAAGTATTAATACGTGGGGAAGGCTGAGGTATTTGATGACAGATGGAGGTGAAGGGCAGGAGAGGTATGGAGAGGGAAGGGCACAGTGAGGTTTGTGTGTGTGTGTGTGTGTGTGTGTGTGTGTGTTCACACGTGTGTAGCCATAAAACAGCATGACTAGGGATGTATGTGCAGTAGAAGTAATAACTGGGCAATGAATGGTTTTAGAAACATTCATTAGAAAATTAAATTTCCTCTTGAGGTAATATCCTATCAAAATTCTAAAAGGGGGTTGCTCATAAATCAGATTTTGAAGGGCTCTGAAATAATGACAAGAAAAAAAATAGTTCAGTTAAAATCATTGTTAAAAGACTTGTTCAAAGACATAAGTTATTTTTGATCTTTTTGTTTTTACTTAAATAGAGAACAGAATTATCTTTGTTCTGGGGGAAAATGGGTAATAGACTTTTTGTTTGTGTGGTTCATAGTTGATGTGTGCATCTACTGTGATAGTAACAGATAATGTCTTTTAACAGCTCATGGAATGAATTAGTTTCTTCTCTACCAAAAACTAGCCTTATGGAAACTGACAAAAGTCATTATGTTATAATGATTTTTGGCTCAAGAAAATAATGATATCTTGGAAAAAGTGAAGGAAAATGGCAGCAGAAGAAAGATGTCTGTAGCACAAGAGAAAAACTAAACCAGAGACAGTGTTTTTTTTAAAATTGCATTGTCATGTAATATTGGTTTAAAATGTGCTGATGAAAGGCAATATCTGGAAGAGAGGAATTTGGATTTCTAAATCATATGTTTTACAGCTTGGGTTCAACTCAACAAACTTTTATTGAGCATCTACTCTGGAGCTCAAAAGCTCAAGTTTGATTTTTTTTTTTTTTGGTATCAGGAACTGAACCCAGGGGTGCTTAACCACTGAGCCACATCCCAGCCCTTTTTATTATTATAATTATTCTTATTTTGAAATAGGGTCTTGCTAACTTGCTTAGAGCCTCCCTAAATTTCTGAAGCAGGCTTTGAATTTGCCATCCTCCTGCCTCAGTCTCCTGAGTTGCTAAGATTATAGGTGTGCACCAACACTCCTGACAGATTTTGATTCTTGGTCTTATTGTTTCAATATTTTAATGTATGTCAAGTACTTTAGGACAATGTTTGCAGCTTTGACACAGAAAGACTATTGGATTAGAGACTGGGAATTGAAAGCTGCTCACACTATCTTAGTGGATAAACAAACGATGATTTCATTATTTTTCTGATGATGCAATGTTTATTCAAAGGTTGTTGTGGGAACACAGAAGTGGAGCAAATAACCTTAGAGGGATAGTCTCCTGGAATAAAATTCAGGAATGGTTTTTTGTAGGGAAGGGAAAATAGTTTTTTCCAAAAGCTCAGAAACTAGGCACTTCATCTGTAGCTTTTCAAGCTTCCTTCATGCTGGGCCTTACACTGCCTCTGGTGGCTTTTTAGACTCTTGGTAAAAACATGGTGGAGGTCATTTGAAGTTCTGATACTGTTCTCATTTACCCTGTCAATTATAGCATCTAGCTGAGTTTATTAAAACTAGAATAAACAGCATAGCTAATGGCAATTTTATAATACAGTGCTCAGTACTGTTGGACAAAATACTGGGTTAGTTTAAAAGAGTGCCACATGGAATGCAGAGTACTTTCATTTGTGGCCCTCCTCTCCTGCTTCCTCTAAGCCTTAATTAAGCAGAACTAAGTAGAAAGGTATGAGGAATACCTGGTTAAAAACAAAAGAGAGGGGGAGATGTTTTTAAGACCAGGGGGTTAGACTTGTACATTAAGATCACCTTGATGATGTTAGGATATTCTGTGATTCTCTAACTTGTGAAATTGGTGAACTGTTGAGCAATTTAAAGCATATGCTCTTTTTTGGATGTGAAGAAATGTGACTTCCTCAGAGGAGAGGAATTAATGAGAGAAAAGAGCTGTCAATTCAATTCGTGATTCCCTGGTCCACCCTGGCCTCTTCCTGTGTCTCGTTCTGCTTGGGCTTTGGCCTTTGTCTTCATGTCATCTCCTGTTGATGCATCAACAACTGGGGCATCTTGAGTATGGTAAAGCCATGGCAAGTCCTTGCTGTTCCATTAGCTGGCCTGTAGCTCTCCATGCTTACTTACTCGCCCCTTCACTGCAACAGAAGCCCTGCAGGCCTTGCTGGAAAGGGGGGCAGTGCAGGGGAATGGCTGTGGATCTCACTGACATCCCACTGGAGTCAGGGAAGAGGGAGTGTGGAGTTCTTGGCCGCATGCTACCTACCCGGGCATACTTCTTCATCATGCTGCTCTGATATCTCCCATCAAAATGGTCCTCCTGAGAATTCCAGAAGCTGGGCACCAGCCTCTACCATTTGTGGATGCCCCATTAGTCTATCAGGATTTCTACCCTACCTTCTGTCCACCCCGCTCTGACATGTGCTTGTATGCATGTACACTTCCTACACCCCGTAAAACACAACACCTTCAAGGACCCAGACGATGTCGAGACTCTAGTTCAGCACTTTGGTCCATCCTTCTTCCTGTCAGCCAACCAAATTTTTCTCTCTTCCTTGGCCAGGGAAACTGCTCAAGCCTGTTGTGCTATTGCTCTACTCTATGAGTAATTGCCATTTAAACTCTCAATTCTACATGTTCCAAGCCAAGTGCTTTTGGGTCATCAGAACAAGACCATTTCTCTCTTAATAGAGAGTGTGAGTTTCAAGTCAATTGCTTCTGCTGACCTCATTTTTAAGTATACTATTTGGAAAGTCAGAACAGGACAATAATGTTTTTGTTTTTGACTATCTCCTGCTCTGGGAAGTGGAAGTTGCCTCAGCTTTACTGGGTAGAACACCAAGATGAGTAAGAATGAAAAACAAATCAGATAATATTTCCCAAATAACTATCTTCTTCAATCTTATTGCCTAGACTCGGGTTGTTCTACCATGTACTTGTGTTATACCCCCAACATTGTGATAATGAGTCAGCCTAATTTCCACATATATTTATGAACAGATTTGTCAGTTTTTCAAAGATGTATTACAGGTGAGCTAATGATACATATGGGGAGAAGCTGTTGTCAAAGTTTAGATTCTGACTCCTTTGAATCACTTGGATGTCTTTACAATTGATGTAAACTTTCCGGAATTTTATCTCTAAAACAGGCATAATGACTCACTTCTGACAGTAAAGCCTATTGTCTATGGAAGGCCAAATTCTATTATCAGAGATGTAAAATGAATAGAAATGGCTCTTAAAGTTCAGTTTCCAAAATAGCAGGTCCTTGGGTAATCACCCTTGTGAATTGTTGCTGATGGCTGCATAAGTGGGATTCTGTGAGGTGATGAGGACTACTTTAACAGGGATGATGTCAGAGTGGCTTTGATGCTTTCAACTACTTAACATTCAGAGTGATCCATAGCTGTCGCTAAATTACTATGAAAAAGCCCTTCAATATCTTGTCCATGGGAGCTTCAAGTATCATTGTCCAATAATGATAAAACCTGCTTGCCTGAGTTTTTCAAAGAATAAAATTATACATGCAAATACTATAAACTTGAACTCTTATGTGTTAGTAATTTCTACTAGTAATTTTAACTAATTCTCCTACTGTATTCTGTTTTCTTGTTCTTTCTTTCTTTTCAGGGCTTTGAGGTATTCCTGTCTGTAAAGCTCAATTTTTAAATGAAGTCATCTTAGATCCCAGCTGTTCAGTATCATCTGTTATCTTAGTGCCTTTTCCGTTGTTTTAGCTGTGTCTTGTGGCTTTTTTTCTTCCTTTGGGTCTGTGACCATTTCTGTGTTTTGAACATGGAGCATGTTTCCAAAAATGCTGATTTTTATGCTGGAGTGCATTCTATGCTGCATGGTGTTGTTTTATTTCCTCTAGTCTTTTTTGGGCTTAGAGTTTGTTCTTATCATTTATAAATTGGTTTGAAAAAAGATTAGTTTGCTCAGTATTCAACATTTGAATCAAGTGCTAATTATGTGCAAAGTACCTTGGTGCTGCTGAGTAGAGGATGCCAGACAGCCAGCAGTGTGCGGGTGTCAGGGTGGTGCCATTCCCCATGGCTGGGGCTATAAGAGCTAGAGGCAATGGTCGAGGGAGAATGGGGACTGAGGCAGGAGGCTGCTGTTAGCTGTGGATGTTAGAAAAGTCTGAGGTGTCCAATATGTAGAGAAGCTTTCACTCCAAGTGGCAGATCTGTGTGTCATTAGCATAAAGACAATGATTGAAGCCAAGAAAGTGAATGATAGAGCATGGAGATGAATTCCCTGTTTAACAGTCACCAGACGTGCCATAATTCTTCTTCTAAGAGGGTATTCTAGTTGGGGCCTGGGGTGTATGTCTTGAATAGCTATGGTGATTATGAGGGATTTATGTACTCTGTAATTGGCAGGCTCCGTAGAAATTGAAGTTTTGAAAATTAATGATGATCATACGCAAAGCTTTTCAACCTTGGCACTATTTACATTTTGAACCAGATAATTCTTTGTTGTGAAGACTGCCCTGTGCATATTGTAGGATGTTTTTCAGCATCCCCAGTCTCTACCCACTGATGTTAATAGGACCTCTGTTGCCCCATAATCCCTCTCCCCATCCTGTGAGCTAGATAATACTGCTTGAACATGTTCTTTGAATTTATATAAAGCATTTTATGACTATGTACATTAGTTTTTTTTTTCCGGAAAAATAAACTCAGGTCTGCAATTATCCTGATTCCCATTTAGGAAGCATCTTACTCATCCTGGAGGATCAACTGAGTAATTTTATGATATTTTTTAAAAAATCATGTACTGCACATGAAAGCACAGATAACTGCAAGTTTTAAATCAAATCTTGTTGTTCTTTGTATGTGTATCATATACAAATGAAAGGGGGTGACTGAGAGACACTATACTCCAAACTGTAAAATAGCTTGTGGTTTTGACTCAGCCATTTCAAAGGAATTGCAGTCACTTTTTCACATGTCCACTGCTTTATGGTAGACTATCCAAAAGAGTTACCTGATAGTACTCTTGGGTTGGGGGTAGAAGGGTGGGTTTCAAGTGAGATCAACATGAGCCTTTTAATAGTAACTTGAGTATGCAAGGTGTTAAGCATAAGAGCTAGTACTTAATATTTTAACTTGCATTTCTGTTTTAGTTCATTAGAAAGGAATGGAAGGTAGTAACTATGACTTACCATAGAAGCTAAATGAAATTATAGCTTGCAAACCTCCTCTTAGAATTACTTAAGTTTTACAGAAGTATTTGTAAGTCAAAACACCTTGTATATGTATTGTTCTGAAATTATTCTGTTCGAATGTCCTGGCAGTGCAGGGATCTTGTCCATTTTCATCCCTTTTCTTTCTCCATGTCCACCCTTCCCCCATGTACTGGTATACAGTGAAGAGAGTGGGCTACTTGGCAGCCTCAGAGAATGCTTAGCATCTTGTTTTAGTTTGGCTGTGCTTCTCTTCTCACCACTGCATTCCTGATGCCCTTCCCACCCCACAGCCTTGACTTGACTGTGGGAAGAATGAAGCCTCGAAGTTTAGACCATGGTGGAACTGCTTCTTCCTGATGAATCTTTACACCTGACCTGTATTCTCACCTCTCATGAAACTGTCATGCATGCTGTATATTTTGCATGCCTTGTGGAATTGTGACTGCGGGTCCAGCCCCAGTTACAACCTTCTTTTGTGAAATGGAGGAAGGGAAAGAAATGGAATCAGCTTTTGAAGGATGTATTTAGCCCACAGTGAGAGGCCCAGGCCTGCCTTCTCAAGTCTTGATCACAACCCTTGTTTAAGACAACTGGGGGAAAAGAAGGAAAAGGGAGAATTCCAGGTTTTTGTTTTTCAAAATAAATCCTGAATGCCAGAGGAGTAGCATCTGGAGAACTGAGGAAGGTGGGGACCTTGCCTGTGTACTTCTTCTGTTGTCACTTGGTTAGAATGACTGAATCCACTTTGGAACCAGAATCTACATTTTATTGTTTAAGATAGAATTGCCTTTTTTCAGGTAAGTACCGTGGAGAGCGGTGACAGAGAATGGGAGAGCAGTGTCTGAGATTGGATCTCTGATAACTTCATGGCTGTGGCATGCTTGGTGCCTGGGAACGTTTCTGTGCAAAGGTGCAGGATGCCTAGCTGCTGTAGTAATGCCCTCCATGAGGAGGCTCTGTGCTAGAGTCTTATCAGCCTCGACCTTGATCTCAGGCACATAGCTCTTGGGAATAGAGGAACTCTTGCTAGACAACCACAATGTTTCACCAAGCTCCACTGCTCCTGAACCTGCCAGCATAACA
>CM053406.1:69418112-69502476 GCA_028644305.1 Xerus rutilus | reverse complement strand
TCCCATATATATATATAGAATATATATAGTATCAAATTTGACATTTAGACAAATGAGTACTCATCAATTAAAATTTAAATAAAATGGATCTAAATAATTTAATTCAAATCAAGTAATCAGATAAAAATGTAGATGTCTTTAAAATTCTAACTCACAAATTTTCTAGGTGGCCAGACAATAAAGTCTTGATTTCTACAAAATGTCTGAAGTATAATGTAATATCTATTGCTTCTAGGATTTTTCTTCAACAGGAAAGAGATGGTTAATACTATTAGTTACATTTTTCTGATATTTTTATTTTACAATTAAAATGAGTAAATTAGATTTAACATAGTGGGATTAATCTTCATACATATGTTTTCTTAAATGGATAATTTTACAAAAAATTTAAGATTGCTTTGTTTCTGGGTCTTCACTAAAACAATGTTACTAAGAATTCAAGTTCTAACAGGTGTAATTCTATATTCAAAGGATCCAAAAAATTTCAGCTGTGTTTCAATTAAAATACTGAAATAGCATAAAGTATTTAATCTTATTAAAAAAGTAATTAAAAATAATTCAAAAATTGTATAACAATTGTTTCAAAATGTGAAGTCTGAAATGAATCAACAGCTAGGAAAGAAATATAAGAGGGTGTATGAAGGGAAACAGATATAAGGTTTGTGAAGGAAAATAGATACAAGGTTTCTCAAGGGAAAGAGATGAAAAGTTTGTGTAAGTGACAAAAATATTTGTGTAAGTTGTAAAATATTTGTAAGGATAACTGTCAAAAAGTTAGCATGTAACTAAAGAGCTTGTATATAATTAGCACAATCAGAGTTATATAAGGCTTTTTCCTCTTTTAAAAAGCAAATTCCTAATCTATGAGGCTAAAGGCCCTAAACAGGGTCTTTAGCATGGAACATGCTTATGAATGCGGATCAAAAAAAAAAACTGCCCTTTTTACAAACATTTGTTACATTTCAAGAGGGGGCAATCAAACTCCTAGGACAGTTGTTTCTAATTAAAAAAATGGAGACCCATAGTTAATTAAGCTTCCAAAAAGGGGTTGAGAAAAAATAAAATATTGATCTTTTCCCCAGACACAAGCAAAATATTAATGTACTGATCTGAACCAAGTTTAACCCCCTATATGTTAAAGTAATGAGGATTTCTTAAGACATTAATGTACTCTTACTTTTCAAGATAATTTCTTATGTCTATAACGTTTTATCAAGAAATAGGTCTTAAAGGAATTATTGTTTGTCCAGCTCTGGTTAAACAATAACTATTATTTTAGAGTATTATGCTACATTCCAGATTCTAATTTTTTTTTCAAAAGTTAAACTTGGTTAATATAAAAACATCAGTGTAATTGTGGTGCTGTTAACTGGTTTCTTTGTATTCTAAAAGTATTCATATAAAGTCTTTTCAATATAAGGTTTAGGAAAACATTTTACAAAGCTGGTATTCTCCAAATTAAACTTTTCTGTAACAGTGGTATATTATAAAAATAACAAATTTAGTTAAAAATTTATTTATGTGATTTTAATATTTTGTAATGAGATAAAAATAATCTGTCATAAGTTATAAAATTTTGTGTTACTTTCTACACTGAGAGGTAAACTCAAATATACTTTTAATAGACAATAAAAAGAGCCTGTTTTACCTAAAATTTCACAATATAAGATGTAAAGATATATTGCCGCTTTTCCACAAAAATGTTAGAAGCTCTCGTGACTTGTTAGATTTATATTTCAGATGTAATGTTAAATTTTGTTAATTGATTCACTTAGACTCAAAAAATGATATACAAAAACTTTATAAAATAATATTTCAGAAAGAGATTAAAATTAGTGTGAAAAATAAAACACCTTACCTGAGATTTGTCAAGAGGCCAGCTCACCTGAGTTAAAACTCTGCTTCTCACTGTATTCCGTATTAAGAAAATCACTAAGTTAATTTAAAGGTAAGTTCAGAAGATAGATTTTTGTTGTAAAAATTACTGTGATCTTAAAATAAATAGAAAACATAATATGTACTAAATAAAGGTTTTGGATTTCCAAAAATCATGTTGTCTCATAGCTATCGTACAATCTAAATATATTTTTACTCTTGTTAAATTTCATTTTGTATTTTCCCTGTAAACTTTATAACTGTTGTCTGTTACTGCCCTACAGAAGTACAATAGGCTTCTCCTTTTATATTTGAGCAGCCTGATTAGAGGTGCGTGATTTCGCCACAAAACTTACCAATTTATTTTCAAAAGTTAATAGGAGATATCATTTGGTTAAGGCCTAGTTTACAGTTATCTACTGCAGATTCGAGACCTTTGTTTGCTACATTATGTGGAGATCCTTCTCCGGCCTCTTCTCAACAGCTCACTGCAAAAGCAAAAGCTGCCTTATTGAAAGTTAAAACTGCTATCAAAAATATATAGCTTACTATAGTTAATTTAAAGAAATACATACATATTTTAATATTTGCTATTCCTCATACTCCTACTGGAGTTATATGGCAGTCTTCAGTAGTTATAAAATGGCTCCATCTTACTCACTGTCCTTGAAAAACTTTAAATTTATTCATGATCTTGTTGCTTAGCTTGTTAATAAAGGTAGAAATAAGAGTTCCTCTATTCCCATGAGCTGTGTGCCTGAGATTAAGGTCGAGGTTGATAAGACTAGCACAGAGCCTCCTCATGGAGGGCATTACCACAGCAGCTAGGCGCCTTTACACACAAACGTCCCCAGGCACCAAGCATGCCACAGCCATGAAGTATCAGAGACGCCAGTCTCAGACACTGCTCTCCCATTCTCTGTCACCACTCTCCACAAAGCACATGCAAATAGAACAAATTGCTTAATTGATATTTTATGATTGAATTATATCTTAAAGAGCCCTGGTCAAGGTCGGACACGAATATAAATCATTTATGGGATGAGTGAGCACAGACTGAGCATAGTCTATCACAGGGATATGTAAAAAAGTTAAAATTTATTAAAATATCATTTTTAACAAATGCCCTTCATTTCTAAGCAATCTGTTTGGGAGGGGAGTGCAAATCATGTGTTCTTTCTGTGCTTAGAATGTTCCCTTGCTATCGGTTTGTTGTGTAAACCAAAGAGATTATGTACAGTTAATAGCCAATAACTGCTACTCTACACCAGAATTTTTGAATATTCCCAGTTCATGGTATCTATTCTCATGGAAAACTATTGTTAGTATCAGAAAGACCATCGTTTTCTTTTATATATTTTATTTGTGAGTGATTGCAGTAACCAACATCAACAGATGGTTGATTCTTTAGTATATAATTTTTTAAGGTAGTGATGAGAGGAAGTTATTAAACCTCAAATCTCACATTCAAAAAGTGCTTTTAATGTAAGCTGCATACAGAGTTTTGATTGAGTTATTGACTTTTGGACTTTGCTGCTGCTAAGTAAAAGTCAGCAAGGACTATATCATGTAAATATTTAAAAACTACTATAAACAAATAGAGAACATGAATCAACACAGAACAAAAACTCAATTTTATGCCAAAATAATAGCTAATCTTGTATAGAATGTATACTGAGAACATTATGTCAAGAGTTTTATGTACAATATTTCATTTAAACATTCTGATACTACTACTCGGTAGGTATTGTTACTTTATTCTTTGAAGAAACCGAGGCTCAGACAGGTTAAGGACTTGCCCATGTTTCTGTCACTAGTAAGCACGAGTTGAGGGTGAATCCAGGCGGTCTGATGTCAAAGTCCATGCTTAAGTTGCATTTTAAAATAAGCAAAAGTTTTTTCATATAACACTGGTGTTTATTTTTGTCTATGTCAATATTGAGTGGGAAATTGAGTGGTTTCTGGAGAAATTCACACCCAAACCATGTTATTGCTGAGATCATTCAGATTTTTTCTGTCATTAACATCTAATGTTAAAACTGTGTTAAGAACCAAACATGATTATAAACAAATCAAAGTGCCCTAATTCCCCACTCATCAGCATCTCATTTGTAAAACCACAGTTTTACAAAGTTATTGGTAACAAGCTATTTTAATGAATTTTCTGAACTTAAGTGTTTGGAGTTAATAGAAAATTGGAAAAATTTTAAATTATGTTTGAAAACACTGAATGAACAAAAGCTGATATAACATTGTCTACCTTGTATAAAACTAGGGCAATTGTGGCCACCGTCTAAAGTGGCTGCTTGTTATTATTAATACCAGAATATTAATAGTATTTAATCCATATAAATTTTATTTTGGTGGTGCTGGGGATTGACCCCAGGGATGCTCTACCACTGAGCTGCATCCCTTTTTAATTTTGGGACAGGGTTTTGCTGAGTTGCTGAGGCTGGCTTCCAACTCATGATCCTCCTGCCTCGGACTCCAGAGTTGCTGGGTATGATCCCCTGCAGCCAGCTTGCTATTTACTCTTGACAAGATAGTGTTTAAAATAATATTTAAAATAATCTATATATAATTTCTTAACATTGAAACCTTATACAGTATTATTATAAATAGCTCTAAGAGATACTAAAGTAGTAATACAGATGTTGACTATAAAAATACAAACTATTAAATTAACGCCATTTACATAGACTTCTTTAAAAATTCCATTTCAGTCTCACTTTCCTTCTCTTCCTTTTTCTCTTCTTTCATCCTTTCCTCCTGCTTGCACCATCTCCATCTCCATTATCACCCTGTCCAGCATTTCCCTATGACTTTCTGCATTAGAAGTTTAAATGTAAGCAACAAAACTTTCTCTGGCTAAGTAAGGTAAAGGAACAGTCTATGTGGAGGGAGTCTTATTTGTAGTTGGGGTACCTGAACAATCAGACCTTGAAGAGCAGTGCCAGAGCAGGCTAAGTGCTTAGAATGGTTGTATTTTTCTATCTCTTATAATTCTTATTCCCACTCCATCTCTTCCAGTGCACCAACTCTGCTCACATGTCAGAACTTTTAAATGATTCTTTTTGAGACTTTAAATAATTTCTTTCCTAATTTAAGTATTAGAAAGTAATTGTAATGTGAATGATATTTTTAATTGTTTGTAAACTAGTTTTTAACAATACTTCCAAAAGAAAAGTTCCCCATGTGTGTTAGGCAAAAGCTTCATTGTTAGAATAATGATGTCTTTGGGCATTTTGAAGGGCAATGCTGTTTCAAAATTAATGTCTGATTACATTATTGCTGCATGTTATATATTTTTTCTATATACTTTGAAAAATAAATTCAGTAATTTGGATTGCAAACTTCCTGCAATGTGAGCCCAATCATTTCTGTGTTGATTTGTCCCATGCTGTTTTTTGCTAACGGTACATTGCATCTCTAGAAACTACAGTGTGAAGAGAGAGAATGCCATAATTAATTCATTGTGAAGACCTTAGTAATATAGCAATTGCTCTTATTTTTTTTTTCAAAATTTATTAAAAATAGATATCCTTGTACCGTTTTCAAAAAACAAATCTTCCATGAGAAGGTTTTCATTTCATTTCTTTGTTTCCATTGGTAGTGGCTTCTCTTTTCTTTTTTAATATTTCTTAATCTTATTGGAGAAAATATGAAGGGTATAAAAATGTCAGATATATCATACTGGTTACCAAGGTTGTTTATAGACAACTGATAAGACAAACAGCCAGGGCAGAAATTTGACTTCTGGTTTCCGGTACCATGCGGGCCAGCAGGGAAGTGATTTGTGCCCTGATGAGATTTGCCTTTGTTTATTTCATCCTGAAGACTGAAGTTTTATTATATGTTTATCTCTGAATTGAGAAAACATTTCTTTCCCTTTGGATCATCAGACTGTCAGTAAATAAGTTTAACTCGATAAAATTCAAAGTTGGTAAAAATGTTTCATATATTAAACAGTGATCCTGGTGAGGAGAATAGACAAATGGTACAGTGAACATTTATTCCTAGATAAGAGTTATCAGAAAAGCAACAGTTCATACAATTCTATCGGCGAAGCCTAGGTTTAACACATGAAAATATAATGTTTTTCAACTTCATAGGATGACCTCTTAGGTTACAGTTTCCTCCAAAACTCCTTCCCAGTCCTTTCTCCCAAGCTGTAATTGGAGGAGATATTGTTATGCCTCTAACTATGGTTTGCTTTATATGAATGCATTATTTTTTCTCAATTTAAGTTCATTGCTGTAAGATGTCCTGGGGTAGGGGCTGGGGTGTCTTGTCAGGGCAACTGGAAATGGAGAATGCTCAGTACTGCACAGAGCAAATGGTCTAAATTCTGTTAGGCTATTTCCATGTTCCTGGCAGCCTTGCCCTTTTAACTTCCTGAGTACAAAATATACTTACTATAAAGGGTATATTAAAACATAGTAATGAATACAGTATAGATGGTATTCTCATTTTGCATCTTCCCCAAAAACTGAGACTTAGGGAGTGACAAATTAAACATATTGATATGAATTTTGCTGATTTTGTTCATTATACACATCCTTTGACATTTCTTTGGTTTATGGTTGTATATGACATATGCATTTGGAGTTTATGCTTTTATTTTGTGCATATTTAAATATTATAAGAATTATTTAAGTTTATAAATTAACTTTGAGAATTTTTTGAAAGGAAAAAAGTTTGAAACTGATGTGTCAAGTTCAGGATTGGGATGTAGTGCAGTGGTAGAGTGTTTGTCTAGCATGCATGAGGCCCTGGATTTAATCTCCAACACTAAAAATAAAGTAAAATAAAATAAAATAAAATAAAAACTAGCTAGATATATCAAACCAACCCTTCCAATATTTAAAGTTTATGTTATAACACTTTGATGGTGATGACGATCATGATAATAACACTTTGATGGTCATGACGATTATGATAATCAGTGGCAACCACTTAGCATGTGCTTTCTAGATGCTAGGCATGTCCTGTATGGAAGGAGTGGTTCTCACAGCAACCTGAAGTAGGTGACATTATCCCCATTTTACAGATGAAAACCTAGGCCTAGAGAGGTTAATTTACTTATCTTAAGCCACACAGTTGGTAGATAGAGAAGCTTGATTTTATTTTTAATTCTAGTCCTTTTCACCCGCCTCCAGCTATGTGCATTTCACTCTGTGTATTGCCTTTACTTAAAAATCAGTACATGCAGCTGGGCACGTTGGCACACGCCTGTAATCCCTGCACTTTGGGAGGCTGAGACAGGAGAATGGCGAGTTCAAAGCCAGCCTCAGCAACAACGAGGCGCTAAGCAACTCAGTGAGACCCTGTCTCTAAATAAAACGCAAAATAGGGCTGAGAATGTGGCTCAGTGATCGAGTACCCCTGAGTTCAATTCCCAGTACCAAAAATAAAAATAAAAATAAAAATCAATACATGCATCTTAAAAGATGGAATATATGTAGGGAACCTTTTTTGAGAATTGGACTGCTCTATCTAAAAACTGATTATTTAAAAATAGATGCTAGTTCTCTGATCTTGTTTTCTGGTTGACTAATTTTGTAGTTTTGAAAAGTACTGCTGAAACAGTTCAAGCATTGAAGATATTGTAGATTTAAAAATTTTTTTAAATTAGTATATTATAATTATGCATAATGGTGACATTCATTGTGATATATTTGTATATCCTTAATACAACAGAATTTAGTCATTTTTGTTCTTTACTACTTGTTCTTCCCCTCCCTGTCACCCTTTTCCTGACCCCCATCCTCTGCTCTACTGGTCTCTCTTCTGTTTTCATGAGATCCTTTTCTTCCTTTTTTCTCTCTAGTTTCCACATATGAAAAAAACATATGAACCTTGACTTTCTGAGCCTGGTTTACCTCACTTAGCATGCAGTTCCAACCCTTTTCCTGCAAATGACATACTTACATTATTCTTTATGACTGAGTAAAACTCCTTTGAATATTACCACATTTTCTTTTTTTTTTTTTAATTTTCTTTTAGTAGTTGATGGACCTTTATTTTTTATTTATTTATATGTGGTACTGAGGATTGAACCCAGAGCTTCACGCATGCTAGGCGAGCGCTCTACCAGTGAGCCACCACCCCAGCCCCTATTACCACATTTTCTATGTCCACTTTATTTGTTGATGGATACCTAGGCTGATTCCATACTTGCCATAAACTTGTCTGTTAATATTACCAATCTCACCACTTAATTTTGTCCAAAAAGCTAACCTTTGACACACTCCAGAAGGGATACAGGGCTCTTGATGGCTGAAGCTTATTGAGAATTTGAAGATTAATGTCTTGATTGTCTTGTCTCCAGCCACTGGTTCCTCCCCACTGCCTTGCTCAGTGAGCAGGGCAACTCGCTACTGCTCTAGGCCAGTGACAATATTATGGTTTCAGTGTCAGTCATGCAGAGCCAGTGAGATTCCGATTTGGAATTATGGTTGGCTGTCCTGGTGTAAAGTGATATGCTCTAGCATCATGGAGCAGTAGGACTGGGAAGGTTATGTTAAGATCCCACCCTCATAGAGGCTTCCTGGTTACACTTGAAGCTGTGGTTTTAAGTACATGAAGTTTAAATAGTGTGGCTAAAAGAGTGTGAAAAAGGTGTGTTTATAAACATAGCTACACGTCTTTGTGGGCCAGGCTGTTTTAATAGTAGGTCTGAGAAATGATCATTTTTCTTTAAGACAGAGCTTTATAAAGAATTTTCCTCTAAGTTATTTAGGATTCCAAGTAGCCAAAAGGATAATAAAACCTTGGTATGATTCCTTTAGTTTATTGGAAATAATCCTGACATTCATCACTGTCAGAGCTAAAGGGGCATATATAATAGATTAAAATCATCAATTTATATACTTAACAGAAATAATCTTATGATGAGTATTTTAGTCAGCTTTTGTGTTGCTGTGACCAAATACCTGACAAGAACAACTCAGAGGAATACAAGATTATTTGGGGCTCGTGGTTTTAGAGATCTCAGTCTATAGATGCCAGATTCTATTGTTCTGGGCCTAAGGTGAGACAGCACATCATGGCAGAAGGTCCTAGCAAGTGAAAGATGCTCTGCTCATGGCAGGGTCATGAAGGTGGGAAAGGGGCTACAGGGAAGATCCACCCCGCCAAGGCACACCCCCCAGCGACCCACTTCCTCCAACCTTACCCCACCTGCCTTCAGTTACCACCCAGTGCATTCAAGCTAGGATGAATCAATTAGGTTACAGCTGTCATAATCCAGCCATTTCACCTCTGAACATTGCTGCATTAACAATATGTGAGCTTTTCTTTTGGCCGGGGGGAATGCTTCATTTCTAAACCATAACAATGAGTAAATGCAAAAACCAAATCTGAGCTTCACTTTTGAATATATTTAAGATGTGTCAAGCGTGGGGCTGGTAATCCCTGGAAGGAGAACACAGTGGTGGTGATGTCCACACTAAGCTCTTTGGGTTTTCCAGCCCCCTTTGGTGTGATTCCTAAAATAAACCTGATTATTTTCATGGTATTGTCTTCATTCTTTTTCTGTATTTTAAAACATTGGCCATGATGTTTTTACTTCCTCTTTATACCTATTCAGACTTTGAGGCTGAGACAGACATACTAGCATTGGACATTACTCTCTCCACCAATGGTCTGGCCCCTCCTGATACTGCTGGCTCAAATTAGCAATTTACTACAAACTAGTGGTAGTAGTGCTGTATGTGCGTGGTAATAGAAAATTCTTGCCAATAATCCCAGTGGTTCAGGAGGCTGAGGCAGGAGGATTGCAAATTCAAAGCCACCCTTGGCAACTTAGTGGGGCCCTATGAAACGTAGCCAGACCCTGATTCAAAACAAAAAATAAAAAGGATCCGGGATGTGGCTCAATGGTTAAGCACCTTGGGTTAAATCCTTGGTACCAAAAAAAAAAAAAAAAAAGAAAAGAAAGAAAGAAAGAAAAAGAGATCATTTTATGTAATATTTGTAGAAAAAATTTGATAGAATTATTAAAATATCTTTTAATCAATAAAAATGCTTCTACTCTTGTTGCAAATATTTGTGATGCAGTATTTCTCCCTTGAGGGATACAAATAATTGGGCATATTGAAACTGGAGATTGCTTTTCACTTTTCACTGGTATATCATCACATTGAAGGTGTCCTTGTAAGGACACCCAAGAGTTCTTCAGAAATACAGTGACGTTACCAAGTGCATTTCGTGGAAGAGTTTCAACTATAGAATGCTTTTTCCTGAATATTTAGAATTCTAAATGCCAAACTTGTCCACTTGTGATGTCATTTAGGAACACATAGCAGGACTACTGAACACTTTAAGTTACACATTATCTTGGATAGCTCATTGTTTTTTTGGGTTTTAGAAATGTGGTGAAGCACTGGCTCAAATGTCTGTCTTTAGGAACATTGGGTATGATCTGTTAAATGTAACTTTACAACAAAATGGATATTTGTACTGGTAAATATCCACACAGTGTTGGGGAAGACCAGAATGGAAGTCTGCCTAATTCAGTGTATAATTTTGTGATTTTGTGGGTAAAGATAACACAGTGGAAAGTGCATTTTGATATTTGAAAAAAAAATCATTTTGCTAGAAAAATGCTTCCTTAAAGTATAGGTTGCATACTCTTGGATAGAGGCCAGCCTGGAGACATTTTTTTTGTTTGGCTTTCAAAGTATTGGAAAAAAAAAATGAGTTTGACCCCCTAAGTCAGAGACTGCATTCTCTGGTTGTCCATATAACCTAACATTTGTTATTGCCTCATTTATTTAGATTACTTCTCCTAGCTTTGAGACATTTGTTTTGTGACCTTGCTAAGTGCAAGCTATTTGCAGGTACTCTCTAATTTGTGTACCACATCCTTTAAGTTGCTGTCAGACTGGGAAGAGGAACCTCCCCTCCTTCCTTCTTGCTTCTCTTGGCTCCAGCCCCAGTTGTGGCAATAGCAGGCCCTAGGTGGTCATTGGGAAAGGCAAATGAAAGGAAGAGGAGGAAAGCCTGCCCATGCTTCTCCAGTAGTGGTCCTGGGCTGTCAGAGGGACTGGTGGGGAACATTTACATTAATGTTTCTAAAATGTTTTGTCCTTTTGAAGGCCTCCCACCCTCTTCTTATGGCCAGGGCAGGAGAAAAGAAACCTCTTACTTTGCCTAGGAGTTTTCTAACATTTGCTTCGTAGGCTGATTTATCTCCATTTATTCATTCAGCAAATATCTTTGAAAGCTGGTGAGTGTGGAACAATATACAGGATTAGCAGAAGCAGTAAGGGAAGTTACCACAGTAATAAGACATGCACCTAACACCATTTCACTTTTTAGTTTAGTGTAAAGATAACATGGTAGAAAGTTTTAGCCCCCATATGAGATCTTATCTATGTCCTTTCTCATCCAGCTTTACCATTTTTTTAGAATCTTTTTTCCTGTTTCTTAGAGGTTAGATCTTATTTTTCTATTGAGAATTCAATAGTTGCTTAACACTTTCTTCTGGATTTTTAGTAAATCATTCTTATAAGCTTGCTTTTCCTCTGAATGAGCAGGATAATTGTCAGCATTTTACTCCGATTTGATTCCCTCACTCATCTGAGTAGGGTGATATCATTTTGTCCAGACTCCTTTGCTAGGAGCCAGGGTATGGGGTTTCACTCTGATTCTGTTTCCTGTTCTCAGCTAATCCCAACCTGTCCCCCAGTATAGGAGCTCTGCTCTGTAGGTAAGACCTCCTTCATGCCCAGCCCTCCACCTGCTTCCTGCCATAGACTCAGGGGCCTGCAGAGGTTAGGCAGCTGAAACACAGCTATTGAAGCAGTGTGTAACCTATTGTAGTTGTGGAAGACATTTACATTAATATTTCTAAAATGTTTTGTCCTTTTGAATGGAATTTGCTCATGCCCAATAATATTTAGGTCTTTAGTTTGTGGCCCTGGCTCTAAAACAGACTTTCTTAAATTTTTTTGAACTACTTCTTCTCCTCATTTTCCCCCAGTTGACACATACAAACACCAACACACATGACTATTTTAAACCAGGAATCCATTATTTTGTGTCTTTTGGTTTCTTTCCTAAGAATAATGTGTCTCAGAACTGGAATTCCTTCTCCTAGGGATATGAACATTTAGTAGCTTTGGATGAACATATTTCCACAATATTTCTCAAGAAATTTATGTTGATTCATAAATCAACATAAATTGTGGCAATTTAATGAAGGTTTTACTATACCTTTGCCAGAATTTAAATTTAAATTATTTTGTGACTTTAATAGGTAAAGTACCACTTCATTCTTATTAAAAAAGTTATTGTAAATAATTATATAATAAATCATAAATAATGATAAATTTTACCAAAATTATTAGTGATGGAGTATTTGCTAATACCATTAGCAATGATATTTTCTCTCTCATAGTAATTATTCTATTCATAAATTATATAGCAGAGTAACAACCTTCTTATGATAAAGTAAGTCAATGAGTGCAAAATTTTCTGAACAATTCTTCAAGGAAAAAAGGAGACATTGTCAATCCTACCTATTAAAGGTTTCTCATTTCTAGGTTCACTTCCTGTGGTATAATGGACAGAATCATTTTACTCTGTTAGTCTATGTGCATATAAATATTGTGAAGAGGGCTGGGGATATAGCTCAGGGTGAAGCATTTGCCCTGGTTTGCTCCAGGACTTAGGCTCCACCCCCAGTACCACAAAAACAAACAAAACAAAAGCATTGCAGAATAAAGAACTATAAATCAAATGCGAATGGATTGTTGATGTTTTTGTGGTTTACACAGAAATAACATTTCAGACTTTTTTCCCCTGGGGGAAAAAAAGGATTTAAATCTAGATATAAATTGATTTTTAAATATTGAATCTTTTTTTTTTTTGACAACTATGTTTATATCTTCTTACTACTATTCTAATAGCAATGAGATTTGATACTATAATTCTTTTATGGGGGGGCATTTACTGGGGATTAAGCTCAGGGGCACTCAACCACTGAGCCACATCCCTAGCCCAATTTTGTATTTAGAGATAGGGTCTCACTGAGTTGCTTAGTGCCTCATTTTTGCTGAGGCTGGCTTTAAACTCATGATCCTCCTGCCTCAGCCTCCTGAGCCTCTGGGATTACAGGCGGGATTACAGGTGTGCTCCACCATGCCTGGCTTGATACTATATTTCTTGACCTTGAGATTTCTGTGCCTTTTTGTCCTTCACTTTCTTTATCAAATAATCCAGTAGTGTTTTGTAGATATTACTAGTTCTATTATAGGGATTCTTTTCTTAAATTCACTTGCCATATAAATAATTTCCCTCCATGATCTTGGTTTTAGTGAAAGTATCAAATTTATACACTTTCTTTCTGTGCCATATTAGATAACTAAATTTATACTCAATGTGTAAATTTTACTGAAACATTCTTTGAGCTTCACTATAATATTTTTTTGAGTCACATCCAAAAAAGACCCAAAAGATTTTTAGCCTTGCCCATGCATTATGAACTACACATGATTTCTGTTTTGTAATGGAGTAAAAGTCCATTTATTCCAACAAAATTGGACTAGGTTTTAGGAAATACAACCATTTATCCATGGTGATACAGAAGTGTAGCTGTGTTTATACTTTTGATCATTTCTTGGAGAAGTATTACCTTGGTAGACGCCCAGCTGGCTTTAGGGAAAATTGTACCCTTGATACGTGCTTAAAACAGCAGTGTAAAATGTAACTGGCTGACAATCTTGGTTTTAGTTAGGGGCACTTTCTTATTATTCATATTAAGCTGGGAGTGCAAGGAGTGATATCAGGTCTCCCTGTTCGCACTCCTATGGAGGCCAGACATAGTGTTTCCCCCTGTTGTCAACACTTGAGAAAAGTTTGCCAAATGGAGAAGTATGAATTACAAAGGAGAAGTTATTAGTAATTGTTATTTGTTTTAAGAAGAGAAAAATTTATTTTTTCAATATTACTTAAGAAAAGAACAAAGGAGTTGAAATTTAAAATTCTAAAACAATTTACTTTTAACATATAACTTGATTTTTAAAACCAACACTTGACCTTCTTAAAAATTATTATTATTAAAAACAGTCTTTAAGTCTTTTTCTTTCTTTCTTACTCTAGGCCATTGTGGCAATTCAAATTATAACCCTTTAGGGACCTGAGTTAACTCACCATTTTTCCCCAGTATTAACTTGTATGAGTGGCACAATACATTTTTTTTTGTTTTTTTTGAGGGGGGGGGCAGTACTGGGAATTGAACTCAAGAGCACTCAACCACTGAACCACATTACCAGCCCTATTTTGTATTTTATTTAGAGAGAAGGTCTCACTGAGTTGCTTAGTGCCACACTTTTGCTGAGGCTGACTTTAACTCGCAATTCTCCTGCCTCAGCCTCCCGAGCCACTGGGATTATAGGCATGCGCCACTGTGCCCGGCTATGAGACATTGTTTCTCATATGAACTGATGACCTTTGAAATTTCTGCATTAAAAATCTATTGAGAAATTGCATATATTCTAAAATAAGATGAAAAGAATGGTGTTCTGGTTTATACTAATATTCCAAAACTTCTTAGTTGACATTGTTATCTCCTAATGGGAGGCATCATGTGGTGCAAAGAGCTGGGGTTCAGAAGGCTCCAAACTATGTGTGGTTAGACTGCATTGTTGCCATGGACAGAGGACTGCAGGTGCCACTACTGTTCATAAGTCATCAGTGGAAATCTTTCAGGAGAGGACTGCTGTCTTGGATACTTAATTTGAGAAAGAACCTATGATGTTGAGGATGTTAGGAAAAATTTTCCTCGTGTTTGTTTCAAAATGGGGAATGGTGAAGAAATCAGAATGTGATGCTCTTAAGGAAAGAGGATGTGGTTAACAGTTGGGATTTTGGTTATCTATTTTTATGTATGAAATATCATATTGAAAGAATTTTATTTTCAATCCCAATAAGACTCGTTTAAGAGATTCATTATATGAATCTCTTTTAAAGCACTATCTATTATCAACAGTGAAAGATCAAGTAAGCTGATTCAAAAAAATGGGCAAAGGACTTTAGTAGACATTTCTCCAAAGAAGATATAAAAATGAACAGTAGGCACTTGAAAAGATGTTTAACATCTGTAATTATTGGGATGTTTAACACCTCATATTCATTGGGGTAGCTATTATCAAAAACAAAAAATAACAAATGTTGGAAAAAATGTGGAGAATTGAAACTCTTTTGCACTGTTGAAAGTATGTAAAATAGTATAGCCATGGTGGAAAACAGTAGTTCCTTGAAAAATTAAACAGGATTATGGTATGACCCAGCAATTGCATTTCTGAGTATATAACCCAAAACAGTGAAAGCAAGGATTCCAGTAGCTATATGTACACCCTCATCCATAGCAGCATTATTTGCAATAACCAAAAGGCAAAAGGAAAACAAGTCCATTGGCAGAAAAGTGGATCAACAAAATGTGATATGCCCATACAAAAGCATATCATTCAACCTTAAAGAGGGTAATTGTGACCAATGCTGCAACATAGAGGAACCTTGAAAACATCATATGAAGTGAAATAGACCAGCCCCCAAACGACATGTATTATATGATTCCATTACATGAAGTTCCTTGAGTAGTCAAACACATAGAGACAGAAAGTCCACTTGTGCCAGGAGGTCAGTGACCTCACAGCATCAGCTAGGGAAGTGAAGAAGTACTGGAAATGAATGGGGATGGTTGTACAATAACTACGGAACTGGTTACAGTTGTTGAAATGGTAAAACAATCACAAAATTGTCCATGCTGATTTTTTAGTCAGTGTATAATCATAACCTGAATGCCAAACTAGGTACAATACAGAGGTGAAACCATGGTAACATGGGAATGTATCTTCAATGAGACAAAACTGCCTAAATTAATAAATAATAAACATCATGGAATGATACAGTGATCTTTACTGTTCAGTCAGGTTCTAAGTTTAACAAGTACTGTGTAGTAACTTTGGACTCTTATACTCCCACTTTTTCATTTATTAGAAGAGTAACAGCACACTTAGTGTAAGGCTTCAGTTATGTGATACTTCCAAATGCTTCCTGCCATTACCAACTCCAAAGAAAGAAAACTGAAGAGTCAAAGTGCTTCTAAGAATAGAAGATGGTACGATGCAACACCCCAAATGTGCTTCAGAAGTACAACTTGGCCCTTTAAATAGTCTTTATTAACAGTTTCCTAAAATTCCCTGACTTCGGAGCCAACAGAATAATTATCTAAATGGCATGCCATAATTTCCTGTCTTCATCGAAAGAGACTGATTGAGCTAATGTGGAGAGTGGGTACGAGTTTATGGAAATATTTTTAAACCTTGCCAATAAAATGATAGGAAAGTGCTAAGAATGTAGAATGAAAAGAACTTAAGTTGCTACTTCAATCTTTGAAAAATTATTTTGGCAGAGAAAAATGATGATCTCACCTAGAGGTGGTGGTTATTTTTTGATGTTTAAGCTTAGAAGGCAGATAAACAAAACTAAAACTTAAAAAACACATTTATTTACATATCTACCCATGCCTAACTCTAATTAATGTTCGTTAGTCCAGTACAAAATGTTTATCATCGTGGTGACTTTTTGTCAACAGAAAAAGAAAATTTATGTTCACTACTAACTCCATGCTCGTGGATTTATTACAATTGTGCATTTTTAAAAAGGTACCTAAAAACAGAAACATGCTGGGTACACGCTTATAATCCCAGCAATTTGGGAGGCTGAGGCAGGAGATTCACAAGTTCATGGCAGGCCTCAGTAACTTATTGAGGACCTAAGCAACTTAGTGAGACCCTTTCTCAAAAAATAAAATGGACTGGGCATGTGACTCAGTAATTGAGCCCCTCTGCATTCCATCTCTGGTATTGAAAAAAGAAAAAAGAGAAGAAAAAAAGAAAAAAACAAACCAATCCGGAGTAGGGAAGAGTTAGCCCATGGTGGTCCTCTATCAGATTCAGAATTACTAGAGTTTAGATTTTAGGACTTCCTCTTCATTTCTCTTTGGAGCATTTTTTATTGCCTCCCCTCCACCCCCAGCAAGGAATTAAAGGCATCAGACAATTGGAGGCTAGAGAGTGGTTCATCTAACTCACTGTGTCCTGCAGGAGCTGCTGTTGCTGTTGCTGCTGCTGCTGCTGTTTCTTCTTCCTCCTTCTCCTTCCTTCTTCAGTCAATATAAACAACATTTATTAAGCATCCACATATACAGCTATGTATTATGTATTTTGGTTAGGGACAGAGGATCACCTCAAACTAAGAAACAAAAAGATACTGGACTGGGGATGTAGCTCAGTGGTAGAGCGCTTGCCTAGCATACAGAAGGCCCTGGGTTCTATCCTTAGGACCACAAAAACAAAAAAGCTTAGGTCTACTTCTTCAACTGCTTATTGTTTAGTAATATATGTAATATCTTGTCCAAAAATAACAATAAAATGAGTATAATTGACTGAATTAAATATACATGTAGTGTGCTATATTCTGTAATAGAAACATATAACACGGTCTTCTAACTTGTATTTAAAATATGGCTGAGGGCGTGTTAAAACACATCTACATACAGATATCCTGGCCAGTAAATCACTTGTGCTCCTAAAAGAGGTACAGAAGTGTGTGCTGCCTGACTATTCTATGAGTCTTGCCCTTGTATCTTGGTTTTAGATTTCATAGAACAACCTTGCATCATCAGCTACCTCGAATTCTATTAGGAAATGTAGAGAATATGATAAGAAAAAGAGGGAACCATACTGGGGGCTCTTAAAATAAGGGAAAACCCAGCATGTTGGGGATAGGTAGGAAGGAGGGAGTTGTATGAGATGGTCTTGAGGGAGGGATAGAATGTCTGCTCAGTTGGGGAAGGAAGTCAAGAGAAGGAAAGTATGTATCATATTCACAGAGTAACCAGGGACCTGACATGTCTGGAGTGTAGAGGGACTATTAGAACACCAGCTCAAAATGTAAGGTTGATTGGCAGGAGCATATTTATCTGAAGTATTTTGAAGTAGCTTTCAGAAAGATGATTGTTTTTAACTCTGTGAAGATGGATTTTCTTAGGGTTTTCAGTATTTCAGCCATGACACACAAAGCATCAAAGAAAAAAATCAACAAATGAGGATGTCTGAAAATTTCCCAAATGTTTCCTTTTTTGGGGTCATTGCTATTTATTTATTCTTCTGCTTTTGACTTTCAGTTCTCATTGTGCTCTGCTTGCTCCTTTACATACTTTTCCCACATGGGTGATAAAGCCTAGAGGATTTAGTTTTTCTCAGTTTACACTTTCCTACAATATTAAAATATTTGTAACCCCATCACTAACATCCTTGCCAAAATGGACTTTTCAGGACTTTCTCTGGAGCTCATGGCTGTTCCTTCTCTTTAGCACTGGTATTTCTCCAAGAGAGTTTCAGCCAGTGGTCCAGTCATGTGTTCAGGTCATGCTGGTTAATAGTGTTTACTGGGCAGCTATGAACACATTTGTTAGCCTGTGATTAATTGTGAGGTTTTTCTGGCTAACTTGTTGGATGCATTTGGCTACTAAACATGAAAATGACTCAAAATTTTATCTAATTCACTTGTGTTGATATTTGAAACTCAACAATATCCTGTCCTTAATAATTCTAGATCAGAGCATTACTGATTAATATGTTCTCGATTAATGAAACATATGAGTTAGGATTTTATCCTTTGTTGTGCTTAAATGTATATTTTGCATACACAGGGAACTGGTAAAGGCCAGCTCTGATGTTTCATTTGCTTTGCATTAGCTTTATATTCATATAGAAAATGTTAAAAGGGCTATAAATTGCTATCCAAAGTGTTATTTTCTTACTTTATCTTATTAGCAGTCAGAATAGAATGATGAACTCAGGATGGTATGATTAAATTGTCTGTAAGAAGAAAATCTTGTTATAGATTTTGAGTAAGAAATAATACATACATTGCTTTTTGAATGTCACTGTTGCACTTTCAGTCATATGCAAGCCTAACGGTCTGCCTGTCTGTATCATTTTCTCCTGAGATGACAGCTTAATAGTTTTCCTGGTTGGATTGTGTTAAAACCTTTAAAGGCTACATTCACTAAAACATATGTCCAATGTTTGGGCAGCCAAAGTCTGTGCAATCATTTGAATGGAGTACAACTTAGCTCTGTATAACCACAGGTACCTCACCATTAAAGCTACATTAGCATGCGTGTATTGAAATGTCACACTATACCCATAAATGTGTATGATCTTTATGTTTTTATTTATTATTTAAAATAAATTTAAATTAAAAGCAGAAAAGAGCTATATTAATGTGTCTTGGAGTCTTATTTCATAATTAAATTGTCCTGAGATGGACTAATTTGGCATTATCTTAAAAATATTTTGTAACTAAAAATAAAAATAAATTCAAAGACCAAAACAAAACAAAACAAACAACAGCAACAAAACAGATTTTGCCAAGCAAGTAATTGCACAAATAAATTTTAAATGATGCCATGGATAATGTAGTTAAGGAATTTAACATAATAGATTTTGTTGTAATTAACTCTGGAGTGCCTACCATGCCATAGTGTTGCATGTCTCCACTTGAAATCCTCCACTAGACATCCTGCACAGGCAGCTTGAATTTACCTCTATTAATGAAGACATGAATGTAGAAAACAGACAACAGGGAAAGTCCTGGAGTGGCCAAGCGAGGTGTGAGCTATCTTCAGTGTTTCACCAGCAGGGGGTGCCATGGCATGTCCGTTGTTGACAGAGTTGTGTGCTCAGTGTTGGGGTTTTCTTTGCTTCCCTTGAGTTAGGATGCTACTGATGCTTAGTGGAAAAAAATGACTGCTTGAAATGTTGAGAAACTTCTAGTCTTTCAGAACTGGAAAGTTTTCTTGACAGATCTTCAAAGCCCCTCCAGGGAACAAAGTCTTTTTGTGTTGGGGTAGAAGTCATAGAGAACAGTTACTCACAGTTCTAATCTTTAATTGGTTTAGCTTTCCTGGTACCATTTGTCACCTCTAGCTCATTGGTGCTCCATCTGCTGTAGGCCAGAGTCCAGGAGCAGTTCTTAGTGGTAAAAAGTTGGAGAAGCAGATATTGGAAAATCCAGTCTTATGTGATCTTTCCTGGCTTTGATTGGTTCAGCTTCCATATTGAAAAGTTATTTAAACACTTTTAATTTCTTTTTCAAGTGCAGGAATACATTTATCTCAGAAGAAAACCTGACAAATTTAAAAATTATTGTCTTTCAAAGAAAATGAACTTTAAAATATTATAATATTTATACCTGTAGTTATTTATTTTTAAAAAGTTAATGGCAGTTTCCTTTGTAAAATACCATATTAATTTTTACTAAGTACATCAAAATACTAAATTTGGCTAGAAAAAATTTCCTGGTAGTTAGGCATTATTTTACCTAGATGTATAAAGATTAAAAACCTGCTATAGTTGACAAAAATACCTAATCAAAACATGTAGTTGAATCACAGAGAATAATTGAGAAAGTAATATTCTTTTCAGTTTTATAAATTTGTGATGGTCTCAATATTAATTAAGAGTTAATTTCCATAATAGTATAGAAAAGCAATCCTGAGGAATTTTAGTGAATTAAAATTAAGAATGACCAACATATCAAACAAAATTTTTATTATACTTCACAGAATTAGAGAACTCTTCAGATAGTTCAAGATATGCTAATTTGAGAGTATGACTGAAAATAACCAGTGTTACTTTTAAATGTTAGCATTTTGAAAATTTAGCCCAATTTTATTTTATACATTGTAATACTTTTCAGATATCAGAAATTATTTTTAAGAAGAAAAGCAAAACTTAAGTGCTTTCCAGTTTAAAAGAAGCAGTGAATAGAAACTGCTGAGCTTCAAGCAGGGTACAGAGCAGTGACAGTCGTTGATGATCCTAATCAATTCTGACGCTTCTCACACACTGTCTCTTTTACTTGTTTGTGTATAGTGGTGATTTCCAAGATTCAAAGTGTTTTTTCTTTTCTTCTAGAAATTTCTGGAGCTACTTTCATATCTGCCAGCATAACTGCTCACCTGAGAGTACAGGCTCTATGTAATGCTCATACTGAAGTGCTTCAAAATTTGGCTTTCTCTCATGCTAGTAATTGAGTTCTCTTTTGTCTGGTGTCCATTGGCTTGAGGTTTAAGTGGGGAGCTGTTTATGATCCTGACATGCAACAGATCACACAGAGAGCAGAAGGGGAAGACTGGCTCTCGGAGTGTTAAGTGCTGGAGTCGGGACATTAGGATTTCCTTTTTTTCGAAGCTCATCCTAAGGGATCATGAAAAAAAATTATTTTTTTCTTGATAAGATTATGACTATAACATCACATATGTTTGTTACCTTAAATATTAATTCAAAGACTTACTTTTTTAATTTTAGACTTACTGAGAATACTTTTTATAATCTAAAAATACATAGAAGAAAAAGTGAAATGGTTCTTTTGCACTCACTGTCACTATCATTCCTCGGTAGAAATCATTTTGAATAATTTGGAATGAAACTTTGCAGATATTTACACATATAGACTCAATATACAAGTCAAAATGGTACGTTTCTAAGTGTCCCCACCATTGTGATAATTTATTACAAAAATGAGATTATATTGTCCTGTAACTTTTCATTTTACCAGTTGACTTATTAAGGGCATCTTTCCATGTCCTAAGTCTTTTTCATGAATGTGTAATACTCTACTATTTTGTCTTGTCTTGGTCTATTTAGCCATGTCCCTGCTGAAGGACACTCAGATTCCAGACTCCATCTATGTACATGTCATGTTGCATGAGCCCCAAATGTAGGGAGCTTTTGTCCCAGGGCATCTATGCTTAGCTCCTGCTTGACTCTACAGGCTGCAGGAAGTAGGTCTTCTGTCATGATTGCTTGTTGAAGTTCAGAGGTCTTTCTAAATGTTGTCATTTGATCTTGGATATGCCTGAGCTTAGGTAAAAAAGGACCAACCAGTTTATTGTGTGGGCTTTTAGGGTAAGAGCAGCATTTTCATACAAGTTTCTTATTTTTATCTGCTAGAAATTTAAGATGTAACATTTGTATGGATGTTGGCCATGTCATCCTTTTATGTTGGCGGAGTTCTTAGTTTTAGAACTTTAATAAAGTTGTCAAATCTATTTTTTTAATTGATTAATCTTAAAGGCAGAACATCTTTTAGAGAATGCTTTGAAGACATATATGTTTTTTTCTTGATGTGGAGTATTTCTATCCAAGTACGTATGCGAGATTTAATTTGTGACTTTTGCAAATGGGATAATTATTCACTCATAAAAAGCTAAATACTGATACTCCAAGGGTAGTATTTCATTGGATGTGGGGTGGTATTCATTAAGGTGTTCATAAAATTTTATGTTCCTCGATCACTATTTACTTAGTTGATACGGTAACTTACTTTTGTCATGGCTACTAGCCATATCTTGGGGTTTAACATCTGCTGGCTGAAACTGCAGCATATTAATAATTAATAAAGTCTAGTGGCCTAGAATGAATGAAATCCTTTATTTTAGATACATAGTTTTGCTTGGAAGATTTCATTTCACATTTACAAAATAATAGCATAGATTTTAAGAAAGGTAATAACGAATTGTCTGAAGTTTAGAGATAAAATCACCCCTTCTCTGTCATAATATGGTAATTGTCCAATGTATTTTAAGTAGTAACTTTCTGTTGGTGTTAATAGTTTCCCTCACAACACAGCTGGCATCCTGCTATGATTTCATAGCTGTACTTTTTTGATTTATTATTGGATAGAGTATATAGTGCACAGCGTGAATAACCACATTGAATCACTAAGAATATATCCTTATTTTTTGTGACCTTTTTTATGTTAAATTGGAACTGTGAACTTTTTTTTATGTTAAATTGGAATTGTGGCCATGAACCAGATTTTACTGCATGTTAGTGAAGAGAGTCAACGCTTTTTACTTTTGTAGTAATTTCTTATTGCTGTTTCCATAAATATCTTATTAGACTTTTTCCTTTGCTCCAAATTTTTTGTGCTATATTTGTTTTTCTTATCCATATAATATATCCAAAGACTGTTATTTATATGCAAATATATGCCACCACAGATTACTTTTATTCTTAAAGTAATGTGAAGAAAACAATTGATACTAAGATATGAAAACATAGAACAGTAATTGCATTTATAACACAAAAATATTTTATAATAAGCATGTATTTTAAATTGCATACTACATAGAATTACAGATCTCATTTTTCTTTTGTACTGGGATTATAAACTATATTAAAAATTTTTTAACAATACAAAAATCTGAAGACCATCCAACCAAAAGGAAGTTGTAACTTATTAGACACAAAATTAACTTGATTTTTATATTATTTATTGAATTTAAATTTATTCTTATTACTGAATTAATCTTGAATACGTATTTGCTTCAACATCAAGTTTTCCTTTTCTCTTTCAGTCTGTGATCAAAACAGGGCGGCTGCTAATCAGTCACGAGGCTCCCTTGACAGGCGGCTTTGCGTCAGAAATCAGCTCTACAGTTCAGGTAGAGTAACTTGTTGGCAGTGATTTTAACGTTTGTGCAGTGGTCATGCTTATTCCAGAAGGAAAGGAACTACTTATCATAGTATATAAAAGCGTCTACTTTTTAGAAATGTACATTTTCCATTCTTACTGTGTTAATGGTATAATTACATCTTCTAGAAAATAATTTTTAAATTTACAAAGGAAAAAGGAGAAATTCTATATGGGAAGAAAAATGTTTGAAATAAGTTTAATAAAGTAACATCCATTACATTTGCTGAGTTAAAAAGGAAAAAAACTCTTTTAAATTTCAAACTGATAATTTTTAAAAAATAAAGCTTAAGGTTGTTATGAAATGGGTTGATTGTGAAATTGATCTTAGCTTTTCTTAGCCTTTACCTTCCAAAAGTGAATCCACCAGAAGTCAATAATTTAAATTCAGTAAATAATTAAGAAATAATTTATTAATTTAATTATCAAATTTTTATATTATCAGCAATGCGTTAGAAATGGTTTAAAACTTATTCCTTTTTAAAAATGTTCCCTTAAGATGCATATCAGAAAAATATCTTATATACCTCTTTTTGAAGGATTTTTACTTAAAATCTTTATTCACATTTGTATCATAGATATGTGTAACATAATTTAAAGGAGTTTTATTTTTCCTGATTTTTTTAAACTAAAAACTTATTATTTTCAATGTAAAGTACATGCATTTTAAATTCAGAATATCTTGCAGCTTGCAAACATTTTCTTTTACTGGTTTTAAGATGCTTTGGTTATTAAGATACATACAAGTAGAGAATTCCTTTAAGAGTGTGTGGATTAATAACTTGATGTGAAATTATAATAGACAAGCAATGGTAAGAATTTAATTTTAAGACTTTAACAATGATTTTTACCAGTAAAATATTTTTAAGTGCTAATGGTACAGTTACATTTATTTTTAAATTAGATGAAGCAAATTTATGCCTAAATGTTTACAAAGCTAGTTCAAAATAATCTACAACTGCATTCAATCAAAAATTTTTCCTGTTACTTTTGTGGTATATATAGTCACTGACAAAATTAAGAAAAGCAAACATTTGTATATTGTAGATATGTGCTTTTCTGTTTATTTAATTAATATCATTGAAACGCCACAAGTAACTGTTATTTATTATGTACTTTATTCATTGAGTAGCATAATATATGAAATTTGTAAAAAATGAGAGTTATAAGAATGAAATCACTATAATACTACGATGTTATTTCAAGCCAGAGGCAAAACTGGAAAAAGAAACGAGATTTTCTGACTCTTAGTTAATATGTGGTGTACTGAACCATTTAAAATCATAATGACTGTTGCTAATAGAAATTTTGTCACCTCTGCTTGATTTTGGCCATTGACTGCTTATTGTTATATTGAAAGTTTCATTTGCATATAATTGTATAAGAAAACCAGTAGAACGTAGTCAGAATTAGAAATTATAGCTCCTGTCATGAAGTTTGCTTTCTCTAAGTATGCTTTTAAAATTTAATCTCCATAAATTATTGGTAGGTTGCAGAATATAATATATTTTTCAGACTGTAAAGGATTTGAAAGATGATCTAATCTAGTGTCTCTTGGTTTTGAATAATATGTAGACTCATGTTTATGGAAAAATGTCTCTCAGGCCCCAAGATTATATTAGTGAATCCCTGTTTAAGAAACAATGTATTGAGCTAAACACAGTCACTATTGCTAGCTAACACCATAAATCATAAATATAATATCAAAATTATATATTAAAACTATGTGATAATAAGTGAGGGTAAAACTTGTCCATGAAAATATGCAGAATATAATCGTATTTATATCATACAAAGATGCCAAAGCAAGGCATCTTGTAACCCTCTTAGACTCCCAAGAATATGTTCATAGGTCCTCAGATGTCCGCAGTCTGTAGTTTGAAAGATACTGATCTAAACCCTTCGTATTCCTTTTACAGATGAGTGTTTATCATCCAGAGTGCCTGTAACTTACCCGATGTATAAAGACAGGGAAGATCTGGAAGTAGTACAGGAATCCTGAGTAAATGTTAAATGTGTGCATATGCATTCTTTATTCAAAGTCCACTGTCCCCCAAGAGGAAGATAGAAATTTTGGATTCATTATATAGTGCTGTGCTTTCCATGGTAAAATCATTCAACCAGCGAATCAGAAAATGAATTAGGCAATACTGTAACATTTGTAGGGAAATCTGCATTTAATATTTTGGGTAATTAGAAGTTTGATTTATTAATATGCGGGTGAATTTGAAAATGTACATGGTTGTTTTTGTTTAATTCAGATTTTATTTTTACAAATAGAGAAGGTAGGAAATGAATTTTAATGTATCCCAGTGAGCCTGATATGTTTGCTTTTTGTGACTTTTATCTATTGATAAGGAAAATTAGAAAAAGAAGACTAGACATTTGAAAAAAATTTTTCTTCTTTTTTAGTGGGAATGTTTCTGTATAATTTTGAGTGATCTGAATAATGAAATATAGTTTTCTGTAATTGTTTAATGCACATACTCAACTATATGCAATATACTATATGCAGCATCTTCTCCATGGCCTTGTTCTGTATTATAACACTTGTATCAAATTACCAGTGCCTAGGAGTGTTTTAACTGAAATCACTTAAGTGTGAGGTGCAGTTGATGTCACCACTTGGAATGATTGATATTTCTGTATTTCTTTTGGTCATGTATACCTTGCAAAGTTAGAAAAGATGAAACAGGGTTAATATATTGAAAGCTAACTTTCTGGGATGGCAGGATAAAATGTACACAGAGAACATGTATTGTCTTGGAAAAGGAGCTTAAAACTTGGATGAGAGTGATACATAAATTTGAGTATGCTTGATTAAAATATTATTTTTATTATATCAGCAATTCTAAATTTTATATGAAAATGAATACAAAGATTGTTTTTGTTTTGCTTCACAGGCACTATTTTGTGAAGGAAGTCTGGTAGCTTTTTAAAAGCTGGTTAATCCTGCAAAATTGCTCTGAAAATGACATTTTAAAAGGATGATTATTAATGATAAAGTTGCTTTTTTAAAGTACATTAAAATTTGAGAATGCCTGAAAATTTAAAATACTGTTTCATTCAAAATTCAAGTCACTGCCCACATTTAAAAAATATTGAGGGGAATACAGCACTACAGAGAATATCCATTTGAGTTTATAATTGGTATTTTTAGATAGAAAATTTACAATGTGCTACCTAAAATTAAATATCAAAGGAACATTTTTTACAGTGTTATTATGTTATTGGCATTACTGTTAAAGGTTATTTTTAGCAATACAGATAAAATATGAAAAGAATGAATATAAAATGTAGTCATAATTTATTTACATAACTCTTTAATTTGCAGCAGATGGCTCTTCCATCAGACAAGGAGTGCGGTGTCCACATCTTGTTTGTTCATGCCTGTTGCTTTTTTTTTATATAGTTCTTTATTTTATTATTAAAAAACAAGATTGTTAATAGTCTTAGCATGAAGTAATGCTAAACTCAGAAAAGCAACTAGACTCTATTGATAAGACAGAATTTTAAGTATATTTGTTAACAGTTTCTTCTAAACTGTCTTTAACGCTATAGAAATAAATGCTTATAAAAATAAAAACAGGGCAATTAATAGAAGAACTGATTTCCATTTTTATTGAGCTTAGTCTGGGAGACAGAACAATCTGAGGTCTGGTATATTTGGCCCCCCTCTGGGAAAGATTTCTTGGTCGGTCATCCAAAGCTTCACTGTCTCTTCCCATCTAATTTTACATTCCCATCTGTTCTCACTTTGGGGTGAGGGAACTTTTTCCTTCTTTTCTTTCATTTGACACATATAGAAACTTGAAATGCTTCTTGAAGGTATGCCTTGTGCACGCTGATTTGTGGAAAAGTGCAAAGACAACAGAGTTTAGGTAATTCACTAATCTTGTCCTAGTGTAGGTTGAGCAAAGATTTCGTTGTTTCAGATAATTACATAAATTTTTTGTGATGCTTGTTTTCCTCAGCTTTATGCAACCACGAGTTTTTTAAAAAGTGTCTTTCCTGTACAAAGGAAGCATTAATCTCATCCATTTTAATATTCCCTCAAACTAATTTATATTATATATTCTAGAATGCAGTGTTCAACACAGGCATTATTTATTTAAATGCTAAGACCAAATAATCTGGTATTTTAGCAGCTTTAAATACCATAATTTCTTTAAGTATCTTAGCAACCAACCTTTATTATTAATTTTTGACACATTCTCATAATGATAAAATAAGCTTGACTCTGATAATAATTGTGTGATAATAAAAAATAGCTTATTTATTTTTATTCTGGATTCAGTGCTTAATAAGAGTGCCAAAGATTTTAGGGATTGTGGTTGGCTTAAAGGTTTGCCTTTTTTTTTAAACACATGGAAGCAATAAGTCTGCAATAAAGAGTCCAGTTGGAAAGGATGGTAAGTTTCCATACCATTGTTTTATCCTTTCTGTGCGGTCTCTTTTCTGAGAATAAGGACTCAGAAATTGTGCATACCGACATATATTTCTTAAGGTAATCAGATTCTGATAGCTTGAAAGGATTTTTATAGGTCCTACATGAATCATTACATAAAAGGAAAATTTCATAACTTTCAATGAAAAGAATTTTGCTTTTCTCACTGTTCATGTTAGAAAGTTTTATTCAAAGGGATATTTTTTTTCGTATAAACTTATTACTGCCAAATGTATAGGCACTGTATTTAAATACATCAATCTGTAGAAGAGAAAAAAAGGTCCTAAGTGGTCTCGAGTCTTTACCATTGTGAAAATATTTAAGATAACCATGTTGATAAATGAAGAGTTTTCAGAGAGAACTGCTATAGCAACAATTTGATGAATAGTTTACTGCAATTATGTAGTCTCAATTAAAAAAATTTAGCAGTGATGCAAAACATTTTCCAACAGCCCCAGATAAACAATCAGAAGTATACTGCTATGCTAAAAGGTGGAGCCAGAGCATCAGGAAAGCAGTGAAACTGTGTTCAGATGCAGGATGGCCTTTTTAAAATGCGGTTTTGCCCTGCAGCCTGTTGAATATTCTGCGAACAACTTCTGTGGCCACAGATAGGAACCAGTCTAGATCCCTCCAGGCATGCATTGTGGATGGGGCTACTTCATGACTGTTTGTCATTAAACCTGTGGTATACTCTTGGTTTTCCTGTCTTCCCTGGTCTCCTTCTTGAGTCTTTTGTCTTTACTTATTAGTGTAAGAGGGACCAGATTTCTACCACAAGCCTCCCCTTGTTCCCATTCTTTCCTGGGCTGTCTCAGCCATTTGCTTGGGCTACTCTTTCTTCCTATTTGAAACCTTCCAACTTAATCTACTGTTGAGCTTTAGATTCAAAATTCCAATTTCTTGCTAATTTTGGTGGTAATAAAAAATTTACATTTTAAAAAATGGTTTATTTGGAAGGATTTAATCAGGAAACAGTGAGAACAGGTAGAAATGAGCATGGGGATATTTGTCAATTTTTGGAACTCAGCTTGCCTCAAAATGATATATTTCTCTGTAGCTCTTTCTGGACCTTTTAACTGTCTCTTCGCTTCTCTTGTCTCCATTCTCTCACCTCTCATTACATTTTTCTATCCACCTTTTTTTTCTTAAAACACACATAAAAGTTTGTCCTCTGTTGAAAATTTCCAGTGGATCTTCTCTGACTGCAGCAGTAGGATATTTGTGTCAGCATCCAAGATCCTGATAGACTCAAACCAATGTTTCCAATGTTATTTCTTACATCCTCTTTTGACTCCAATATGCCTATCACACTGGCCAACTGGCCATTTCCTGAACGATAATTCATTCTTGTAACTATCCCTTTTGAGTACTTTGGGCACAGCCTTAATATTGGCATCAAACTAAGAAATGGAATTATTATTTTAGACACTTAGAATTTATTAGAAGAAATAAATAACAAACAGATAATTGTAGTATAGAACATTCTAGGAAACAGAATTTAGAGGACTGTAAGATTATTAAATACTCGATCAATTGCCTAACACAAATGCAACAGCTAAGTTAACTTTAAGGTAATTTTTTTAAATTCAAAATTTTATTTCAAATAAATAATGTAGACATTTATGGGGTATAATGTGTTGTCTTGACATACATACATTATGAAATGGTTATATCAAACTAACATATTTATCACTTTACATGTTTATCTTTTTTGTAGTGAGATTATTTAAAATCCATTTTTAAAAATAGCTACTTTTTTTCTTTCTCTTTTTTTTTTCTTTTTCTTTTTGCAGTACTGAAGATTGAATACAGGTCCTCATGCATGCTAAGCAAGTACTCTACCACTAGGCAAAATCCCCAGACTCCTAAGTTTACTCTTGGAGGATTAATCTGACCCTGAGAGTAAAGGTGAATTGGTATTTTAAGTAGAAGGAATAATATGAGTAAGAGGCTCATGGAATATCTGCTTTTCTAGTGGTCACCCTGGTTTTGATGTAGTTTGATGCAGCATCATGGCTGTAGCATGGGGTAAGAATTGAGAAGTAGGTAGGAGTTAGATCCCTAAAAATCTTAAATGTAATGTTAAAGAATTTGTTCTATTTGGTGGTGATAGTGATGACTGAGTAGAACTAACTCACATGGATATAAATTCTTATTTTCAAATATACCTTATAGAATTCCTGACAGAAAGGAAGTAGTAGGAACTCAAAAAATAATAGTCCTAGTTATTACTCACAGCAAAGACATATAATTAAAGGACTTTAAGCAGGACATTAACAAAGATTGATTTATAAGTTTGGAAAAGTCTTTGGCACTTGCATTGAGATTCATTGGGGAGGGATGAGGCAGGAATCAATGGAAAGTCATTAAAAAGCTGAGTAATCTAGACTTTATAAACCAAGGACATAGGAGTAGGATTGGCAAGAAAGGTGAATTTTAGAAAACAGGAAAGAGAATCCGAAGGAAAGACTTGTTGACTGATTATAGATGGGCATTGGCCAGAGGCTGAAGGGGGATGACAGAGGGACAGACAGGAGTCAAGAAGAAGACACTCTTCGGTTTCTTGGTTGAATGCTTTCTTTTTCTTTTTTCTCCTATATTGAGGATCAGACCTGTGGTATCATGCATGTTAGGCAAGCACTCTTCCCTGAACTACTTTACTAGCCCTTTTTTTTTGAGGCAGGATCTCACTGAATTGCTGAAGCTTGCCTTGGACTTGTAATCCTCCTGCCTCAGCTTCCTGAGTAGCTGGGATTACAGTAGGCATGTGCCACAGCACCTTGTTGGATGGTTTCTTAATGGCAGTATGATTTCACAGAGATGATAAATATCACTGAAAAAGAGTTTTGAGCCTATCTTTTGTGGATAATGATGAGTGCAATATGATTTTGTAGAATTCGATATAAAGATGAAAACATGTCACTGAAGCTCAGTAGAGCCTCTAAGGTATGAGAAACAATTAAGGATTTATCATTTCCTGGTGATGACTGAGCTCATGAGTATAGATATGATTGTGCAGAAAGAAGAGAGCTTCTGAAGAAGAAGCTCCCTAGGTATACTAACATTTTAGATAAAAAGAGGAGCCATGAAAGAGGATAAGATGGAATGGCTAGAGAGACGGAAGGGACTAGGAGACACCATTACAGAAGACCAAAGGGGACAATTTCACCACGGAGTACATAGTCAAAGGTATTAAATACTTTCCAGAGTCTGTCACCTAAGGACTGATAGTTGTACCTTGAATGTACAACTGAAAAACATTAGTAACATTAGAAAACAGAGGAGTAAGTAAAGGCTTGAAGTGTATAGTAGTCTACAGACTACTCTTTTAACTTGACTTTTAAGGAAAAGAGAGAAATAAAGTACAGCTGCTTTCCCTTACCTGTGGTTTCACTTTTCATAGTTTGTTACCCATGGCTAACTGCAGTCTGAAAATATTAAATGGAAATTTCCAGAAGTAAACAATTTGTAACTTTTATACTGCAGGCCATTCTAGCATGATGCATCTGTCCTGGGATGTGAATCAAAACTTTGTCCTATTTACCTACCTACTCTGTGCATACTATTTACCCATTAGTTAATCAGGAGCCCTCTCTGTTATCAAATAAACTGTCCTTAGCTTTCTCTGTTACCAATTCAACTCTCCTGTTATCATAGTGCTTGTATTTAAGTAAGCCTTATTTTACGTATAATGGCCCTGAAGGTTTAGAGTGATGTTGGGAATTTTATTACAGTATATCAGAACTGTTTTATTTTATTATTAATTATTATTTCCAATCTCTCTCTCTCTCTTTTAGTACTGGGGATTGAACTCAGGGGTTCTTGACCACTGAGCCACATCCCCAGCCCTATTTTGTGTTTATTTTGAGATAGGGTCTCACTGAGTTGCTTAGCACCTTGCTGTTGCTGAGGCTGGCTTTGAACTCATGATTCTTCTGTCTCAGCCTACCAAAGTGCTGAGATTACAGGTGTACACCACTGCTCCCAGCTTTCAGTCTCTTTATTGTTCAAAACTTATAAGTCATTTATAATTTATCAGTTTATCTTAGGTACATGTGTGTAGGAAAAACAGTATATTGTTATTTTTCAGTACTGGGAATTGAAACCAGGGTTTCATGCATGCTAGGCAAGTGCTATACCACTGAGCTATACCTCCCGCGCTTATATTATGGTTTGATACTATTTGTGGTTTTCAGCATCTAATGGAGACTTAGAACACATTCTTGCAGATAAGGAGAGTCTACTGTAGTTGGAAGCAGGCTCAATCTCTTAATGCAATTTTCTCAGTAAAGAATGCCGGTATCTCAATTTGAAGCAGTCCCTGGAAGCCTCCTTAGCTTCCTTTCCTCATCATCTCTCCCTGCCCAGCCACTAGTAGGACTTTTAATCTTTCTTGTATCTGCCCTTGTTTTTCCATTCCTCTACTAAACTCTCAATGAACTTTTAGAAAGTAAAGAAAACCACAAAACCTAAAAGAAAAATATAGAAAATGAAAGATACTAGGATGGTTAAGAAATTTTTAAGCAAAATATTTAAAAGTAGTGGGTCTAATCATATTGTCACAGATGAGTATATTTGTATAAAATGAAAACATTTCATATGGCAAAAAAATAAACAATTCGAAGGAGAATGACCACTGGGAACATGTTAGAACACATGGCAGAATATAGCATGTGTACTCTTTTAAGTGTTCTTAAATGTCACTAAGGAAATTAATAGAGTTTCTATTTAAAGTCAGAGACTTATATATGGGTAAAATGAGATATCAATATCATTTCTTAACCATGACAGTGGTACCCTTTAAAAATGATTTATATTTTGTGCTGAGATGGTGCAGGGTGAATGGAGAAATAGACTCACCTGTCTAGGGAAGCAACTTGGGAATATATATTAAGAGTTTTCAAAGTTTGTAGACCGCGACTCAGGAATTGTAGCAATTCTTACTTTGGAGATACACACAAAAATTTGAATTCTTCTTGTGCTGTTTATTTGATGAGAGAAATATTGAGAACTATATTCATGACAATAACAGGAATATGTTTGTAAGTTATGGCTTAGCTATACAGTGAGTGTTAGGGATTTATTAAAGTCGTTACAAGAGTAGTTGACAACATTTTCACATTTGCATGGCTATAACATTAATTGATATGGATATTTTACTCATTCAATTTTGTGGAAAGAAAAACATAGACATACATCTAGGCATACAGAAACTTATGACAAAATAAACTTTTTTGGTTTGTGTTTTCTTCTTAATTATTTCTTCATTTTCCATGTACATAAATCACTTTTATAATAATTAACAACTTTATTGTAATTAGATGTTTTTACCACATGACATGCTGAGCCTTTTAATTCTTGCTTGTTGTTTTCAATAAAAAAAGCCCATTGTGCTCATAAAGGTGATTTTTAAAAAATTGATTTTAATTTATTATGACATGACTAATCATGTGCATTTGAATTGTGAGAACTGCCATTTATGTGATGAGGGTTACTCAGAATTGTGATGTGGGATAGTTTTAAATAAAACAATGAAGACCCAATACATAGATTTCATTATTCTGCAGGTTAATGTCTTTCACATGCATGACACATATTTGATTCATTGCTTTTATTATAAAAATGAAAGTTGCATTGTGTTGGGGTATTTAGATTATTTAATTTTCTCGTGTTAATCTGTCAGTAATATTGAGACTAACATTACTAGCATGTAATTGATGCTAACATTGGATTCACTGCTGTTTTTTCTTCTCTTCTTTTGGCATTAGCTCTTACGATGAATTGTCATCATTCTTTTTGAAGTCTTTCTGGAAATAATCCAATTTTTTAAAAAAATCATTCACATTCATCTCTCTGGCTAATGACGAGTGCCCCAATTTCTCCCAGGCAATCCTTAGAATTTTTCCAGTCGGAAAGGGTCCTCCTCGAGCTCAAATGTGCATTCATACCAAGCCTTCTTCCTCCTCCCCTCTCTTCTTTGTGTCCTTTTGGTGATGTCCCATTATGACTCCTGTCCATTACAAGACTGACAGGTCAAGACTGACAGAGCTGCCAGTTGGCTGGGAAAATTGAACTCTGTGGGAATGTTTGCAAGAAAATGTGCTCAATTGAATGATTATGTTTTAAAAGTGTAGCCCTTGATCATTAATTGACAGCATGAGTTCAAAATTATTTGAAAGAGTATATGGATCTTAAAATGATCTTGTTTTCGATACAGTACATCTTCAGAAAGGCTCTTCCAGATGCCCCATCTAAAGCACCCCTCACCTCCACTGTCTTTATCACTACCTAAGCCTAAGAAATGTCTGCAGGTGTCTTGTTTATTGTTTGGTATCCAGTAGAAAGCAAGCTTTCTGAGCCCGAGGACTGAGTCTGGCTTGCTCATTCCTGTAAGCATAGTGCCTAGAATCTTGCATGGCATAAACCCGGCCCTCAATAAATAATTTAAGTACATTTTTTGTCCCCAGGCATTGATTGCCATTGGCATCTCATTTGAAGGAGAGTGGTGTTCTTGCTGGTTTATGTTGTGGATATAAACACCAAGTCCTCAAACTGCTAGATTGAACTGTTTCCCTTTACAAACCACCACTCGTTTGTTGACCAAAAAAAACAATTTCACTTTTGTGTTTTTTAACTGCAGAAAGACCGCTGCTACCATGTGCTGTTGTCCTTCGCATTTGTACATCATGTCCTTTCCACAAAGCATTTCTTTAGAATAAACTGGGCATGCTTTTTTCCTCTTCATTCTCTAATGAGCCTGAGGAAGATGTTTGTATTTATATATTTACCAATGAAGTTTCACAGACTGTTTAGTTTATAAAATAGGTTCTCTGAAGAAAAGCATTCCTTTTCTTTGTTGTTAAAAAGTTATGGAGGTTTTTTGTGATTTAGAACCATTACATGGTGTTTTAGTACCTAAAGAGTTGTAGTTTCCATTTGGTACTATGATCTTTGAAAATCTAGTTGTATCCTCAAAGGAAATTATAGTTGATTTAAAATGTTTTATTTCCTTATTTGGTGTAAATAATTACTTGTATTTCAAAATATATACATTTAAATATAAAACCCTGTTTTAAAAAAATTTAATCTACTGTGCCAGGTGCAGTGGCGCATGCCTATAATCCCAATGAGTTGGGAGTCTGAGGCAGGAGGACTGCAAGTTCAAGGCCAGCCTCAAATTTAGCAAGGCTTTATACAACTTTGTGAGACTCTGTTTCTAAACAAAAAAATAAAATCGACTGGGGATGTTGCTCAGTGGTAAAGCACCCCTGGATTAAATCCCTAGTACCAAACCAAACAAAATAAAACAGAACTACTATAGGGTTAGTTTAAATTTTATAAATGATAGACAGCAGAAAATATATCCACAAACAACTGACCAATCCTCTTGGCCATCTTTCACAACATTTTAGGCAAAAGCAAAGCATAATAAATTTTCCAGGAAATGTTATCATCATTGTATTAACAATCAGCTACAGGCTGAGTCTGCCTCCTGAAGATAAAATTAAATTTCTCAGTTAATTTGTCATGGCTTTTGGTATGCAGTTATGTTTGTGATGTTGAAAGCTCATTTTATTTTGGTAATTTTGTATAATTAAACTTATAGATCAGATTAGTTTATGTTTTATTGTAAAGGCCATCATCAATTTCATGAATGAGTTCACACTCACCAAAACATGGTTAAGTTTAAAATAGACATTAAAAGAGATTAAATACTGCTAGTGAATTTTCTGCCCAATTTGAATTTAAACACTTGTGAAAATTAAGATAAGTTACAATCAGTACTTACTGCAAAAAATTAAGCAGCTGGCAAATGAAAGCTATAAGAAGAAATCATCTAGTTTATAATTGTTTTGATTTTTCAGATCTATCAATATTAATGTAAATGTTCAAGATGTCATTTTAATTTGCAGAAATGTGTGAAAATTTGCATTTGATTGGGGAGTATTGAATGTTTGATTATATTCTTTCAAGTGAAAGAAGGGACTTTATTTTTACTTCTTAATCCATTTGAAGAGTCATACTTTTCTGATTTAATCCTTCAGAGGACTAATTAATATTTACTCTTTCAGATAGTTTTATATTCTAGATGGCACAGAGAATTTAATTTGTCTTTACTGAAATTATGAGCTGAAGCTGGTATAATTCATGGCGATTTTAATAGGAGGTCCAAATATTTATGTTCTAAAGTATGCCTTGGGTGACTAACACTTCAAAATCCACATTTGTAACATCCACAGTTGTAGTCATGCCATTATTTTTTACAAGCCCAGATTATTTTCTGTCTTTTGGTGGAATTAGTTGGCTTTCATAATAGCTACAGCTCTGCATTTTCTTTGTCAGATCAATTTTAAATTCCCAGCTCCAAAGAGTGGTAGTACAAAGCACTCATGCCTGTATTGTTCAGTGCTTAAAGAACGAGTCATGGGTTGTCCTCGAGAGGGCTAGTACTTGTGAGTGTGCTAGCACCATTTCTCTCCTTTGTTCTGCTAGACTTCATTTCTCATATCAATAGTTAATTCTATATTAGCAGTTAAAGAAATTGAAGCATAGCATTACCTTACACTAACTTTATGCTGTACATTGATTTCTACCTACATGTGCATAGCAGACCAACTTGAAGGTATTTTGTGAATAATATTCCAACATCACATAATTCTATACATTTAATTAAAACCAGCTTTCACATGGCAGTTCCAGAAACAGTTCAGGTACATTAAAATAGTGAAGTACTACATAAATGTTGATAAAACTGTCTTCTGATATGATGAGATGTTGAGTTGTATGGTCAGCTAGTAATTCACTTAGTAAATTATTTATTCATTTCCATAAGAGCAACCTACTTTACATAAATAGGACACTGACTTACCTATTTTCAACAATAGGACATTAACTAACCTTGGATACCTTTTGCCATTCAGGGAACTGTGATAATTTCTCCTTCCTTTCCTCCTTCCTGCCCGCCTTCTTGCCTCTCAACCCATTTCTCCCTTCCCTTTGCTTTTCCTGGTGGTTGTCTCCTTGCCAGCTTCAGCAAACATGTGGATCTTATAGCAAAACTATCATTTTTTTCTTACCATGCATAGACTATGCATAATTTGGGCTAGTTTATGCTTATGAAAGCCCTCTCAATCCTGGCAGGCAAGAACTAGAAGTGCCTTATGATAGTGGATACAAATTAAGGAGTGAATTTGTTTACAGGCAAATCTTCCCCCAATAAGTAGTTGACCAAAGATGATTTTCATTTTTTAAAAAATTCTGAAAATATGTAATACCTTTGAAAATTATTCTTAAACTCAGGCTTCTGTTGGATGAGTGGTGTGTGTGTGGGTGTGTAGCAAGGGAGATTGATGCTTCCTACATTGCCTTTTCATCCTAAAAAATATATGAATTAACTTTTTTACTGGTGATTTTCAAAATGGTATGATTGAATGGATGTGACATGAAATGTGACATGTAACATGCCTATGCTATTAATTTCCTCCAAGGATGTCGTAGTTAACAGTGGGCTTACTGATGCTGTTAGAGGTCAATTCACTAAAATTAAAACTCGGGAGAGAGGGATCAGTGCAATAATTAAAAAGACATTGTTGAAATCTGAAATAAGGAGAAAATGAGGTAGGGATCCATAAAGCATTTTAAAATAATTTCTCCTAAGACTAAGCTAAATGTTAACTTTTTTCTTTGGAACAGATATCCTCAAAAGAAGAAAGGCGGAAAGTTTTCATTTTGAAATCTTCATTATGCTATATGAATAAATATGCTAAGTACTTAGAAATTCATTTTGTGTGACTTTTTTTTTTGTTTTACTACTTGACATATGACTTGAAATAGGGATGAAATAGTTGTTCATTGATAGGAAACATTTAGTAAATTATTGAAAGCAACAGTATCTCTAACATCATGATTGTGCTATGTCTATTAGAAAGCATCTTTTAAAACCAAGGATTAGCTCACTGTTGTCTGCTTATGAATTTATTTTTCTTCAGGGACAAACTCTTAGCCTTAAGATAATGCTTTCTGAAAAGACAGAATTCTTTTTTGTGCACATGTATGCTTCCATTGAGTTAGGGGGGAGGATTATTGGGCTCATCAAGTGAGTACAAGTTTGTTTAAAGTCTTCTGCCTTCAACCATGAAATCAGCAATCTCTCCACCATCTGTAGCATTTGAAAATTGATAAAATGCTTCGTAGATAAAACTTAAAGTTCTTTGTTGTTAGTGAAAATTTTTATTAGTAAAAGATTACTTTCTGGTGTCATAGAAGTAGCATATGATCTTCTATATTCATTTTTTCATGACAAATACATCAAGCATTTTAAGTGTGATTTAATTCTATTCACATTGGTTTTCATGAGCCTTTGGTCATCTGTATGTCAAAAAGAGCTCACATCTATTTTATGGTACATTTATCTAAAGAATAAACCTTCAGAAATACACAGTAAGTGACCATAGTATTTCAGCTTCCCAATCACTCTGAGATGAACTGATATCCAGTAGGGAAATTGAACCCACCTCTGTTGGTCCAATTGTTAAAAATGTTCTAATTTCCACCAAGCTCCAAAATTCTTATTTTCTGAATAAGAAGCTTGTCATAGAGACCAAGAGGACCTGAACTGGCAGTGGAATAATGGTAACCATATATTTTATTTTCTGAAATGAGACCACCAGCATAAAACTGGGGCTATTCCATGTAAATTCATATGTATAGTCACCTACTTATGCTGTATGGAATGTGTTACCCATTGTGCCATTAAATTTTAAGTAAAGGATTTATGATAATGGAGTTAGGATTGGATGGTAATTTCTGTAAATCAAATTTAGATCTCTTAATGTCCAAGAACTTAAAAAAAAAATCAATAATACAAATGCTGTTCTTTTGTCACTGATTATTATTATTTTTTTAATGCTGTGTCAAAGAATTTAAGTATCTTTGCTAGTGGCTGCTGCTTCTTGTTCACATGTGTACTGTATTTTTAGTTGGTGACAAATGACTTGGGAATCATTGAATGAAGTGCCATTTGTTATGTTGAAATTAAGTAATCCTTAGTATTTGAGAACATCAACAATTTCTAAATGTGATTAAAATAAAACTTATTTTTCTCTTGAATTGGGTGTTTAGTAGTTGGTATCATGCACAAAATGGAGATAAAAATATAATCTTATGACTTAATATGACTTTTACTTTTTAGCTGCCTTACAAATCAGTGAGTAAAACCATGGCCCTTTCTATTAGTAGCAACTTTTAGTTTTTATGTTTGGGGGCTTTTAAAAATAATTAAAAATTACATCATTCTCTAATAGAAAATTAAGGATCTAGGGAGAATCATTAACCATTTCAGTCATGTTTACTCTTTCTGTAAACTTTATTTAATTTTATTAAATCATATTATTAAGGGCCTAAAATTATTCTATAACAAGTTATTTATGTTTTTGAGAAATGCCTTGATGAGAAAAACCCAGTTGGCAAGATTAAGATCTCAGAAAAAATAGCGACTTAGGAACAAATAAATGTGGTGTTAAACACACTTTAAATATGTATTTAAAATAAGGCAAATGAAAACATTGCACCCATAAGAAAGGAGCATGATGGAGATTTACATGATGTACAGGAGCCCCTCCCTCATGTGATCTTCCCTTCATAAAATACTGCTACAGCTCTGCTTGCCCAAGGCAGAACCTCCCAAAAGTACTGTGTTACACAGACTGTACTTTATCTTAAGCTTTTTAAACCAACTTTTATTATATTATAAGTTATTTTAATTTCACTTTTTTTCCCCTTAAATACATGTGAAACTGCCTGCCCCAAATTACTCCAGGGCTTAAGGGAATGCGTTTCATTGCCTAGTCTTTGTTTATGTATGGAATGGCTGAAGTAGCACACCGTTGGGAAACTTATGGTAGGGGTAGAGTTATAGGGAGCATTAGTGGTTAAGTGTCCTGTTTTAAGGGTCAGAACATATCTGTGTGTGTATAAATAGATTTCACACTGAGAGCAAACGCAATAAATCTGTTCTTATTCCTTGAATGGAGGTAACTGTGTTTTAACTGTATTTTTTTCACCCTGTGAGTGTTGGGCATTGAATCTAGGGCTTTGCACGTGCTAGGCAAGTGCTGCAGCACTGAGGTACACCCTCAGCCAATAAGTGTGGTTTAAAAAAAAATAAATATGAGTCTTAGAAACAAATACTTCTGACCATAGCTTCAGGATGTCTTATAAAGCAGATAAAAATGTGAAATTGATCCAGATAAGACAAAAATGCCCTAGATGAATGACTTAAGTTTCTTGTGGTGTGGTGTTACTTTTCATCTCTTTCATAATACTGTATTTTGAATAACATTAGACCATGTACTATGAATACAGCTGATTCTGTCAAAATAAACTATGAAAAAATTATTTCACTTTTAGTTTAATAGATAAATGTTGCATTGATGATATTTTATGTAAATTTTCCTGTAATTTTAACTCTTAGCTCAGCATTCACTTAAGAAAAAAATCAATATATAATTAGCCTTTTCCTTGTAATGATTCCACACTGGCTTTTTCTCTCTTTCAAATTTAAATAAATGCCAAAGAGAGAGGTTTCCAATTGCATGATACTGATATTGTTGCCAGTGTCACGTTGTAGTTGATTTGACAGGAGAGTAGAGGTAGGAAAGATAAAGATATAGAATCTATAGTCAAAGACAGAAGCTAGACTGTGATATGAACTTTACACAGGCCGCAGCACTACAAATGATGGCTTCCTTCTCTTCAGAACAATGGAAATCAGAGGCAACAGAATGACTTCTTTTAAAATACTTAGAAAAGTAGCAACCCAGAAACAATAAAAATATAGACAGAGTAAGGAATTTTCACATAAGCAGCAGCAGAGCGGGGCAGGGGAAGAGGGAGAGAGAGGGACAGAAAATGCCCTGCTTTTACATCTGCACAGCTAAAAATACTGAAGGGAATTCTTTCTGCTAAAAGAAAATGGGACCAGTTGGTATTTCAGGTCTACTACACAAAACTGCAGAACGTGCATTCTTTTCAGATGCACACAAAATGCTCAGTCATGTGTGATGCCATTAACGTTTTGAAAAAATTTTAAATGTTTGAAATCTTGCATAGTGCTTTCTCACTAAAATGAAATTACATTAATATTAATAAAAATAATCTAGGAAATTTTCACATACCTGAAAATTAAAAACATACTTTTAAACAATGATAGTTAATAGAAAAAATCACAAAAGTAATTATTAAATATTATAAATTGAATGGTCATGAAAACACAACATATGTAGAAAGCAGCTAAAGCAGTACTTAGAGGAACATGCCTAACTGTAAAATACTTATGAGTAAAAAGAAAAAAGGCTTAAAACAGTGATCAAAATTTCTGTCTTAAGGTAAGGAGAGAAGAGCCAAGAGTATCTGTCATAAGAAAAGAAATAATAATAATGATAAGAGCAGGCATCAATAAAATAGAGACAACGGAAATTTAACAAAACTAACAAAATTGATTCTTAGATTATTAAAATTGATAATCCCCTAGCAAGAATGATCAAGGAAAGGAAAGAGAAAACAAAAAACACCAGTATCAGGAATTTAAATGATATAAGGGAGCACTATGAATACTTTGTACTTCCTGAATGTTCCTCTGCCTGAGTGCTCTACTAGGGACAGTCAGGCAAGGAGCAGGGCCCAGGAGGGTAGGGGAGGTAAGATAACACTCTAGCACCTGAAGTTTGCTTGTTGCTCTACTGGGAAATTTACACATACTCTTCAATCACCACTCTCTTAGCAAATTATCTATTATAATCGTTTTTTATAGACTAGGAAATTGAGGCTGTTGGGTGGGGGTCATTGTTAATGTGTCAAGGCTAGATAGTAAAGTAGCCAGTAAAGCAGAAGAACCAGTGACTGCACCACTTGTGTCCCCAAAGCCCATATGCTCCCTTCACTCTTTTTTTTTTAATCAAATAATTTTAAAAATAATTTTTATTTGTTTTAATTAGTTATACATGATAGTAGAATGCACTTTGATACATCATATATCATGGACTATAATTTCTCATTCTTCTGGTTATACATGATGTAGAATCCCACCGGTCATATAGTTACACATGAACATGGGGTAATAATGTCTGATTCATTCTACTATCCTTCCTATCTCTATACCCCCTCCCCTCCTTGACTCTTTTTTAATGTATTATGAAAACAGCAATAACTAATTCCAGCAAATGAAGTGTAAAGTGATGTCAGTCTGTGCAGTCAGCTAAACAAAATAAAATAGATGGGTTTGTTAGTCAGCTTTTGATCACTCTGACCAAAATACTCGAGAAGAACAATTTAGAGGAGGAAAGATTTGTCTTGGCTAATGGTTTGAAAGGAAACAGTCTATGGTTGGCTGGCTCCAAGGCATAAACATCATGGTGTACAGGTGTGGTAGAGGAAAGCTGTTTAGTTTGTGGCAGCTGAGAAGGACTGGGTAGAAAAGGGAGCAGGGAGAAAGGGCCTGTGGAGAAGATAAACCTAGGGCATGCCCTCTGTGACCTATAATCTCCAATTAGATCCCACCTCCCAGTACTCCATTCAGCTATCAATGCATCAGTTCATCAAATAGAGTAAAGCTACTGAGGTCAGAGCCTCAGAAGCCCCACCTCTGTACATGTGAGACTTGGGATATTCTGTATAATAGGCATAAAATTGGGTGGCTTATAAATAGCGAACACAGAAGTAGTTTTTGTTTTTGTTTGTTTTTTTATCACAGTTCAGGAGGCTGGGAAGTTCAAGATCATGGCACTGACAGATTTGGTGTCTGGTGAGGGTCAGCTTCCTGGTTCATCTTTTTGCTGTAATCTCAGAGTGGAAACAGGAAGTTCACAGGGCTCTTTTATGAGGGCACTAATCCCATATGTGTTAGTTGCTGGGTCCTGACAAGCACAACTTAGAGAAGGAAAAATTTATTTTGGCTTATGGTTCCAGAGATTTAGTTCATGGTTGGCAGAGTTCATTGCTCTGGGCCCAAGGCAAGGGAGAACATCACAGTGGAAGGGTGTGGTGGAGGAGTGCTGCTCCATTTATGGCAGCCAGGAAGCAGAGAAAGGGGAAGAAGGAGCCACAGAGAAGATGAATGCTTCCGGGACACCCTCCCCAGTGACCCACCTCCTCCACCCATGACCCATCTGCCTACAGTTACCACCCAATTAGTTCATTCAAACTAGGTTGGACTGATTAGGTTACAGATTCATAATCTAATCATTTTACCCCTGAATATTCTTGCAGGAGCTGTTGGGGGATATCTCATATGCAAACCATAACATGATACATGAGGGCTCTGCCTTCCTGACCTAATCACTTCCAAAAGGCACCCCGTCTTCAACTCTCACATTGGGAATTAGATTTCAACATAAGAATTTTAGGGACTGAAGAGAAATTAGGTCTCATGTGTGAGGTGTTACTCAGAGCTTCCTGGTAATGATGCTGTTTCCTCTTTTCTATGTATTTAATCTAAAACATACCTTTTTTTCAGGTTTATTATTCTCAAAACCTATTTTCTCTATTTTTACAGTGAAATCCATTTATGTTAGGTGGAAGATAGATACAAAACAAGTAAATATTGAGAATTTTGTTGCTTTTCTGTAAGGTGAAAGTTACCTATCTCTGCAATGACTTGAACAACATTTCAGTAATTAAATGTTCATTCTTGGAAGGGAGTAGTAATGATATTCTGAAAAATAGATTTTACCTTGTTTTCTTCTGGGATTTTCTTCCTAAAATTTTCATTAAAATGTCAGTTATATGCAACTGTTTTTGATGACATGTTAGGGAAAAGAAACATTCTTCTATTTTTTTAAATGGCTATTCCCCATTGTATTCAACAAGTAGAAAATGTCAAGAAAGAATTTTTCTGTTTGTAGAATGAAAAGAATTTTCAAACAAATGTAAATATAGTGAAAAGTAAAATAGAATACTTTTTTGTATTTTTGCTACCAGGGATTGAACCTAGGGGTGTTTAACCACTGAGCTACATCTCCAGACCTTTTTAAAATTTTTTATGTTGAGACAGGGTCTCACTAAGTTGGATAGGGCCTTTCAGAATTGCTGAGACAGCCCTCAAAATTGAAATCCTCATGTCTTACCCTTTGGAGTTTCTAAGATTACAGGCATGTGCCACCACATTTGACTAGAATATACTTTTGTAGGTATTATTTTGCAGCCTGAGTCAGGTTATAGTTATGTATTTATATTCATGGTGAAAAATATCTGCATATTTTGAAATACATTTTGTGTTAATTCTATAACTAAAACTATTATACTAAATTATTTTTGAAACAAATCTTGAGAATGTCAAAAGCTTATTATACACCTTTTTATTTTGCAAAATGTTTAGTTCTGTAAACATTTTGAGATGGGTTGGAGAACTGGCTATTTTGAAATTCTGCCTTTCCTAGCAAAGTCTATGTTATCAAATGGATGACAGAAGTTTTTTTCTAATAAAACTAAGTCCTTATTTGGTCATTATTTGTCGATGTACACCAAAGTAACTTGAGTTTTCTGGCAGTTTAGACCTTGGAAAAAACAACCAGTTCTCTTTAGTTAATTGTTCTTTTTTTTATAAGTTTTTAACTTTTAACTATATTTTGGATTTGTTCAGTTATATTGTTGAAGAGAAAAGGGAAAATAATACATGAAGTTTTGCTGAACCAAAATTCTGGGATGGAACGAAATATGAGCTATGCTGTGAAATAAACATTGCAATATGAACATATAGAGAGAAGCAGCATTCATTGGAAAGTTTGGATCTGTGGGTCAGTAGCACTGCTTATGTTCGAGATTCACAAATGTCAGTGTGAGCTAAAATGAAATGATGCTTAAAAATAAAAGAAGCTGCAGCAGGATTTCCAGTGTACACAGGGAGAAATGTAGATAGGACTTTATTTTATTAAAAGTAGAAAGTAAAATAGTCATACTGAGAAAAGGCTCCACATGGTATTACCTGAAATCAAAGGGTAATTCTTTTATATCATATGGTCTCAAGTGGATTTACATAATCTTCTGTCAGTATCCTTCAGTGTTGCAGTAGTACTACTGTAATAAGAAATCCAGTAAACTAGACAGAGAAAGAAATTATTTTCAAAACTGGTTAAATCCACTAATGAATTGTAACTGAATAAGTATGGGAAAAATAGGTGATAGACAAAACAAACTAAAAATCAGTGTAGAACACAAGAAATTGAAAATGAAAAAAGAAGAAAAGAATAAGAGTAATAAGAATCTTAGAGAATGTCCAACCTAATGGCCCTCATCATTTGCTCTGATCTCTGATCTCTCCTGATTCCCTTGCAACTTTTCCCATGCCCATTAGTGTGTGCACACCAGTGTACATGTGGGCAGGCACAGGCAAGTGCTGAAGCACTAGAAATGGTCTTTCTGCTTAGAACAGTTTAAAGCTGCTTAGGAAAGGATGTCTTTTCTTGAGGAAAGACCCCACAGAAGTCTTTTTTTTTTTTTTAAAGCTAGTTTGTAAAATTAAGATCATACACATATGCCCTCCTGCGCCCCATGTGTATGTGTGTTGGGGGCAGGGGGAGAGTTAGAAACTATTCAGACATCCATGTACTTCTTTGAGAAAGTGAATTCTTTTTCTCTGTGATTTTGTCCATATTAAATACACTTTTATTAATCGATGATATTAGTTGAATTTTGTTTAGATGTCCATGTCAAATAAGGCAACCCAGTGTCCATCACCAATGTTTGTTTTGTTTGGAAATTGTACCAGTTCATAAGATAGTGCCATAGACCATTTTTTTTCATTATCCTTCAGAAATGTTAACTCCTTAGGACTTTATCTTCATTTTGTCATTGCTTGTTATTAAATGCCCAAAAGATCCACTTAAGTGCATCTCTAAGGAAGTATTGTATAGGAATAGACGGTCCCAGAAGGAGTGTTTCAAGAATGTTTAGTTTTTTTTTTTTTTAAATCTTATGCACTTCAAAGTTTTAAAAATCCTAAAGTTAAATAGTCAAGGCAATTGATAATAGGTAATATGAGGGCTTTGAATTCCAAACTAGTGAATTAATTTGAAGAAGATACATTGTGTTCCTAAAGAACTTTTTTTCTTTAGTTCTTTTTAACCATTTGTTATTGATTTGTTAATATTTTATTTAAGGAAAGTGGGGAACATCAAAAGTTAAAACTCAATAAAGGACTCATAGCTAGTATTTATTTAATTTCTACTCTGCCAGACATCATTCTAAGCTCTTTACTGGGATTATTTTATTTTCGATACTGTTAAAACTTTAACTACAAATAATACTTCAAAATAGGAACCACTGTCATTTCCACTTTACAGATGAAGCAGTTGTGCAGTGTGCCAACAAACTTGACCAAAATCACAGCTTATTGATTAGCAGATTTGAACCTTGGCCATCTGATTCCATAACCTTGAATTTCCATAAAATCTCTGATAGAAGAAAAGATATTATATGTTTAGTAAAAACTGAAAAACATTTTGATTAAATATTTCTAGGGATGTTTATGATTGGAACACTGTAACAAGTCAGGATTATGATTGCTTTCATTCTGTTTTCATATTTGACTAATGTGTTTTATTGATAGAAAAGCAAATATTTTACATAATCTTTAGCTGAATAATCTTTTTTAAATTTGTTTAAGCAGCAAGGTAATTTTGCAAGCATTACAGAATTATTAAATTATGTAACAGTTGATTTGTCATCAGTTTTGGCCAGTCTTTTTTTAAAACCCAAGTAGACCTTACCTATATCACTATTTTTGTATTATTTTTTTTCTTCAAAAACTAGAAGATTTCAAACTATGTATTTTTAAGAGTTTGTAGATAACCCAAATTTTCAAACACCAGTAAACTTCGTAATTATTGAGAGGAGAAATTTGGCAAGCAAACTCCTCTTAGTGTATAGTTCTTCACAGACAACAGATGACTGACTGTGAGGTTGTATGTTATGAGTTCTGAGTATGAAGGTTTTGATTTGAATTTGCTCTTCAACTTACATTTTCCAACATTAAGATGATCGTATCCTTAGCTGAAAAAATAGAAACATAACTCAAGAAATCTTTTCAATATTTTAATATCCATTTGATTCTCTTTTTACTGTGCTGGAGAACCAAAAAATAATTTAAAAATCAACATTAAATTTCAAGGGGGGTGCAAGTTAATTCTATACTAACTTTAAATTTTTTTCTTATTATGAAGAAATATTAACAAAAATCTTTTTTTTTTTTGGTACCAGGGATTAAACTCAGTGGCTCTCAACCACTGAGCCACATCCCCAGCCCTATTTTGTGTTTTATGTAGAGACAGGATCTCACTGAGTTGCTTAGCACCTCGCCATTGCTGAGGCTGGCTTTGAACTCACAATTCTCCTGTCTCAGCCTCCCTAAGTGCTGGGATTACAAGTGTGAGCCAAAACAAAAATCTTCTTGACGTATAAAAGTCATTGCAACAATATAGACACTTGGGGAGGGAATATATGTTTTTGATTTTGTTACTCAGTTGTGGGAGTTAAAAGTAACATCATCAAGAGAGCCCAGCTGTTCTGGGCCAAGTCATTCTTTGTCACTAACTGATTAGTTAGCTCTGAACTCATGTGCCTGTTTTTTAGTGGTGCTAGTTAGTGATTGTACTTTTTCTTTTTTTGGCAAAAAAATGAGTTGCAACCATTATTTGAATTTTTGTTTTGATTATGCCAGTATTATTACTTAAAAACTGTTTATTACTACATTATTTTGGTGCAAGATAGGATGCACAGAGTACTCATGAATATACATTAATGTAGTGATATTATTATGCAGTGAAGCAGCATTTTGGAAAAATCAGCTCATCCTATTTTTAGTCTAAACCATTGATGATGGAGGATGCAAGAACTTCTCAAATGTCAGAGTGAGAAAATTGGACATAGCCTCTTAACAGCTTAAGAAAAACTGGATACAGTTTTACACCATCTGTGAATGCCTTTGAGACTCACATATTCTCCCTTTACTATTCTGCCTCAGTCCTGCCTATTAAAGATCTTTTTTCCCTCTGTATCTTTTAAAATCACGTTTCCCTTACTTACGGGCTTCTTCTAGACATTTACTGGTTTTCTCACACGCCCTTAAAAATAATTATTTTATAGGCCACTTAAGTATCATTCTGGGGCCTTGATAGACAACTTTGAAATTCCCTGCAGCCTTGGTCATTAAGTTGCTTGGTTGTACTTTGGCAGTACAATGTGACCACTGATTGAGTTTATCTTGGTTTTAAAGATAAACAGATGTCATTTCTTTTAAAGACAGCTATTGTCTGAAAATGTTAACTTGAGTACATCTTAGGAGGTTTCAGAAAACACAAGTTTTATATTGCAAATCCCTTATGGTGTTTTAGAAAACACAGCAAGTAGTAATTTTCTTCATCCAAGATTCTGAATGACTTTTTAAGGTAACAACATTTCTATAGTGTGAAACTTTGAATGGAGAGGAAGTTAATTAAAGGCGTGATGAAGTGATGCTATGTACAATTTTAATTCAAGTTCCTTGGGTCTATTTTCTCTACTTCACCACTCTTTTTTCAGAAATTTAAAGGAAGAAATGATATATTGCTGAGGCAGATCTTTCTCTCCGTGTCTCTTACACACACACACACACACGCGCGCGCGCATACACATGTATACTACACAAATTCTTAGCAAATTAACAGCTTTTGTATTAGAAGTCTTAGCCATCACAGTAAGATAAGAAAAAGAGCTGAACATTTAGGCAAAAAGAAATAGAACAGTAATTTATAGACAGAAAAATGGATTTTCCATGTAGAAAACCCTATTTCATCCATATACAGCTTAATTAATATTGGAGAGTTTAATAGTGTTACCATAAATATTAAGTACACACTGAAAATAAATTTTTAAGAATATCAGAAAATATCTATAATAGTTATAGCTTAAAGAAGTATCTGGGAATAATCTTTAAAAAGTCATCTGAGACTTTTATGGAAAAATGAAAAGACAAATGAAAACCACTTAACAATTTTAAGAGACTCTAAAAAAGATAGGGAGATTCATTATAATAAAAAGTTGCTACCTAATTGCTCTCTAGAGTCAGTTAAAATCCAAGGAGGTCTTTTATTGAAACTTAACAAGTTGATTCTAAAATGTTATGGAAATGAATAAAATACCCAAATAACCTGTAATACAAAGAGGAAGAACTCGATGAGGGACAATTTCTGCTACATATTGAAGAAAAAGGAGCAGGACAAATGGAGATAATATGAGCATCATTTGTCTCTGAGACAAAATACCTCCTATTCTGCCAGTCACTTGTAGAGGCATGACACTCAAATCAAGTCAGTTATCCTCCGACTTGACTTATCCTCTTTGTTCCTCCTATCAAATTGAACTGCTTTCAGGAATTAAATAAAAAGAAATATAATAGTCACCAATGCAGAGGGCACTTCGACTGATAGTAATTAAGAGTAATGACTCTAGAGCTGATGTGCTTGGATTGTATGACCCTGGCTAGTTATTTAATCTTACTTTGCTTCAGTTTCCTCATCTAGAAAATTAAAAAGTAATAGTACTTCTTGTGTAATGTTATTGTGAAGATTCAGTGAATTAAGCTAGTAGAATACCTGGTATACAGTACTCAGTAAATATTATTGTTTTTATTTCTTTGCACTGTTGTTCTGTTTATGAAAATGAGTTCATCCTAGTGTTACCTTTTGACATTAGGTATTTAATTCCATGTTAAATTGTAGATGTTCAAACAGTATGTATCTTAAGTGTTAAAAAAATGAATAGTAGATTTCTTTAACCAGTGAAGCCTGAACATCTGGTATATGTTGGGGTTTAAAGAACTATAAGGTCAAGAAAGGTCAGTTGAATGGGGAGAGACATTTGTCAATGAACCACATGATGACTGAGATACCAGTGCCATGGGATATCTAAACTGCACAGTCTAAACGTAAAGATAGGATATTTGAGTAAACTGAAGAATATCAGCCCAGAAGACTCATAAAAAGTGTAGGATTTTCTCTTGAGACTTGATGAATGCAGATAAGTAAGCATATAAACAGATAAGCCAGCCATTTAAAGGAAGAAATATTTAATAACCTTTGCAACAGGATATGTATTAATGGAAAGACATAATCAAGCACAGGTAAACAATTTAATTTCATTAATGGCAGATGATACAGCAACTTATGGAAACATAAGCCAGGTGATGAGACAATATGCTGAAATGTGGAGGTCTATCTCTCTATACTTTCCATGGAGTCACAGGGCTGAGGTCTGACATCAGCTCTGAGTGCTCCCTTCCCTTCATCCTGACCCTAACTTCCCTCTGGGAGTTGGCTTCATGCTCCCTTTATTCTCCTGGGTACTAGCTTTAGGCTAACTGCTAATCATTAGAAAGTAATTGATGCCAGTAAAGTTCAACCCACTTCTGAGTGTTTGCTGTGAGGTGAAGGTGAATTTCCAGAGTATTCATCACGCCAAGCTTAACCCATGGAAAGGATCCCTGAAACCACTTCTCTATGCTTGAAGCAGATCCATGTCTTCTAGCTTGGTCATTTATATAATTGCAGCTTGGTCTGAGATTTGCTCCTTAGTCCTTCAACTAGTGTTCACCTCAAGCTCTTCTTCCCCACAAGACATAATGACATTGGAGAAAATGGCTTTTTTAATCAGAATGATGAGGGTTAGAAGCTACTACTTAATAGCTTAATAGTGTTTTCATGAGTTATCTTTGCATGTACATCTCAATTTTCCTTATCTGTAAAATGAAGACGATCCCACCTAACATAAAGCACTTCAGTGAGACAGTATGCACTGTGCCCAGTACATTGCCAGATAATAGGAATTTGGTACGAATGTAACATTATTTTCTTTTTCTTCATATTTTAAGATTGGATTTACCCAGTTTTAAGCCCCTCTATCCATTCTGTCCACGTCTGGTGCTTTACAGTGCTGACGATTTTCTATTATATTTTTTTGGCACATACCCCCATTAAAGAGTCTTAAATTTTCAGTAAATTGAAACTTTAAAAAGTCTTCAGGTATGTCTATTAATGGTTTATAAAAATCTAGTGGAAAATACCAAGATCATCACTGAAAAGTTAATAGAATTACAAAATTTATCTAAATATTTTTAAAAATTTACAAACTATTTATATTCACATTGAGCATATTTTATGTTTTATAGAATGTAATGTAAATGTCCAAACTGACTTGTTAGGTCTCACTGTTTCATTCTTTTCAATAGGATATGAAGTACATACTTCATAATGGAAAAAAATCACTGAAGCTTTAGAAATCCCATTAAGAAGGAGTTGTGTCTAGGAGTATTTGGATTATTTGACACAGTGAATACAATTTCAAATGTAGAAATACTATTAAAAACTATGATAGTCTAATAAGAAATAAAATTAATTAATTAATTAATTTTTTTTTACAAATTAATTATTAGACAGAATAAGGTCAGCAAATTATACAACCAGAAATGCCCATGCTAAATGTTCACAAAGCAATGCTATTTTTTTCTACTTAAGCACTTATTTGTATCATTTAATTTTTATGAATTTGGGATTATGCTTTGTGTGATTATGTGTGTTTTGTTTCCTGCTTTTAACAACTTTTTTTTGGTGGGGGTGGGGTGCCAGGGATTGAACTCAGAGGCACTCAACCACTGAGTCACATCCCCACCCCTATTTTGTATTTTATTTAGAGACAGAGACTCAGTGAGTTGCTTAGTGCCTCACTTTTGTTAAGGCTGGCTTTGAACTCACAATCCTCTTGCCTCAGCCTCCTGAGCCACTGGGATTACAGGCGTGTGCCACTGAACCCTGCCTGTTTTTTACAACTAAGCCATGAATATTGTCTCATATACCAATTTTGTTCAAAAATATTATTTAATGGTTGTAAGATTTCATCATGAGAGTTGTTTAAACATTCTTGTTCACTTTGCTTAGTTACTACTTTAAGCCTCAATGATTAAAGAGTGAGATATCACTAAACATTCATTTTAACAAAGTACATTCAAACATGTTTTCTAATGCACATGTCAGATTGATGTCATCTCAGATCATTACATTATACTGTTTAATCTTATACATATAATTGCTAAACAGTACTATTAAGATTAAATGGGAAAAAACTATAGGTAAATTTTCTCATTTACTAATTTTGCTTGCTTTTTACATATGTATACAGACAATTTTCATAATTTTAACAAAATGAAATACTATATTGTGTACTATATTATGCACTTAAAATATTTCTTTATTAAACAAACTTTTTTTCTGGACACAGTGGCGCACGCCTATAATCCCAGCACTTTGGGTGGCTGAGACAGGAGAATCACAAGTTCAAAGCCAGCCTCAGCAACGGCGAGGCATTAAGCAACTCAGTGAGACCCTGTCTCTAAATAAAACACAAAATAGGTCTGGGGATGTAGCTCAGTGGTCGAGTACCCCTGAGTTCAATTACTGGTACCAAAACAAAAACAAAAACTATTTTTCTACTTTTTAAAGTACAGATTATTGACAGTGAATTTGAATTCATCAGAGGCTATTCAGAATGCACTATTATTTTGTCTCATACTTTCTAGTATCATCTTTGATTTTATTAAAGTATATCTCTGAAATATTTACTTGTGTAACAAAGCATATTAGTAGTTAGAGTATGAGTAGTGGTGTTCTATACTTTATGTTTTTAATTTTTTTTCTTTTTGGTACCATGGATTGAAGCTAGGGATGCTTAACCACTGAGCCATATCCCTTGCTTTTTTATTTTTGATTTTTTTATATTAGGACAGTGGTCTTGCTAAGTTGCTCAGGGCCTTGCTAAGTTTCTGAGGCTTGCCTTAAACTTGTGATCCTCCTGCCTCAGCCTCCTGAGCTGCTGGGATGATAGCACACCACCCCCGCTGGTATCCTGTATTTTATCTCATTGTTTATTTTTTCTATAGAATGCGGCTCTTAGTCATTCACTGGAATGATGTAAAGAATAAGTTATCTAAATAAATATCACAATAACTAGCATATAGTAAGCACAAAATAAAAGTACCACTTCCTTTTCTTTTGTTCCTATGTGTACTGTAAGTTAAAGAATAAACTAGTCTATAGAACACTCTGTAAAGAAAAGTGATCTGTGAATTAATCTTATCACAAGACCTTGTACATGCAGGCACTCTTCTACTGAGCTATATTGCCAACCCTTAGTTAAGAGCCTTTTTAAAAAGTGGAAGTATTTGCCAGGGATCGCTCTCTCCTCAGGCAAGTGGTTGTACTAGGTTGACTAGGAAAGTTTCATTCATGTCCTATTATTTCAAGTTCCCCAAACTGAAAATAACTGGTAAACTTTGGTAGGTAGTACAGTCTCAAGATTAGGCTAATTTAGTTTGACAGTTAAATCATGAAACAGATGTTAAAACATTTACAAATCTCAATGTGTTATTTTTTAATTGTCAATCCAGTCACCTTAACAATGTAAGCTATACTTATATTCGCTGATTATTTTAGATTTTTCTTAAATTATGGTTTAGTTTGTATATAAAAATTAATTCTATTTTTTTCATTATGTGAAAAAATATTCAGTGAAACTCAAATACAAACTGAGTTTTTCTTCATTTTTTGTCAGTTTTTTTTCCTCTTTTACATGGACTTTTAAAATTCTTCATGAGAATAAAAAAATATGCTCCTTTTTATCAGAACTCTCCCAACAACCATAACTGAATCAACCATAGTTGTATCAAATGACTATTTGCTGGATGATATGAGCTAATGTGTTCATGATATCCATACTTTAACTTTGCAGTTAATGAATGGAGGTAATCATGAAATCAAATTACCTCCCACATTGAGTTCTTAAAGTCCCTCATGCCACTCCCTTTTGACTTGTGATTTCTGCTTGCTTTCCTTAGAAATGCTGGAAGGAATGAGAGGAAACTGACCTCATTCGTTTTAATCTCTCAGTGGCTAGCTGCTGCTCCCTTGCAGCCTGGCATGGGTTATGTTACAGGACTTTGGGGACTGCCTCCTCTTCCATGCACAGGCGGCCTGCCTTAGATTGCAGGGGAGGGCAGAAACCATTGAAGAGCACCTGACAGTGTGGCTTTTATTCTGATTGTTTTTGGACGTTCTAAGTTGGCTCAAATCAGGATTCTCAGAACAGAATCTTGGAGTGGGTTAGAATGAGAGCAGCACGTCTCAAAGGTGAAAAAGATAGACCAGATCAGACTTGTCCGTTGGGTATTCTCACTGGGCTCACTCTAATTCTTTAAAAATTTTTGTTCCAGTTCCTCTCTCTCCTTTTGTTGAACAGTCCGGGTCAGATGTGACTTTTTTCTGTGATGTGCTTCTGGCACTCAGGGCCCTTGCAGTTTCTCTCTTCTGTCCTCAAGGGGCAGTCTTGACCTAGAATTTGAAGATTGTTGTGTTACTTTTTGTTATGGCTGGAGTAAATTGCCACAAATATAGTGGCTTAAAACAACACAAATTTATTGTTTTACAGTTTTGTAGGACTGGAGTCTGATACACCTGTCACTGTGCTAAAGCCAAAATACTACACTTCTTTCTGGAGCATTCAATAGGAGATCAATCATTTCCTTACCTGTTCTAGCTTCTAGAGGTGGTCTGCATTCCTTGGTTTATGGCTCTTCCTCCATCTTTAAAGCCAGCAATTTTGCATCTCTGGTCTTCTGCATAGTCACATCTGCTGCCCTGGTTTTAAGGATTTGTGATCAGACTGAGACTACCTGCATAATCCAGGATACGATTACATCTCAAGGTCCTCAATCTTGATCACTCTTGCAATATCCTTTTTGACATGGAAAGCAACATATTCACAGTTTTAAACAACTAGGACATGGACATTCCCAGGGCAGCTACTCTGCCTATCATATCTCCTTTCTCTCTTTTTCTTTAAGCAGTCTGCACTAGTCTGAGGTCTCAGAGGAGAAAAACCAGCTCTCTTTTCCCTTAGCACAGTGGGTCCAGGATGTAGTTCTTTTCAAACCTTAAAGTCCAATGTATCCGCCTCTAGACCAGGGCTTCTTAGCTGACTGCTTCTTTTCATTTAACCACCTAGATTTTGGCTCTTTCTCCTGCTTTCCCTTAACTTTCCTAAACTGTATCAAGCTGTGCAGGTGCCATATTCTGTAGAGATGCAGTGAAAGCAATAAATTTTTTATTTATTGGATGATAATTTGGGGAATGATAATTTAAAAGAAAATAATTTTTACTTTGACTAAAAGTAACTACAAGTAGCTTCTTTTAAATATTAGTAGACAAAATCTGAGATCAGTTCTTTTTCAATGTTGGTTTATCAACCTTATGATATGTCTGCTTACAAATCCAGTGAAATAAGAAACATTACATAAATGTTACATGTAATACTGCTAAGTTGAAAATGTACTAAATATGAATTTTTTTACCTTTAGCCTCAAATGAGCAAAAGGAAATCTGTGTTGTATCAAAGTGAACATACTTTTTTAAAAATTAAAAAGCAGGAATGTAGCTTTCTAGTTTGATGGACTGGTTTGTTTTTAGGTTTTTGTTTTGTTAATTCCAGTGAGTAGTAACAAACATATCATTATATAGTTTTCTTTTAGCTCTTGCTTTATAATGTACAAAAATATTTTGTAACAAAATTTATACATATGCAACAATGATCAGATTTTGAAATGTAAATAGAAATATAATATGTTCTTAATAGATTTTAATTTTGACTGTTGATTAAATTAAACCTTCAAAAATCTCACCCAAATGAGTTATTTTACCTCCTCTGTGACTTCCCCAAAAAGTACCAAATTACTAATAATCCAATTAAGAATACCAAGAAAGGTAGTACAACCAGGATAAATTCTATTGCCACTTGGATAAATTTATATTATGAAAGTGGTTTAAGAAATCATGAATTAAACAATGTTGTTTATCTAAAGCAGAAAGCTTCACCGCACATACAACTCCTGTCACTCTTGTTAGGAGCTTCCTAGAGCCTGTGTTGAGATGGGTACCGGCTCAGAGAAAAATGCTCTTTTGCTGATTTCCTGTTATTCTCTACTCTCAATTATATTTTGTAAAATGTAAACAATTACACTGCAAGTTCTATTAGGAAAAGTACCATAATTGAATCAAATGTGTTTTCTCACTTCACATGCGTTATAGTATTTTGGTTAATATGTATCATTAAATAAGCTCAGCACATATTTACTTCATGTGCTGAGCAAAAGAGAAATAATGTTGAATAGTCAGGTACCTGCCTTCAAGGAGCACTCATTAAACTAAAAAATAAATTAAAAAAAGAGAAGAGATGTTCCTATTTGGATCTTCACTATATATAAAGCATATAAATAGTATAATATATGTATATACATATGTGTGTGTATATATCTATAGCAATTAAGAGGTAGGCACTTACACAGAAGAGTACTATCATTTCTCCTTTGTCTACCATAAAGGTACCGTTTTCAAATCCATGGAAGCCAGCCTATGATGTGTGTTTTCTGAACTCAAGAGGATTTATTAGAAATTGGTATCTACTTATAAATCTTTAGTTAGAGGAGATTTTGGCTTAGTGACTTTGGTTATATATAAATGAACAACAGAATGTTGGGGAAACATATTTACCAAGGAGGAACTTCAGAGTTACAGAAATCTTATGCATCAAGAATAGCATGAACTCATAATTCCCATATCATCACCATTTATGGAGAAACTCCAGAATGACTGGCTCTGCATTTTACACCGCAGGTTAAACTTGCTTTAGCCTTCTGTTCTTTCTGTCCTACAGTTGCCCAAAACAGTCTTTGAAAATTTGTTGAATGATTTTTTTTTTAAAAAAGAATATTGCCTAGAATGTGTTTTAATAAAATTTAAACTAATTTTGATGGATCAATTTATAAAAATGGAGTAGAGTCAATCTGAAATTAGACTCTGGAATTGAATAGAGCTGATTTAAAATGTTCTGCCTTATGAAAACTGCATAGTTTGGCCTATTCTCCTGCATCTCTGAACCTCAGTTTTCTCATCTCTGAAATGGGCATAATGGAGGTTCTTCCTTCTCATGGGTACACTAACTTATCATTAAGGAGTTAATGAATGTCACATGCTTAATACTAGCATCTTGTGTGTGTTCACTAGGTGCTACCTATCTGTAACAATATTCTTAGTGTTACTTTGGTTACAGAAATCCACTTTGTCAATTTGTTTAATGTTAGTACTGCTTTTTGAAGAATTGTCTTGCTGATGAAAAATAATACAAGTCTACATTGTTTTAGAATTATCACTTTTGTTTTTGAAATTTCACAGAAAACTGATAAATTCTGTTAGTTTAGATTTTCCTATACATACATATATACATACTGTCTCTTCCAAAATATACATTTTGAGATGCTAAAATTTCTTGATTTTCTTAGAGTTTAGTAAGTGGCCTTACATTCTAGTTCATAGACCCAATCAGACTATTCTGCAGCAGAGAGGAATTTATATGTTGGCAAATGTTGCACACAGCTATTTCTCTTCTTTTCTTGTATTTTCCTAACGTATACTTTCTCATCCAGTTTCTTTTTCCTTAAAATTTTCACACTTTAGCCACAGTTTGATATTCCTAGAGCTCATTTTCTACACACTGATTTTGCTGCTCTTCTCTTTTCCCAGCATTGTGGAGTTATCAGAATAGAAATATTTCTCCTATATGGTGACTCTCCCTGCCCCAATATTTCCTCCTAAGGCATTGAGTTCATTGATTGAGAGGCTACTGATGACAGCTGTTTAGCAGTGTGCTGGTTCTCTGCCCTAGTTGGACTTGGTAATATCCTAGAATCTTAAAAAATCCTGGTGCCCTAACTGTAGCCCAGAAAAATTAAATCAGAACTTCTGTGGGTGAAACCCAGACATCAGTTTTTAAACTGTTCAGGTGATTTTAAGTGCAGCCAAGTATTAGACCTACTCTTGAGAAGCTATTGTAGGGCACAATTAGGTAGAATTGTAGGAATACATGGGAGGGGAGGAAACTGAGGCAGCAAATAAAGACTACTGTTTTGGTAAATTTTGGTCCTGAAAGGGATGAGAGCTCCTTGTGTCTCCAGAAGCTATGGCAGGAAATGGTAGCATATTCCTGTCTGTAAGAACATTCTAGCAGATGCATGGGAGCACATGTGGCAGTGAGTCCTAGTCCTTCCTCTAAACAGTGTGCCAATAATTTAGGTGTTGGAGAGGAACCCACAGTTTGCAGAAAAGCTCCTAGGTAATTTTAATATACCTTTCCCTTCCCCACTTCCTTCTCTTCTCTCTTCTCTCTATATCCTTTCTTCCCTATCCTGTCAACCTCTTCCCCTGCCAGTGGCCACCCTTCCTTTCATAAACAAGAGAGAGAGAAGAGTACCAGATACTCGATCACTGGGCCGGCTTCCCTCATGATGGGCACGAAGGTATGCTGCCTTTATGAGGGAGCTGAGGCCAAGGGAGTGTAATATGGATTTGCTAAGTCAGTGGAGGCTCACCCGTATGGTGGGGAGTCTGAGTTTCTTTCCAAATACACAGGAAGATGAGAATAGGTGCTGGGTGGACAGTCAGTACAGACCACTACACAGAATTCAAAGTGATTTAATATATTGAACTATTTTATATCTGTACATTTTATGGGGACAGTTTTAAATAGCATACAGAAAATGCTATGTAGTGCTAGCATTTCTCTGAATAGCTGATATTTCAGTGAAAAATAATTTTCAGTGATATTTTAGAATATAATATGTATCACACTATTGTGTACCATGCCATATGGAATTTATTTACTTAATCACTGTAGTATACAACTCTGTATCTCATCTTACTGATCTTTTATTTTGCAAAGACTCACTACTTCACCAGGTTGCACTGTGGCAGAGTTTAGAATGCAGTGACTTCTATCATTGCATTTCTGAGGATTTCAGGAAAGTGAGATGCTATTCTTTTCCTGGTTACTATTTTATAAAAAGATGTGATTCCTAGGTGCATAATTTTTAAGAGCCTATAGACTTTTTGTCTGGAAAATGGAATGAATACTGATAAGAATTTTAAAGTACTGTCAAAGCCTCTTGCAAAATGCAAAATGGAATTAGCAGCTGAAATAAAAGAAGGTGGTCAGAGGCCTAAAGACGGTATAAGATGAAGCTCATAGCTATCCATTTTGGGCTGTGTTACATACAGTGCTGTTGACATAACATGCTAGAGTTGATCCATTTCATGGAATGATCATGTTCTCAAAAAATATTTGATATCCCAGGGCAAGTTCTCAACAGGACAGGAAGCAGAAAACCACTGTCTAGTTTCTGGAAGTTCAGATTGTCAGATTTCAATTATTTATGTTCAGTGTAGGATCAGAGTTTGGGATTAAAAATACTTGAACCAAAATCCCATACCCCTAGTCCAGTCATGAGAGAAAGAAGCATCAGGCAAATCCCAATTGAGGGACATTCTGCAGAATACATGACTGACACTCCTCAAAACTGTCAAGGCCATCAAAAACAAGGACAGTCTGAGAAACTGTCACAGCTTTGGGGACCTACAAAACTAGAGAACTGAATTTACTGTGGTTGGGATCTTGGAGTGGAAGGTGGACATTTGGGGAAAACTAAAGACTGAGCTTTAGTTAATAATAATTCATCAATAGTGATTCATTAATTGTGACAGTTGTACCACAGTAATGTAAGACAATAATCGTGGAAACTGCTTTTTGAGTTTATAGAGTCTGTTCTATTGTGATAGTTTTTCTGTAAATTCAAAACTATTGTTAAAAAGGAAAAAAAAAGATGTTATTTTAAGGAAAGAGTTTCTGCCTTAAGGTACCGCAGCCTTAAAGTTACTGCTTGACTAAGGCAAGAAGTCTTGCATCCTTTGGGATTTCCACTGTAGACACTGAGGGTGGAGCAGCCCTTATATTTGGTGTTTTGGACCTTACACATGTTTTTATTTTCTATTTTTTAATTGGTGCACATAATAAAAATTACACATAATAGTGGGATTCATTATGCAATAGTTGTGTATACACATAATCTGATCAATCTCATTCCCTAATTGTGGGTTTATTGCCTCCTGTTTGTCTGTGTGTCTGTTTCACTGTAGTGTCAGGTGCATCTTAGTGTAGTGTAGGACACTGATATTTTTCCAGCAATTACTATCTACCAAACATGTACAGAGTTTCACAAAAATTAACACATCTAATTTTTAAAGCCTGTGAGATAGGCCTACTATTTCCACAAGTCAGAAAAAAATGGCAACTTGAAAGATGAAGTAATGTGACCAGCCACCCAGGTGTGTGCTGACAAAGTGCTCGAGAGCCTTGGGGATTTCTTGACTCCAATTCCCAGCCTTTCTACCATATACACTGCCCTTGTTATGGAAAGGTGCAGTTCAGCAAGATATTCTTTTCAACCTCTGCCTATATTAAAAAAAAAAATCTTTAAAATTGTTTGAAATAATGTTATGACACTCAGGAAGTTGCAAAAAATAACACCTACAGTTCTGTGTATTCTTCACTCAATTTCCCCAAATGATGGCATCTTGGGTAATTGTAGAACAAGATCAAAATCTGGAAATTGACATTCATTGTTGGTACAGTAGCGTTAAATAGATGACAGATGGTTTTGTTTTCACCATTTGTTCAACCTGTACTTGTGTATGCATTTGTGTAGTTCTGTGCAATTTTATTTCATGTGTAGATTTGAATAGCTACCACCATAAGCGAGATACAAAACTCTTCCATCACAAGGAGCTCTCTCAGGCTACACTTTTATGTTTGCACCCCATGCACGCAATCCTCTGTCTGCTGTGAACTACTAATCTTTTCTTCATCTCTATAGATGTGCCAGAACATTCATATAAATGGACTCATACATTATGGTATTTCTAAGACTGACTTTTTGCACTGAGCATAAAGCCCTTGGATTCCATCCAGGTTGTCTCAGTAGTGCATTTCTTCTTCTTTTTGTTTTTGCTGATTAGTTTTTGATGATATGAGTACACCATGGTTGTTTTTAACCCTCCTGAAGGACATTTGGGTTATTTTTATTATTTTTTGTTATTATGGAAAACAATCCATTTTAAGTGTTTGTGCACATGTTTTTGTCTAGTTTTCATTTCTCTGGAATAAATGCCCCCAAATTTGAATGCTAGTCACATGGGAAGTGCATGTTTAGTTTTTTAAGAAACTGCTAAATTGTGTGCTGGAGTGGTGCTACCATTTCATATTCCCCACACCAGGAAGATCCAATTTCTCTGCACCCTTACCAGTGTGACGTTGTCACACACTCTCTCAGTCTGAATAGGCATGTAATAATATCTCATTGTGATTTTTACCTTCATTTCCCTAATAGCTCATGGTATTGAAATCTTTCCATGTTATTTGTCATCTCTGTCATCTCTTTAGTGAAATGTTTATTCCTGTCTTTTTCCCATATTCTCATTGAATTCTTCTTTTTTTAATGATTGAGCTTTGAGGGTTGTTTACATATTGTGTGAGGTAAGAACTTTGTCAGATTTGTAGTTTGTAAATAGTTGCTCTTAGTGTGTCATGTATGTGTTAACTAAATCTGTGACATTGTACCATTTCCTAGGGATTCTGATGTTCCTATGAAGGAGTGGAGCCTGCCTTTTAACTCTTGGAAATTATCTCTTGAGTTTCACTATGCAAGATTTTATCAAGCTTATTGGGTTTTTCTTACAAACAAAATAGTGTTTTCTCCACTTGCTCTGCAATTCCTTTAAAAGAAATGACATTACCCTCTGAGGATGTCTATCCTCACCCATCTTGCTTATGGTGGTACGATTATTTTCTCAAATATGACTAGCTTTCATGTATTTTGTGATCTCATTACTGTGAAATTTTATCTCTGATAATCCATACTTTTTTCTATGACATTTTAGTGTTAAAAAGGTCATCTGACAGGTTTCTTCTGAGTCTAAGCTTTGTCAAGAACTCAGGGCTGAAGCACAAAATATGTTGGCTTCTGGTGTTGGTATTGAAGGCCTAGAAATCTTAAGCCTTTGCTTTCTCCTAGCCTGAAAGATGAGAATATAAGTGAAAGCTGGAGTTTTTAAGGTAAACCCTTTCTTACTTAAGGCCTACTGTGGGCCAGACCTGGTATGCTGGCTTAACTCCTATTAAAGGGCTTCAGGAAGGGCTTTCTCTTTCAGTGGCTGGAGTTGGGTTTCCTTTATCATCATGCTGATCAGTGTGCGCTGACAGGTGGATGATTGAGTGGCAAGGGGAAGCCAGACTGTCTTGTCACTTACCTGGTTGATAACAGATGGACAAGAACTCAAATCTTCTACTTCCTAGTAGTAGAATGTTAGCCCTAAACCCAAAGAAGTTGAGCTTTTTTTTTTTTCATTCTTTTTCACAAAGGGACTATCTTTTCACAATGTGAAAAGATAATTATAATTAAATTTTCTAAGAATTGAATACACATCTAGATACCAAAAATTAGAATTTTCAGTCAGAAATTTTATAAATCAGAATAAAAATAAGAGCTAAGGAAGACCAAACATATTCTTTTAATCTTTGTATAATTAGGCACATAGAAAACTCTCTAGTTGTATTTTGCCCTCATTTTAGACTACCTCACAGTCCCCTCTATGTAGTAAAATTACCATGGCCTCAGCTCAGAATTTGCTGTAATCAGCTGTGGTGACTGAGAACACAGAGGATGTCAGTGAGGGAGAAAGGTTTTCCTCTACTGCCCCTAGATAAAGCATATGAAAATCTGTTTCTGTACATAGAGTCCCCCTTCTTGCTGAGGGACCATAGACAGCATTTATAAAACAGGATCTTTGTGCATGTTGGCAAGTTCCTTAATGTTGAGTCTTTTTATTTACAATACATAATCATTAAAAAAGAAAAAAACAGAGACAGATAAGAAACAAAGAGAGGAAATCAGGAGTATGAGTGGGAAATTGACACTATCATGAAGACACTGGCTGTGGAAAGAAATACATTAGATTTCTAGAAAAGAAGACATTTGAATACAAGCCAAAGCAAGGATTCCAGTTAACCACAAACTATACTAAAGTACTTTCACTTCTAAAATCCCCTATTTTTATTTTCTTAACTTTTTCAGAAGTGAGCATTTTAAGGTTGATCCTAATTTTTTTTTCCTGAGTGAAGTAATATTTCTCCAATTACAAAACATATGATCTGCTCATTTCCATTGTGTGCTTTGACTTACTGATCTCATTTATCACTATATTGTGTCTCACTCAAATTATCAGCAATTTTATTATTCATCTCTAGTGATATTTCTGGATTTCCTATAAGTGAACCCTGAGAATCTTGTAAAGCACCACAGATACTCTTGTACATAGTCTCAAATGTAGATACATAAAGTATCAAAGCACCTGTCACTGTCTTCCTGCCAGGGCTAGCCTGTTGGCTATCAGCCACCTGCTTGCTCCCTTTTCTTCGCTAGTGCTTCACCTTTGGGTGCCACTTTCCTCCCTCCTTCCTGTGCTACACTCCCACAGGCCTTCTTTCTATCCCTAGGATCTCTCAAAGCTCCTTCCTGCCTCTGTGCCTTTGCACATGTTGTGTGAGTTGGCAATAATGCTCCTCCTGGGGCTAGTGATACAGCTCAGTTGGTAGAGTGCTTGCCTCGCATGCACAGGGCTCTGGGCTCAATCCCCAGCACCATAAATAAATAAATTAATAATAATAATAATAATAATAATAATAATAATAATACTCCTGTGTTCTTTGCAGAGATGGCTCTTCTTCCTCCTTCTCCAAAAACACTTCCATAGAAAGTCCTACCCTGACACACTATAACTCAGAGTCCTGGTTCTCTATCACACACTCCTACTTCCTTCCTTCCTAACCCCGCCTCAAACATATTTCCCCCACTGCAATACAAAATTCTATGAGACAGAGAACATAGTGGGCACTCATATTTGATTAATAATGATTGAAAAAACAAATACATTAAAAAATAAAATCAGTACCAAGTTCCTAAAGGCTTCCTGAAAAGGGAGAGAGGAGCTGAATTTGAAAGGTAGACTGAACATAGCAGGAAAACGAGATAATTTGAGAAGGAGAGGCTTATGTAAAGGCTGTTAAAAAAAAGTGAAGATCAGCATGTATACGTTGTTGTCCTGCTGGTCTTAAACAGGAATAAATACTCAGTAAACTTTGGAGAGCTAGGAAAATCTTTTAACTCAGGAAGAGAGAGGATGACAGTGGCAATAGTGTGGCATCTGGTGGAGGAGTCAGAGGGTGTTTAGCAATTGCTGTGGAGTAAAAATCTCTATACCCCACTTACTGTGGCGCTAAATATTTCCCTCCCTCCCTCCCTTCCTCCTTTTCTTTTCCTTCCTTCTTTCCTCCCTCCCTCCCTCCCTCCCTCCCTCCCTCCCTTCCTTCCTTCCTTCCTTCCTTCCTTCCTTCTTTTCTTCCTTTATTTTTTAGCTGCCTTATTAGTGACTATACTCATTAATGTCCCAAGGTGAAACAGAATATAAGTAGAAGTAGAAATTATTTAATTTATAAATTCATTCAAGTGTTTAGAAAAAAAAGGAAAAGACAGTGACCTATTTGCAATGCCTATTCCAGGTCAGGCATTGTACCTTTGAAACAAATGGCTTTGAAATCAGTATGTGATTTGCTAAGCTGGTTTTGCACACTCAATGTAAGACACTCCTTAGAGATTTAGCTGTTGATACTTAAGCAAGTGGAGACAAAAATAATCATATTTAATCTGGAAATGTCAATTTATTTATTGCCCTGCACAGTAATAATTATATATCTAAAAACAACCACAGACAGGAAATATAACTATTGAAATGTGTGCTTCTTTTAAGAAACCCCAAAAGCTCTGTGGAAGCATATGTTGTTTTCCTGTTGCCAGTTTTGTTTCTGATAAGTCACTTTCTCTCTAAAGACTCGTTTTTCTTCTGCCTGGACCTACGCACATAACCCCATCCAGCTGTAACATCCTTTGACTACTTATGTTAGAAATTCCACCTTGTTTTAAAACTGGAGTACAATGGCTGGCTCACTGTTTTTGCATGAATTTACAAAGCTGAATTCTAGAACAATAATTAAGTCAGCAAAGATATTGTTTGTTTTGCACAAAAAGAGGTATATTTCAGTCCTGAAACTAGGTCATATGGTTATCGCCACAGAAAAGGAAATAGGTTTTTCAGAATATTAGTGTTGTAGCTCTTTCATACTGATAGGAGAAGGGTAGTTGCCATAGAGACCTGAGAGTCTCAGGAGAGAATGCAGTCATGGCCTTAAGCATCCGGTAACCCACCCAGTCTGGAGGGCCCCTCTGAAAAAGATTTTCTTTTATGGAAATCACATGAGTTACTGAAGTAAGGAGTTTAATTTCTGCAGCTCATATTTACCATAGGTTTGTCTGTACTCTCACATTCTATAATTGAAAGTATTCATAAATGACAATATATATAATTTTTTTCAGGAATGAAATTAAACATATATGTTAGTTATTCCATAAATGTGTTCATAAACACACAGAATGACCCTTACTCGTATTCATGTGAACTGTAGAGCTTGAAAACAAACTGGTTCAATATGTTGATCAGATGTATTTATCAATATTTGCGGTTTTCAGAGTTTCAATGTGTTCTTAAGTGGCGGGAACTCTCATGGTGTAGAGAAATCTGCTCGAGCTATGCTGGGTGAAACAAATGACTTAATATTCATCTGTAGTACTCATATAACAGTAATGCAAACCTGCTATCGGTAGTTCTGAATCTGAAATTGCTCAAAGCGCAGATGGATGTGTGAACACTGTATTTACAGGACCAAGGCCGCACATTTGCTCTGCAGCTGTGTTTAACGGTTATCAGTTTGGCGCACAGCGTGATTGTTTTGGAGGGAGAATAGACACTTCAGATCCCTTTTGGCAGTTCTGAAGTAACTGAAGTACCTACTGCTGAAGTGAATCATATGAACTTAATTAGATTTGCTACATAATTAGCATTTGAGGAAACCTAAGGAAAATCCTTGTGGGTTTGTGATTTGTTATGTCAAATGTAAGCATGCTCATTTGGGGGACTGGGAATTGAAAATGGTGAAATTCTAATGCATTGTAAACCCTGATATAAATATACTTATATATGAATTTTTAATGAGCTTTTAAATGTGATACTTTCCCAGAGATGGTTGAAATGCTTATCCCAGATTCCATGCACAGAGACAGATCTATCTGCGGGTGGCCATGTCCACTTGATGGCACTTATCCATGTGCAACTAGCTTTACACCTCTAATGAGAGCCCACAGCTCTAGGGGCTGTGCCAGTGACCACTAATTGAAGCTGGTGAATGCGGTCTGAAACAGTGAGACCCTGTATTGTACTCATTTTTATATTTTAATATAAGATTAACTTAATTGCAATGGCTTACTCTGTTGTCTGTTGTTTTAATTGTGAAAAGGGAATTTAATTTTATTCTCAAAAGGCATTTAAATACTTCAGAAATTTTGTTGTATAGTATTAGAGTTCTACTAAATGAGTTAATCATGGAGAATAGCTATAAAATATGTACCATGAGAGAAAGATTAAATTTCATATTCCAGTTTAAATTAAGGCTAGGATAAAACTTGTAAACTTTATTTAAAATATTTTTCCAGTCTATCACAATGCCATATTTTAATCAAATTAGTTATATAAATTCATCTAGATTGTATCATAGAAAAGGAAATAAATGAAAGGAAGCAAGTTTAATTTTTTAATGAAGCTCTTCAGTGATTTTTTTTAAACTTGTAGAAAAAGCTTTAAACTTACAGCCTGCTATGAATGTCCAGTTTTTCCTGAGAATTCAAAATTGGCTTTAGAACCCAATTGGTGGCTCTAGTACTGCATTCAAGCTGCTAGCAATGAACTAGAAATAAGCTCTCCTCATGTACACCCTTCTTATTTGCTCATCTTCCTGTACATCCAAGCATACCTTATTGTAACTCAATTAAAAGAGACCCATCTATTCTCAAGCAAATGGACCCTCTTCCCCTCAAAAGGCACTCAACTGCAACCTTCTTATAAAAGTTAAAAAAATTGTGGTTGCACTTGACATAAATAAGCTGATAATTCCATCAGTTTCTCTTTCACAGGTGCAATGGCAGCACTAAATATAGAATTTACCGTGTATCCAAGCAGGATTTTTTGAACACTTTTAAAAAACATCTTTTTTCAGTGCATCTGAGATTAACCAGGCACACTGGAGCAAATAGCAACAAACAGTGTACACTTGATGATCTTGGTCACCTCACTTCACCTCTCCTACTCTCAGTTCCTTGCTTGAGATTACCACACAGAGTTGTTGAAAGGATCCAATGAGACTATCTGTATAGTTTTAATACTTTATTATTAAATAACAGTATCACTTTGGTTACTATTAAGTCTGGTAGCTAAATGCCTGGATCTTTTGTTCCATGTGTGCATACATGTATTCCTTTAAAAAAAAACAAAACAAACTCATGAGTGCATTTCTTTTTCTATAGTTGTCCATGTTCCTCTGGTTATTTACCAGGATGTATTGATTACAAATAGGATTGGTTGTGTGTGTCTGTATGTGTTCACTTACATCTTTACCTTTGGTGTTTAATAAATGCAAATTCCTGTTAGGTGTCTTAGCTTCTAATTCTTCATAGAGAAACCTGACTGAATATGTGGTTCAGCTCCAAGTAAGTATATAAAAAATATTGAGTAAATGCTCTGGTTCATCTAAATAAACTTACATGAATATTACCCTTTTAGAATCCCAAATTTTAGCTCATTGCAATTTATTAATTAGCAGTACCTTTTGACATTTCTAATTTTATGTTTTTACATTTAACTATAAAAGTATCCAGAACCAGATCCCAATCACTAACTGATGCTTTGTCAGTGGATCTATAGGTTAACACATTAATTAGAAATTTGCACTGAGCAAACAATACAGACTTTGTGAGAATATGTGCAAAATTGAGTTCATCCTATCAGCATTCCATTTATCCAATTATGAGAGTAAAAACTGAGGCATATGTATATTCCTCCCAATTCTGAAAAATTCCTTGATTGTTGAATTCTAATATAAAAATGTGTGTATGGAAATTCATAGATATTCAACCTGAAAAGCTGCTTTTTAAGAAATATCAACCAATTCTAAAGGTAGAAACATATGTAAATACAGTAGAAAGGAAAATATATTTTGGATCCTGTAGTTTATATTCATTAGATACTAAAAGTAATTACAATTACTAGACTTGTTTTAATGAATAGATTAAACTTACTGTGTTAGTAAAAGTCAATTAACAATTAACAGTGGGAGTCAAGTTTTTGACCACATCTCCCTAATTATTAGTGATAACATTTATTTCTGCTATGCTTTATTAATAAAACTGCAGTAATCTAGTGACCAGAATTAAACCACTGAAAAATAACTTGGTCTGATTTATTTTATTCAGTGAAACCCAATTTTAAAGGTTATGTTGCTGTGGCACCTAGGGCTAATTTTTTTTTAAGGTCTTTAATTTTAGCAAAAACACTAGCATATCTCTTTTGGCATTATGCAGATAAAGTAAAGTGGACATTGTTTTTTCCTTTTTCTTGTCTTTTTATTTTAGTAAGTTGTTTTGACATTCTTTTAAACATAATAAACAAAGTAGAAATTTAACATGTTTAAAGAGAAGGAAAAATCCCTTAAGAAGAAACCTTAATGTTTTATCAAGAGTATAATTTTTAAAATAGCAAATATTTTAGCCATCTTTTTTTTTTTTTTTTAGTTCAGCTTCTCAAATTTTTTAGAAGATGGTACCATTTAGGGAGCAATCATTCTTTTCTAGTAGTTTCAGTTTATAATTAGTCTTGAAACTTAAAAACAGTTTGCAAAATTGGGACAGTGACAAATTTTAACAGAAATATTTTTAATGTAGTTTCAGCCCCCCAAATTCTAAAACAATATGTTTTCTCGGTCACAAGACAAAGGAATCGTCAGTTCGCGTTAGGATTGATTTCTGCCTTTTCGACACCATTTGGTGGTGGTAGACTGCTACAAGAAGAATTTTGTGGAAAAACAAGCAGAAAAATTGAATGCTTTGCAAGATCATCAAAAGTCACTTTTCAGGAGTATTTTAAATTTCCTGGTGCCAAGCACACCAAAAATCCTACCTTACAGAGAGCGATTTGTTCATGAGGTGACCCAGTGCTGCAAGTCGCTTATGTTTATCATTATGCATCCACATTCTAAGGAAATTCCACTTTCAAACGTTCTAGCTGTCGTTGCTGTCGATGCTTTCCTCTATAGGAAGAATTTGAACTATAAAATTTGAGAAGCTTCAGCGTCTGGAAATTTGAGAACATTGCCTTTTTCCCCCTCTTTCTTGAATATAAAGTATTTTAACAAAAGCATTGCAGCCCAGTGCATTTTAAATGTCAAAACTTGCACATAATGTGTATCTCAAAAGAATTTATACTTTAGACTTTGAACTTTTAAAGCCTGAGAACATCTTTAGAGACTGTTTGCAGCAAACAATGTGTTGCAGGAAGAGTTAATGAAGAATTAATTTTTAGCCATTTTTTATTCTGCCCTTTAGATGGAAATAGTAGGTGACTGGGTCATAGTTCAAGACCGTATGGGGAAAAGTACAAAAGTAGAATCAAATGCTTACAAGTTTTACCTCAAAAATCAAAACAAAGTGGTTTAGATAAGGTGCTAGTTTTTACCTTTGTGATTACTATTTTAGATTTTAAGAAAATTAAAATGTTCTTTTAAAGTGACTTTAAATAAGATTATAAATGACAAGTAAATTTTCTCTTCCTTGCTTTCACTTATTGTTTTAAAATAGCAAAATTTATAAAACTGTAGTTTTGAGAAATAGCAGTTTCTAATATATAGCTGTTATAATAATCTCTAGATTTATACATGAAATACTGATTTAATATTAAAGTTTGATTTTAAAAGTTGTACTGCTTTGGTTTCTACAGGTAATATATCAAGATTCATAGACGGTTTTATATTAACACATGTTTATATTTTGATGTGACTATTGAGTTTAAAACATAGCATTACTATGCATGTTTTAATATTATTATCCAGCTTTGTTTTAGGTAGCTAGACTGCTACATCCAGGGAGACCTGTTTAGATCAGAAATAACATCTTTTTTTAATTTCAGAAAATCAGCTTCCATTTAAAAAATGGAATCCAAATTTAGATAAAAATATGAATGTAGGATTCAATTCTATTCTTTTACTTGCTTAAAATCTTTAGGGAAAAATTATACCAAATTGCCAGTAATTTGCATAAAAGAGGAAGAAATGGAATTTTTAAGTCAGCAGATGTTGATGAGGTTTTAGTGAAGTTAAGTAATAGCAGTCTCAGATTTTTATTTAGTCAAGATTTGGATTTAACACATAGAAGCTTTGCTGAAATAGTTTGGTTTGACCGTAACATTTTAGGGCATATACAAATCTAGATAAAATTATATTATTCATATGCTCTCTTATTTAGTTATATTGGTTCAATTGTGTTTTAAAAGTGAGAGAGCTGATATCAACTAGTGTTTTTTGTATGCATTTTATTTGTGCAGTATCAGAAAAATAAAATGAGCACACTTTTAACATTTAGGGGAGCATTCTGTTAGTTTTGAGGGTTTAAGGACTGCTTTTCAAAGAATTAATTTTATAGATGCATGCATATGGAAAATTGGTGCATAGTTATACACACACATATAAAGCTCTTTTAAAATGTTAATGCATACTTTAATATATACTGTTTAAAGTATTAGCATAAATGAAAATAATATCTTACATTAGCAATGCTGTATTTATTTAATTCAGTAATGAAATTAAATTGGAATTGCTGGCACACTGCCTTCCCAGGTTTCTGTGACTCATTTGCTGAGAAAGTGTGATTCAAGAGACCAGAATCAGTTTTTCTCATCTGCTGAAACTCATGTTTTGACTATGGGCAAGTTTTCATGGCAGATTTAAAACAAATATTCTGTGATAATATTTGGAAGCTAGGTGATGTCTAACCTTACATAACTAGGACTAATGTAAGTTTCTAAGTTCATGGACTTTATAACTATGACATGTATGTCATTTTGGAATAGTAGTTTAATTTTTCCTATACTTTTAGAGTTTAACTCTTGCACTGCTAATTATGTCCTCTAGACAACTAATTGCAATTAGAAGCAAAATCTCTGGTGTTTCATTAATTCAGTAATTAACAGGAACTAAATGATATTAATGATATTAATAGGTTTAAAAAGCACATTTACAAATCATTTAAAGATACTTCTTAATATTTCTTCTTAAGGAAGAAATAGTGAGTCTATAATCTGTATCGTGCAATGCTCATGACATTTATAGCTTAATGAACTCCCTTCCCAGATGTAAAATATAGTTTTGTAGTTTGAATTAATACAGTAATATAATGATTACCTGATATATGCTGAACCTTTTTGTTTGGAAAGGAATTTAGAAACCTCTTTTCTGAGTTTTTGCTTTGAAATTAAGTTGTGAGGGGGGTATTTCTCCTTAGGAATATAAGATCCTCATTTATCAGATAATCCTGCAGAAAACGTACACATGTTTTGATTTGTGATATGTTTCTCATTACATTGTCCCGCTTTTCTGAGTTTCCATTAAATGCTTTGAAAAATCAGTTAACAGATTTTCAGGAAAAGAAAGGAATTTTATCAGCCTGTTGCATCTATAAGGAAGTAGAACAAATATAGGAAAGACCTTTATGTTTTTGATCTCACTTTGAATTTTTCTTTACATCTTTCCAACTCAAGATGGTATATACTCTTGTGCAATGGGCTGTATCCAATTTTCTGTCATTAGAAGAACTAAGCGAAAATTATTCCAAAGCTATTCTTAGAAATCTGTGGTAGAATTGCCTTGAACTAAAAAATTAACAAAAAGCAAATAATTTTTTTAAATCTACCAAATGATATCGTATGGTCTTTATTCTTGAGTCTACTTTTCAAAATGTGTGCCTAGATTACATCTTTCATATGTTGGACTTTTTTTACTCATAATCTTTTGTTGACATGTCACTTTTCTGTCATATCACTATGTGGAAAATATATTCTTTGGAGGAGAAATTATTTTAAGCATCTCCAGAGCTCATGACTTCCCTAGCTAGCCATATTTAATCTGTTATTCCAACCCCAGAACTAGTGATTAGTAGACAGGCTCCCGGCTCCCCACCAGGGGGCAGTACTGGACCCTGCCTTGCTTTGTGGTCTGATTGCAGCCTGGCTAGGGTATCCCACTTGATGATCTCCACCTCCCTTCATACAGTACTTACGGATTCTTGGTATTTTCTTAGATTTTTTAGGGCTTAGTAAATATTCAGTAGGTGGTAGCTCTGCTGGCATTGTGCTACATCTCAGATTTAACAGTTTTGTGTTACTGAGCTTGCCTTCAGTGGTGATTTGTTTTACCATTTCAGATGCCTTGTGTTTATTATGAACAAGGGATTCCTTTTCCTTGGGAAATATTAAGAGGCAAACAACCTAGGAATTATTGAGCACTATAGCATGTCAGGCATGAAAGTATTGCACTCCAGTTAGAATTGCTAAAAGACAAGAAATTACAAATGCTGGCAAGAATGCAGAGATAGGGGAACTCATATGCCGTTGGTGGAAATATCACTTAATATAGCCATTCTGGAAAACAGTCGGGTGTTTCCTCAAAAGACTAAAAATAGAACTACCATATGATCTAGCAATTCCACTAATGAGTATATAGCCAAAGGAGATGAAATATTTATACCAGAAGATAGTTGTTGCACACTCCTGTTTATTGCAGCACTATTTACAATAGTCAAAGTAAGGACTCAAACCTACATGCCCCTTGTGGGATGAATGAATAAAGAGATTATGGTATATTTATACAGTGAAAAACCACTCAGCTATAAAAAGGATAAAGTCTTGTCATATGTAGCAACATGGATGGAACTAGAGAATACTATTTGAGTGAAACAAGCCAGACACAGAAAGACAAATAACACATATTCTTAACTCATTTATAAAAACGGGTTAAGTCAGCCAGGCTCGGTGGCACACACCTGTAATCTCAGCAACTTGGAAGGTAAAGGCAGGAGGATCACAAGTTCAAGGGCAGACTCAGCAACATAGCGAGATCTGTCTCAAAATTTAAATAAATAAATATATATTAATAATTATAAAAAGATAAAAATAATTAAAAAACAATAAAAATGCAGTAATAGGGATTTTTAAGCACTTCCTTTTTGTAGTTATAAATGGTCACTTAGAGGGGTTCAGCCATGGTTATTCAAAGATTCCATGCTGTGTCAATTATATTATAAAGACTTGCCATAAAAACAACAAGAAGATTTGCTGATAGTGACTGAAGCCACAGTGTGGAATACTGGAGAGTGACTTCAGTGATGTAACTCCTGTGACACTGTGACAGGAGAATTAATGGCTGAGGTATTTAAAATTTGCAAGGGGCAAATGAGGTAAAATATTGAAAGATCTTGAGGGATACTATGAAAACCCTAATATATATATATGCATTTACATAAATATACATAACATACAACACACATTAGTATCTTAGTCTCTTTTTATTGCTATAACAAAATACCTGAGATTGGGCAATTGGTAAAGATTAGAAGTTGTTTGGCTCTTGGTTCTGGAGTCTGGGCAGTCCAGCAGCATGACAAAAGCATCTTTTTGGCATCATAACATAACAGAGGGCATTGCACGGTGAAATTGAGCAAGTGTGCTGGTTTGGGTCTCTTCCTCTTCTTAAAAGCCCACTACTGCCATTCTCATGACCTCATTTAGTCTAATTACCTCCCAAGGTCCCCACCTCCAAATACCATCAGCATGTGAATTTGGGGACCAGGTTTCCAACATGTGAATATTTGTGGACACATTCAGATCGTGGCAGTTCCATTAATTGAAACATAAGCATAAATAAAGTATGCTTAATTTTTAAAAACTACAATACTACCTTACGTGTCTTAAACTGTAATTAATCCAATACTAGTAATTTGTACTAAACCTCTCTTGTCTGCTAAAAAAATTTAAGTCTTTGTCTTCCCTGATTTCAACAAGATACTTTGTTTTCCAAAAGTATCTTGGAAACAAAAGATAAAATTTGTAAAAAAAAAAAAGATAAATTTGTATTGTTTTAGAAAATAGGCAAAGATAATTTATTTTGCTTGTGTTTATGACTTTGATGATTCAGAATTATTTTATATTGCTTGCTTCCCTTTTCTGGGTATAGAAATTAGCAATCCAGATGGTTAATATATAAACAATATAAGTTATGCTTAGTTAAATTATTTATTATAGCCCAGGAGGTTCCTAGCTCACTTTAGCACCTGCGTCCATCTGTTGATGGCTTTGCATGTTACCATTGTGCAAGTTTGTGCTTTCAGTGTTTTTACACGTCACAGCCTCCACCTCCCTTACACATGTGGAGGACACTTCTAAGGCTGTATTAACCATTGTGCCTTTCCAAACTCTATTGTAAAACTTTGATAATCCCAACCTGCCTTCAGTTTTACCTTTCTTTTTATTCCTAATTCAATTTTTTCCTTGTTATTGCTCTTCTCAAAAGAAATGCCTTGAAACTTGTAGAATAAAGACTAAGAACTCGAGCTGTGTGGAGGCTGAGTATATAGCTATTGATCTTGGATAAAAGCTTCCACCTCAGTTTTCTTATCTATAAAATGAACTATGAATGAGATTAAAACATAACCCATTTAGCACCATGCCTGACACTGCATTAAGTACTGGTCACTATTCTTATTATTCACGTATTTTGGAAAAAATTCTCATAAGTGTAGATAGGCATATTTAAAAGGAAAGTTGAATACTATTTCTAGAATTTCACATGGGTCCTTTGGAGGAAATATCTGTTTTAATTTTAGCAGCTAATTATTTATGTGAAAGGACACACAGTAAAATGTGTAGTTGTTATGGCATGGTTGTTTGGGGTTCACTTTCAGTCTACCTCACTGGATCCTAATTGAAACTCTGGATCCCAAATAGCTGAAGGGAAGTTTCTCTCAATGCTGGTCTGGATTCTTTTCTGTTCTCCTGGTTACTTGTTACACTGTGATCACTTTGGAACTCTGCCATCACATCTGTCATTGTTCCACATGGTTCAGGCCAGTCCACATGCATGGTCTCTGGGTAGAAAGACCAAACACTGACACTCCCATCTCAACCTGTGTGCTAGACTATATGTGTGCTCCTCCCAGCAGCCTGTGGGCTAGGCCAGTATTCCTGATTATATGCAGTTTACAGTTTCTGAATCAAAAATCATCAATTTTTTTTTTAATATGAGCATACTTAGGCAGCCAATGGAACAGATGAATATGATTAATCTGGATAATCCTGAAAATTCAGGGCAAATGGCTGGTATGGTTACAGTGTCGTGTGGTAATAATGTAGAGATAGAGATACTTTGTGAAGGATTAATCTTGCACAAAAATCTACACACCTGCCAATGGGATTCAAGTCTCTTTCTCTCCTGTGCTTGTGTGTGTACAGCTTCTGTATGGAAAAAAAAAAAAAACTGGATATATACACTCACATCATCCTGTTTTTATGATAGTACAGATTTAACATGCACTCACATAAATCTTTTGCATGTGAACCAATTCAGAAGTAACTGTGCAGCTGCTTGATTGGCCCAAACATCTTGTTTCCAATTCCTTTAAAAGAAGTTTTTACTAAAGTCCATGGAAGAACTAATTCAAGCTTCTTTAATATAGTTTAGTTTGTAAAGAGTTAGAATTTCAAACTGTTTCAGTTGGTCAGTGTATATCCTTATAAAACTGAATATCCCATTCATAGTCTTTTGTTATGCATCCTTGAATTATCTTCCATGATTTTTATAGTACATTTTATATGCTTTATAGTAGTAGTTTATAATCATTTAATTCCATGTAATTTACAGTAATTGTTTCTGAAGCGAGGAAACTCCTTCTGCAAAAATCACACATTTATGTCATATAAAATACAACTTTTATTCACATATGAAAGGGATCCTTCACTTTACTCTTTTCCTGTCAGTGTCATTTGATTACAGAATTAATAGTCTCATAAAGCCTCAGGTAATATATACAAAGAACGAAGTGGAAGTCTTTTCTAACCTCCTTGTTGCTCCCAACCTCAAAGGGTAATCTCTGTTTACAGTTCAAGTATTCCCTGGCAGCAGATGTTTTTGTGTGCCTGTGCAGACATATAGATGTCTTCCTGGAAAGACTGATGCTCACATTCTTGAGGAGTTAGGAGCATTGCCTTTTGAAAAAAATTGAGTTTGACGATGTTAGTCATTATGTTTAAAGGGAGTGATTTTAATAAACACTGACAGGTCATTTTGTGGTAGGCCAGCTTTCCAAGTTACTAGTTTGAAAGAATAGTATTTTGTAACAGGTGTAAAATCAAAGGCATTTTGTGAAATATTTTGCCTTTGATTTTCTGTATTTTGCCTTTGTATTTTCTGTATTTTGCAGTGTCCATGGATAATTTGTTTACAGACAGTGCAGTATTCAAGGAAGATGGAAAAAACAGCCTGTGTCAGCTAAAGAAATAAAACTGTTAATCCCAAATTGACAATTGAAAGCCCTTTAAAGTTACTTGTTACTCTCATGATTACAATTCACCCAATCTGTCATCTCATTCCAGTTTATTAGTAGTGGAATCTCTTAGGTGACTCTTTGAACCCTCTGTATTAAGTTCTGAAGTTGTTCATAGAGATTTCCTGTTGCTAGGAAATACAAGTTATTTGGTGTTTGATACTGTAAGTCACAGTGGTTAACAGGGCTGAAGGGAGGTCTGTAAATGTCCCATTTTTTCTCTTTGGAGCTAATTTGTCCTGTTCACGTGTCCTTCCTGCCTTGATACACTTGTCACAGGAAAAAAAAATTGCACAGTGTCTAGAAATTAAGCCTCAGATGTCAGGATTTTGTCATGTAAAAATATCTGCTCAAATGCAAGATTAAAAATAGTAAAACTTGTAAGGAAATTTAGGTCTCTTCAAATCTGTTGTGAAGGAAGGCAGTATATAAAATATATGAATTAAAATCAAGAATTTTATTCTAGGTAATTGTTATGACTAGTAAAATTAATATTATTTTCTGTAGGCTAGTTTAATCATGCCTCTCTTTTTATTTTGTCTTTTTAAAAATTTTTATTTATTTTCAAATTTGAATGTTTTACTAGTATAACATTTTTTGCCCCTAAAAATAATTTTCTACACTTTTCTCCTGGAATGAGGATTTCACATGTTTGAACCAGATCTCTGGCTTCATGGAGTTCATGGTCTCTAAGGGAGAGGGATAATTTGGCCACTGCAGTGAATCATGCCCAAGATCAGTGCTATGGGAACTCAGGCAGAAGCCTTTCCTCATCTGTGGTGCACAGCTGGGAGGTGCTGTAGAGGCAGGCTTCCCAGGGTGGAGACCTCTAAGCTAATGCCTGAGAGTCAGACACACATCAGTCAGGCAAAGAGCAGTGAGTGAGCTTGGGGAGTGAGTGGCCAGACACCAGCAGCATCTGTAAAGTTCTGGCCATGAAAGAGACAAGGACACAGTCAAGGATCTGATAGAAGTTTAGTCTGGCTGGATCATAGAGGAGTTATAGAAATTTATTATGAAAGTAATACATGTTCATTTTTTAATTAAAAAATATAGCAAACAAAACATGCATCATCATTAATGTCAAACTGCAGTTAACTTCTGTGAATATTTTGCTATTTTTGTCATGCCTTACATTTGCATTTATAAGAAGCACATGTGATCTTTGTTTGGCTTAGAAAATAGATATGTATAAAAGTGTAAGATGCATGCACATATATGAAAACATTTTAGGTAAAGTTGGGATCATGCCGACATGTTACTTGTTACCTGCTTTTTTTCACATTATAATATGCTTAAATATTTTTAATGTCCTTAGATGTCATTGTATTTTAAGTGAGTTATTTTTAAGTTGGAATGTTTTATTTTTATGAATAAAAATGTATTTTTCAAGTTGACCATCTCAATTTTTCTCTGCAGGAAGAATGTTTCTTGAACCTAGAGGCTCCTATATCCAGAGTGTGCGGGTACGACACACCATTTCCTCACATTTTTGAGCCATTTTACATCCCAGACAAATGGAAATGCTATGATGCCCTTCGAAAAATGATCAACTATTGACTACAAAGGTAGGTACCCCGCATTTTGAGAAAGTTTAACGTCAGCCCCTGACATTCATGTACTGTTACTCAAGGATCAATAGTCATCAGTGTGTTACATTCTGATAAACAGCAACTTTCAGAACAAAATGTATGCTTCTTAAAATAAATCTTTACTAGTATGTTCACATTTAATAGAAACATGTCAAGCATATATATATATGTGATTTCTAGAAAGCATTATTCAGCGTGTTAACACATTGAATAATAAAACCACATACTACGTTCCAAATTTTACCTTCATTTCTGTATGCTTTTCCAACTATTTAAAGTATTCATGAATAGGTATAATTTCTGTTATTTAGAAATGCCCCCTGGAGCACCATTAGCTTAAGCTCTTGTTTATCACATGATGATTTATAACATTCTGAAATTCACCCTTGTATTGTCTGAAAAATAGATTCATTGAGTAGAATACTTCCTTACTGAGTATAAGGGAAGTTTTAACTGAGAAAAAAAAACCAAACAGAAATAAGCAACCCACTGAAAACATTTGTTGAGGCAAATAGAAAAAATTGTTACAATCATAATCTTTCTAACTTTGCACAAAATTATAAGCAGATTAAATTCTTCAGTGAACAGTGTGTACAGCTTCTGAAAATTTGTTTTTTTCTGTTATGTTTGATAACATGTATTAAAATGCAATTTTTGAGAAGAAAAAAAAAAGAAATAAGCAACCCAATACCACTATCATTTCTAGATCCTTTTTTTGGCAATTGAATGCTTTTTAAATTTTGAATAACAGATAATATTTATTCATAATAATTTTTGAAGTCATGCTTTTCAGCCCCATCAGCAGTGTCATTCTAACAGAAATAAATAACATAAAGAATTATTAAATTAGTTTTTCAGGGTTTTAATGTAGAGATTGCTATCACAGACATTCTAATTTTGAAATGTTTCAAGATGAATAAATGGAATTAGGTAGTTTACATTTTAATATGTAAGTTGTCCAAAAAAAAAAAATAGATTTTGAAGATCCATTCTTTTTCAAAAGAATAGGCTGTAAAATAACATATCCTATACTTTTTAAATATACGAAATACTATAATTTTTGAATACTGCATATGTATTATAAAGCTAGTTTACCTAAAACCAGAGAGAGATGTCTTTACATTGGTACAAACACAAATCATGGGCCACTATGTTATTATAATCCCCACATTTTTTTGTATCTCTTTTCATAGAATATTGTTATAGGTGTAGATTTGGGATGTTAGACCTCACATCTCAGTACTCTCTCAGAAATGCAGCCATAGATACTGTATTTCTGATGTCCTCTTATTGCCTGTGAAAGCAGCTGGCTACTACAGTAAGCCACACAGCAATGGTGAGCAAGCTTCCTCACTTTGGCTGTCCACATCATTCCCTTCCGTGGGTCATCCACATGGCAAGTTAAGGTACTAGTGGTGGCGACCACATGTTGGTTTTAAATTTGAATTATGCTACTGCTGCTCCTCTTCCAACTGTTCCTCCTCCTCCTCTTTCTGTGGTGGTACTGGGGATCATGCCAGGCAAGGACTCCACTATTGACCTGCAGCTCACATTTGTTTTTAAACATGAGAAAAGAGTTTTAACCTATACTGAAACTATGATAGAATAGCTTTTCTGTGCTAGAAATTAAATGAGATATTAAAGTATTTGTGCATACAACTGAGAATGTTTTTAATTGTTACTGATTTCTTTTACAGAAAAAAAAGGAAGATTATGACTACATACAGAAATATTTTTCTGAATTTTTGTATTTTCTCAGACTTATCTCCTCTTGAAAATAGAGTTTTTATGAAATGAATAATCATGGATATTGACTGAAGAATTATAAATTAATTACTGTATTAACAGAAATGAATTGATTATTTCTATTTAGAGCATTTCTGATTAACTTCTTAAAATGTTCCACATGCTACTAGCAATAAATTCTGCTTAACCACATTGACAAATATCAGATGTGGCACCGTATTCAATAAAGCAGTCAATTTATCTTCAGGTTGCGTCTGTCCTCTTTTTCCTTTAGTAAAAAGGAATTTTGTTGCAGGTTGTTAACTTGCTAATTAAATATGAATTAAAATGAACTATTTACTCTAGAAATGCTGATGTTTCAACTTTATTGTATGTGGTTTAGTTCTTTATGGCCAAAATGTTTGGATGTTGGCAAGAATTCTGTAGTTTTCCCTCTTGCCTCAACAAGGGTACGCATGGAAGGACCTACCACTTCTCCAGATTGTGGTGGTGGAGGATCCTCCCTGTGCCTCACTCCTTTACTTTGGGAGATAAATAGCCTGATTCCGTTTACTATAATATTGGCTGGCTATAGCTGTAGTTGTAGGTTTTTTTGTTTTTGTTTTTTAGTTTGATGTTGCAAAGCAGATATTTTTCCATGTTTCTTATATTATTGTGTAAATTAAAAGAAAAACATCACAATGAAGTTTTACTCAGCCATAAAGAAGTATGAAATCATGGCATTTGCTGGTAAATGGCTGGAAATGGAGAACATCAAGCTAGGTGAAATAAGCCAGACTCACAAAAAATCAAGGGTTGAATGTTTGTCTCATATGTGGAAGTTAGAGAAAAATAAAGGAAAGAAAGTAGTGACTGGGACAGGGTCAGAGGTGGGGAGGTATAGGATATCATAAAGATATAAGGAAGCTCAATGGAATAGAAGGAAATTAAGGGTGAGAGAGATGGAGAGATGGGAAAGGGGAGGAAATATGTAATGAATTCAACAAAATAATGTTATAAGCATATATGAATATACCACAGGGAAAGTACCATTCAAAAATAAACAAATAAATGAACAAAAGGAATATTTGTAAAGGAAGGAGAATAGGGGGAGGGAAAATAGAGCCGGGTCGGGGCTGAAATTAAATTCCATACATGCATAATTTTGTCAAAGTGAACCCAACTACTATGTACAAGTACTATGTATGCTGTAGTAAGAAAACAAAGGAAGGAAAATTTAAAATGAAAAAAGGTTAACAGCAACAAAGGGCTTCCACAGGAGCAGCCTCCTTCTTGGGGACATTGTCAGGGTCTCTTGTTGGTTCACTCTGCCTCCTATGCCCCTTACCGTAGTTCTAGAAGGCTGGAACCACCCAAGGACCCCCTGCAGATCCCCTCAGCTCTGGCCCTGCTCTTAGCTGTTAGACCTGCCACCCCTCCCATCATCTCAGAAGCATTTCCTCTCATGGGTCCCAGCAGACCCCAAAAGAGAAACGGGGTTGTCATGTTTTCCTTTCTCTATAAACCTAAAAATATTGGACATTTCCCTGTGATTACAAGGGTGTATGCTCCTCTAAACTGCAAAATAAAAAGCTGTATCCTGTATTTTTTTTCTCACCAGCAGTTGGTGGAGGATAAATAAAGTAATATATGTAGGTTGCCAGAAGTTTGGAGGCAAAGTAAAGGCCCTTGATCATAGACTCTGGATGATAGTGGGCTCAAAGAATGAGCCAGATTGCTTCTTAGAGGTAAAAAATGAAGCCCTGACCTTGGGTTAAAACCTGAACAGTATAGAGAAAAGATGTAGTTTGTCAGTTGCAAGTTTGGAAAAGATTTAGGGAATCCAGTTGGCTCACTGCACAGGACATTCTGGAGTTTAAGATGCCAAAACTCAGTAAGGACCTTGGCTTCCACCAAGAGCTCAGGCATCCTGCAGGGAACTCTGCACTCACCAGTCAGTGTAGCAGAACAGGAAATGCACAGCAGTCCACCGTACCTGGAGCGATGATGGGTCCTATTTGAACATAATGGTTTTAGTTGAACTTTTTTTTTAGTTGATATTATTTATGACTCCAGTTAGATGTCTTTATTATGTTGTATTGCCATTGCATCTTTTTAATATGGTTTTTTCATACACGTTGGTTATTTTAAGAATTTTACCTTAGCTATTTAAATTTTAGCTTATTTAACTCTATTTTAAAAATAACAAACATGAAGATAGCTCAGGATAAGTTATACACTAAGTGCCAGAGTCTAAGAGCACCTTCAGTTGGCACTGTAGACCCACCGGTCACTACCCACTTCCCATCCATAATAAACAGCTTGTAGTTAATGCTAAATTCAGTCTACAACTCAAGGCATGTACATACATACCTCTACATAATGGTCAAAATATGTATTTTTTACATGAAACAAATGTTCTGTAAATAAGAAGATAATGGCAAGAAGATACTCAAGATCTTAAATGAATGCTGAGTTCAAACTCTCCCACAGTTCTCTGTCTCCATATAGTAAGTCTGCTCCTTGTGACAATGTGGATAGAGAAGCTAATTTAATTTTCTAGGGTTCAAATTATTCAATTCCTTTAGGAAAAATATACGATAATATCCAGGTTCTGTAGAACTGATAGACATTATCCAAGAACTGATAAGACATTATCCATTATCTATACTGGATAGACAGTATCCAAGGCTGAACTAAATAGCCCTGTGTACATCAGAAAAAGAAATGAGGAATATGATCTAGAAAGTAACCTCAGTTCAATCCATTAGGTTTATAACCCATCATCTAGAAACTCTTGGTGTGGATTTTTAGAAGGGGCCCACTGAAGGTACACATTTTGTTTAAACAAATCCCTTTCTCTTTAACTTGTGTGCATTGGACACGTGGTTTCTGGCTGTCTGGCATCCTACCCCCACCGTCTAGTAACAGCACTACTGTTTGTTTAGAGAACTTCCTCTCCCACCAGTCCTCCTGCCCTTCCTCTCTGGAGGGGTGGCCAAACCCAGTACTTTTCAGCATTGGCCACAGAGATGACCCTGATCCAGACCTAGGCCCAGCCAGGTGCTTCAAAGCAGAAATTCAGGTTACTTAATGGCTGTAACAAAAGTTGGATAGCTCAGTCTTGTCAATGATGCTGCATTCTAAAAGACTGGTTCTTGAATATTTACTTGCTTCAAGTACAACAAGGATACAACTGATAGATGCTATCAAGCTGGGCACACAGATGAGGTAACCCTTAGTAGGATTCTGAGGAATGAGGAACATGGCCCCAAAGGAGCCATGTTGAAATTTCCAGGGGTATGTAAAGTTTGGAGATCCTAATATACTCCCCTGGGCTATCAGGTTTGGAAAGCAATAGAAAATATTCATATATGGACAAAGCTTTAGAGAACTTAGTACCCTGATTTCTCCTTAAATATACTTATTAAGGATATTTACCAGAAACATGAGAGGTTAAACAATAACAAGAATGAGAAAACTGTAGCTAGAAGGACTGTGAGAGTGGAAGTAAGTTAAACAAAAAGGCATATATCTATATAATTTTCTTAAATAAATTTGTATGTGAAATAAAGATTTCATGTTATAAGAAAATGGTGATCATAAATACAGCACTTATCACAAAAGACTGGAGTATTACATTTACCAAATAGAATTCAAAAGTTCTAAACTCTTCATTTTCAGCAAAAGGGAGTGTAACTTAACTATTCTGCTGTTAACCTGGAAAGTTTAATGTTGTTTAAATGCTTTTAAAAATCAAGTTAACTGTGGATAGAATTAAAAGCAGTGTATGTGTTTTCCACATCACTGCAGAGTTCAATACTTAATATACCAGTTCATTCCACATTTAGTGGGGGACTGTTAGAGGCCAGGCACTGGGTTAGATTCTTAGGTGGAAAGTTAACTAAGTTAACTAAGAAACACAGTCCCTGCAACAAAATAAAAAGCAAAACAGCTGAAAACAATACCCTCAAACCAAACCAAACAAACAAAAAAACCCCCAACAAAATAGAACAATGAAAGAAAAAAAGAATAAAGCAAGGACAAATAAAATAATTAAGACAAAAAAATGTTATAGAGTAACCTCCTAGTTAATAAGAGAGAACTTAGGTTGGATTAAGAAGCAATTCACGTAAAAGCTGTTTATGACAAATAGTCTTTGTAAGACAAACGACCAGATGGAAGTGAAACAGGACCAACGCAGGCTTTTATTCCAAGAAATACGCTCCCGGACCAATTTCCCGCCCAGTCACCAGGCTCGAACAGGTCGGGAAAATGGTGCTGTGCCTCGTGTTACACAGGGTTATATGGCCTCTTCCCATCTGGAAGAGGCAGGCTTGAGGCCAGGAAGAGGTGTTGACTTAGAGTCCAGTGTCTTCTGAGATTGGTTTCGATGCAGCTGGTGATGTCAGATCCCTTCGGGTATGAGCCGAGAGCCATAGAGCTTCTCCTATTAAGTTCACTACTTCTTCCCTACAGATCACTGGGGGCCGCCATTTTGGTGTGCTTGACGCATGCGTGCTGCGCTCGTCGCATGCGTCGCATGTGTGCTACGTTTGTCGCGCG
>CM053406.1:69361724-69417612 GCA_028644305.1 Xerus rutilus | reverse complement strand
GACTATTAAAACCAACCATGTTTTCTGACTACTTCCAAATTAATAAATATTACAACTACTTGTAAATTAAAAAGCACCTGGCTTAGTAACTATGACCCAAAAGGGAAATGTAAAAGCAAATACAAAATATTTAGAACATGAGATCCCTGGTGTGCTTCAACCAAGCTTCTATTTAGAGGTAAATTCATAGACCTTAAATCTTTTAAAGAAGAAAACTAAAAATCTAAGTAAGCAATAATAAAAGAGAGAAAAAGCACAAGAAGAACAAAATCTAAAAGCAGAAAGCTCTAAATGAGAAAAACAAAATTCAAAAGTTATTTTTTCATAAAATGAATGTTTTCTTTTTTCTTTATAATATCTTATCCTGTTATAGTGGAACTGTTTTTATGTAACATGGTGTCTGCATATAATGACCACATCAGTGCTGTTGTCTTTATTTGGCCCTATACTAAAGAGCTTTTCTTTGAGGGGGAGGAAATTGTACGATTTAGTAGTTTACCCATGGTGTTGGTGAAGAAAGATCTTTATTATTAGTATATTTCAGTTCACCATTTTAATAAAATAATTACTTTGTCTTGATTTGCTAAAAGTTCTTCAGTTACTTCTTGAGGCCTCCTTGGCTACTTGTGTTTTATTTACTACAGACTTATAAAATTCAGTGGCTATGAGGAGTTGGAACAATTATTTAAGAAATTGTTTTTTGATCATTTGAAACATTCATTCATCCATATCTCTTGTGCCTCATCCCATCCTTAGTGTTCTATTGGCTCCAGAAGGCCAGAGGGTTTGGTTCCATTTGTTTACTACCAGTTCCACAGAGCCTAGAATAATGCTTGCACTAACTATCAAAGTTTCTTAGTATGTTGCTGGATGAGTAAAAGAATGGAAATGTAGGCCTGCATCCTACCTCGTATCTGGGAAGAACTTAGGACGCTTTTTGGTTAGTGTACACATTTAAAATGATGTTTTGATCATTTGGTATTCTATACAAGCTCCTATTAATTCCACCAAACTCATGGAGTTGTATAGATTGAATATCTCTTATCCAAAATGCTCAAGAAATGTTTTGAATTATGATTTATTTTGGACTATTTGCATACAAGATATCTTGTTAATGGAACCCAAGTCTAAACACAAAATTCGTGTTTCATCTATACCTCCTACATATAACCTGAAGGTAATTTTAGACAATACTTTGAATAATTTTGTGCGTGAAGGAGTTTGTGGACACTGACCCATGAGAAAGTCAAGGTGTCACTAAACTCAGCCACTGTGTGGACTCTTTGACTGTGTGGCGTCACCAGCTTTCTTGACTCTGAATTCATGTGCTATTAGGGAACAGTCATTTTCTTATACTTATTCACACCCAAGAGCTTGACAGTAAAAAATATGGCATAGCATTAAGGCAGTGAAAAAATCATGTGTTCAGGGTAACCAGTCACATAATCCCTGTGTGAGCCATTAGACAACAGCAGCAAACACAGGCATATTCAGACTCCTCCTGCAATGCTGTGTTTGGTTTATAGGGTTTTTTTGCACACTGCACCTTCATTTGTGTGTGTGTGTGTGTGTTTTCTTCTTCTTTTTTTAAATTGTGAGAAGAAATATTAGAAGCAGCTAAGAAGCCAGGCAGTGGGTCCTTTGGGAATAAGAAGGCATTGTGCGGGGTGGCTTTTTTAAATGTTTCCTTCAGTTGTCTGCCTCGTTAGAGACAGTTCTTGTCTTAGAAGTCCTTGATTTTATAAACCAATTTCTTGTTCTGTTATAAATGCCCACTCCTCTAGTACTTCCATAAGCCCATTATACAATCTGACCATATTGTCCACAGGCGCTTTCTCTGCAGGGTTAACATTTGCTTCATCATCACTATTATGGGGACTTGATGCAGAACCATTTTGGCTATTTCATCATTGATCAATAAATGAACAACTAAGCTGGGCGTGGTGGTGCAAGCCTGTAATCCCAGGATTTAGGGAGGCTAAGACAGGAGAATCGTGAGTTCAAAGCCAGCCTCAGCAATGGCAAGGCACTAAGCAACTCAGTGAGACCCTGTCTCTACATAACGCACAAAATAGGGCTGGGGATGTGGCTCAGTGGTCAAGTGCCCCTGAGTTCAATCTCCAGAATCCCCAAAATAAGTAAATAAATAAATGAACAACTAGAGCTTCATTATTGACAAAGATTTCCTTATCTACTTTCTGCTTGCCGGCCAACTCCGAAGGTATATATTTTACATACAGAAGGAGGTCAGACATCTTTTTTTTTTTTTTTCATTTTAACATATGAAATCCTTCAAAGTCACTGTCTTATCCATCGACATCACCAAACACAAGTGCAGACCAGTGGTTGGTTGTCCAGACATGCACAATTGTGCCTTTTAGTTACGGCGCTGCAAGCACTGGCATTGGCATGTATGGCATCTTTCTAGCTAAACTCCTTTTCAAAACCTTCCACACCTATGTCTCTGTTCCCTGCTGCTAACATGTGCTTCCAGAAAATGCTTTTGTATTTACTCTTCATTGATCAAAGATACCCTAGCCACAAGGCTGAACTAATGAAGTCACGTTTGGGAGAAGGTAAATGAAATAAACGTTACTTTCAATGAGAATTTCAGCTGGAGGATGAGTAGAACAATTGTGAAGAAATAACAAAATCGTACAGTAATCTTCCAGTCCAGCTTCCCTGCAGTGAGCATAAACTGCTGGTACAAAATGGTTGTGAAACCAATCAGAAAAGAGGTTCCTGGTGATCCATGGCTTTTTGTTAGCATAATAATGTACTGGTAAGACATTAACTCTTTTTAATAAAAACAGTGAGGATACAAACTTTCGCAAGGCTGCCTTAGTAAGCCTCGGTACATTAGAAAGTCCCAGCATAGTTACAGGGCATCCTTCATTTCTGTAGGGGCTGTCTCCTCTGTTGTAGTCTGTGTCTTTCTGGGCAATAATGCCAGAAGAGTGATGTTTCGTCAGCACTGTAGATTTGTTCTGGCATCTGATTTTCATCAACTATGACCTTGGCAAACTTGTCAGTGAATTTCTCTATTGCTTTGTAATCAGCTGTACGTTATTGCCACAAAACTTTAAAAAATTAATGTCATGTCTTTTCCTAAATTTCTACAACCAGCCTGTTGGATATTTGCAGTTCTTTTCAATTTTTGTTTCATCATGATGGATCTTTGCTTGTTTCATGATCAGCATACCATTCAGTGAGTAGCACTTTGAAACTTAGAGATCCACTGTTTGAGTACATGATTGAGAAAATCTTTAGATTTTTGGAGTGTTTTCCTATTTTCATTAACTTCAATTCATCATCTTCAGCATAGAACTTAAATAGTTCATCCTTCTGTTTCTTCAGGTCAGATAGTTCATCCTTCTGTTTCTTCAGTCTGGTCACTCCCACCAGACTCTTCCATACACTGTTTCACACTAACACCACTGTCCACTTTCTCCAATAGTGTGAGTATCCGTGCTAGAGAGAAACATAAATCTTTCCTCTTTTTTTCATCATTGTTGCCCATGGGTACATTTGGAGCCCTCTTTGACATTTTCAACAATATTTCTATCCCATAGAGCAGAGGATAAGCAAAAACAAAACAAAAAAAAGTGTGTGATTTTAGATGTGAGGTGTTCTCCAAAAGTTCATGTATGAGTCAATGCAAGAAAATTTAGAGGTGAAATGATCAGGTTATGAGATCTTAACCTAATCAGTACATTAATCCACTTGAGCAGACTAACTGGGAAGTAACTATAGGCAGATGGGGTGTAGGTGGAGGAGATGGGTCGCTAGAGTCATGCCTTTAGGGTGTATTTATTATCCCTGCTGAGCAGAGCTCTCTCTGATTCCTGATGGCCATGTTTTCCTCTGCCATACTCTTCCACCATGATGCTCTGCCTTACCTCTGGTACAGAGCAATGGATTGGACCACTGTATGGACTGAGACCTCTGAAACCGTGAGCTCCAAATACATTTTTCCTCCTTTATATTGTTCTTGTCAGATCATTTGGTCATGGTGGTGAAAAAGGGGACTAAAACACAAAATAACACAAAAATCAAGATAGTGCTTATAGGCTTTGGCTCACTTGGGGCATTGTGAGGAACCTGCTGTTGGTGTGATAACCTGCACATAAAGCATTTTATTATCTTGAGCCTGTGTTTTCATGGGGAAATCTGCATGTGCACAGAAAAGATAGCTGAAAGGGGCTGAGGCAGTCTTTCTTTCACTTGGGAATGCTGAATACATTGTATTCTGTGCACCTTTGTGTGTGTGTGTGTGTGTGTGTGTGTGTTTCTGAGGAGGGGTGTGACTGGGGATTAGAATTCAAGGCCTTGTGCATGCAAGGCAAGCACTCTACCAACTGAGCTATATTCCCAGGCCTACACCTTGTGTTTTGACTGTGACCCATTACCTGAGGTCAGGTGTAGAATTTTTACTTCTGGTGTTACATTGTTGCTAAGAAAGTTCAATTCTGAAGCAATTTTGGTTTCAGATTTTCCAGCTGGGGATATTCAACTTGTACTTCATTTTTACAAGAATTTCAGAAATAGGAACTGTCCTTCATGTAGAGCTAAACTGCAGTGGGCTCTAGGAGATAGATGTTGTTTCTATATTTTTAAGATCTTTGAAATTAGATGAATTTCGAAACCATGTATTTGTTAAGCAGTCTATGGCAACACTGTACTTTAAAATGTATATGCATATAGACAAACTAGAATACACTGTTCATTCAGAACTGTTGATTTAGGAGTGATGAGATTGAGGGTCACTTTTTGTTGTTGTTATTTCCTTAATTGTTTCTGTTCTTGTAGTCACTAATAAAGAGTTGGCCTATTGCAAAGTAGACCTCCCACTGTCCATGTCTGTGATATCCCCTATCTTCTGGTGGATAGAATCTGTAGACTGGAGACTGGGCAGTGGTAGGGCACCAGCTCACTGGCCATAATAACTGGTCAAGAGATAGAAGGTGGCCAAACTGGGTCAGTCATCAGGATTATTTATTTATTTATTTTTACTTGGAATTGAACACAGGGCCTTGTGTATGCTAGATAAGTGCTCTACCATTGTGCTACAACTCCAGACCCTTCAGGAGTTTTGAACCAACAGACCTGGAGAAATTTAAGGCCACTTTCTCTGTGGAGGAAGGCCATCGTTATCTGAAAAAGAATGAAAACACTGCAATGAATGAGAGTTGCAACGCAAGAGGGGATCTTCTGGCCGTGTTCCAGCCCCCAGTCAGTCACCTCCCAGGCCAGCCCCACTTCTGCCAGGTACAGCCTCTCGTGTTTCACTCTTCCTTTCATTCTGTAAGGAATCACTCCAAGGTCCTTCCAATAAACCACTATTTTCTTTGTTCAAGTTGTGTTTCTGTTGCTTGCAAGTAAAAGCATCCCAATTCAACCATTCTAGTGCTTTAGACTACATTAAATTTGAAAAGGAATGAAGTACATTTTGGGTAAGTCTTCCACCTTTGGATAAGTTTGTATATTAAACTTAACTTTTTCTAATCTGTGACATACAGGTTAGCTGCAAATATTGTGTTAATTAGAAATAAAATAAGTGAATTTTATTTTTAGCCTGAAAGTTGAATGCTGGAAACCCCCTTTTAGGAAAATGAGCAGTCCCACAACATCTGTCTTTTAGAAACTTTGCTCTTTGGAAGCTTCTTCACATGGAGTTTTTAATTGCAGTCATGAGACCTTAGAAACACTGTTAAACTTTACTATAAGTTGCAGAAAAAAGCTGACCTTGAACTTGTGATCCCACACCGGCCTTCCAAGCCACTAAGATTACAGGAGTGTGCCACTGCCTGGCTTTATTTCATTTTTTTAAATGAAGATTTCATAGAGGTTAGAGAATAGTACAGTGAATGTCTGTGTACCTTCCACTTGACAGAGAAATTATAAAGTACAATTCTTTCTTAGGTTTTCCTAACCCATAGTGAAGTTAACACCCTGTTAGTGTAACAAGTAGCATTAAAAAAAAAAAAAATCTGTCGCAAAAGCTAGACAGCCACACAAGGGTTTCTCCAATTATTTTGGGGAATTGCTTGAGGGTTGCTTTCAAACACAGTCCATTTGAACCACCTCATGGAGTTCATCATTTTCTCTAGCTATGGCTCTAGCTTCCTGCAGAAATGTCTGCTGCTAGCAATTCTGGAGGTAACCTCAGGGTTTCAAGTGTCATTCCCAGCTGACACTGGCCTGAAGCTCCCCTGAAAGCTTCTTGTAGGTGTGGATGTTATTGATGCTATTCTTCATTGTGCTTGTGGAGTGGTGGCTGTGTTCTGTGTTTTCTTGGGAACCCCATTGGAGTATGTGGGTTCCAAAATAGTGTGGTCCTTCTCCTCCAACATTTCATCTGTATTTGGTCATACAGTTGTTTATCCAATGTGAGAAGGGGCTGCTCTGTTCCTCAGTATAAATAGAGACATTGGCTAACTTGCCCCTCCGACGTGCCAGCCTGGATGAAGTTGCATCCCAACTTCGTTTGCTCTTCTAAGAAAAGAGCCCATATCTATCAGATTTATTTGATGTTATTTTGTGCACAGGGAGGATTTTAATGTAAATTTTGGAAAAATTGCCTAGAAAAGAATGAAACAAGTGGTTTATGATTTATGGGACATCCATAGGATTAAATACAATGTAGAATTTGCAAGTAATGATTATGGAAATTATGTAACAACATGAAACATGCTCATTATATACTTTTAAGTGAAAAAATCAGGATCCAAAATCATATGTATATCATGATTGTGACTATTATTACTTATGGTTACAACTATTATTTCTTAGGTTCATACTTGCAAAGGAATGCTTAGAGAATGTAACAGCAGCGTTAGGGTGAGGATGAGTAAAAGAGAATTTATTTCTTAGCATGTATATTACACATAGTAGTACTTACTATGTACTTTACCAAATTGCTACCAAGTATTAAGCATTGCGTAACTTACCTATTCTTTAAAACACTACCCCAAAGCATGAAAAGTACTACAGAATCTTTTTGGTACCCATGTGATTACTTCAAGAATCTGAAATAAAATACAATAATTTTTTTTCTCTCTGTCAAACTCTTTCAACACATGTGCATGTGTTTGCATGTGCACACACACACACCCCACCAGTGATTTGTTAGGAAGACTAAAGAAAAATAATTCACCTTCTACAGAACTAATGCCTATGTAAAGTTTGATCCTTTCTGTTAAGACTGAAAAGAGCTTATTAGTCAGGGCCGTAGTAGAAAGAAAACATCACATTCAAAAGATTTTAATTGAGTAGAATTTAATAAAGGACTCAGGAGAAAAAAAGCATGGGGCACCCAGAAGCTAGCAACTGTGGAAAGTCATTTCCTCCCCTACCCTGAAGGAACAAGGAGAATGGAATGATCCTGAACCATGGTGAGGGGTTTCCTGGCAGGAGATTTGGCCACAGAGAAAGAGCACAGCTATTGTAGCAGCCTTGGGAAAGGAGTGCACACCTGATTCCTCTCTCCTTCTAACTTCCTGAAGGAGTAGGAGTGCTTCCTGTTGATCAAACCCAATTGCAAGGTGGAAGTCAAGTGAGCCTGGTGACGCTGTCCCTAGAAGTCAGCCTTTCTGGGCATAGGCAGGGCAAGGAAGGGAGGAGGTGAATTTGGAAGGTCAAATGGAAATAACCAGCACATAGCCCTCGGCTCTTCCAGGCCACCCTAGACTATCAGGTCAATGCTTGCTTAACTTCAAGCTTACTGTTTGGAAGCTGCTGAAAAGTGTGGGTCTTTTTGATCATGTCACCTTTTCCTGGGCAAGTCTGGGCTTTGGACAGCTGTGTTCTGCTTGTGGAAATTTCCAGCAGTGTCTGTACTCTGTTTTTGCAACAACATTCTCTGAGAGTCCCCAGTCTTCTGTAAAATCTGAACAGGCTGTCTTCTCTGCCTGCCACAGCAGCCACTCTGGAGTCTTCTGTGCTGTTTGTCAGCTCACACCTATGGTCTCCTGGAAGCTTGCTAATCCCTTCTTTCATTCTGCTAGATTCCTTAGAAAGTCTTCAAGGGAAATTCTTTGAGATATTTTATATTAGAAAAATCCTTACTCTAATTCTTGACTGATAGTTTAGCTGAGTTTAAAATTTTAGGCTAAGAAATATTTTTGTCTCAGAATAGGTAGGGCATTGTTTGATTTTCTACCCACACTCATCTAAGTTTCTGTTCTCTCAAAATTCTTGCCTTGTTGTCAGACTTCTGGTATCTTTATCTTCTAACCTATATAATTATAAACGTACATATGCTCAGAAGGTCACATATATATGCTTCTATTCTTATGAAAAATCCAGAATAAAATAAATCCATGGAGTCAGAATCAAGATTGTTTTTTTCCAGGGGCTGGTGGAATGGAGAATAAGGAGAAAGTGCTTAATGGAAACAAAGTTTTGCTTCAGAGTAATGGCAATGTTTCAGAACTAGATAGATGCGATGGATGTGTGACCTTGTGAATGTATTAATGCCACTGAAGCATTTCCTTTAAGATGGCAAACTTTATGTTATGTGATTATCATTTCAATATATGGCTAGTTTCAAAAAGCTGTCTGGGAGATGTGTGGATGTGTATGTGGCATGTGGCGTGTGGCATGGCTTTAATTTCTGGGTGATTAGGCAGCAAGCTGATAACTAAGAAGGTACCTGAATTGTTGGTATGTGAAAGGATTCCCTCTGGGGCTTTTTTACAAGAAAAATGCTCTAATCTGCCTCTAAAGGGTTGTAGCCCAGTTCATTCAATTCTGCTTGGGTCTGGGGTCTGGATGTGACATTGGATTCCTTGTAAACTACCTACTGCACAATTTCATTCTTGCTTTGAGCCTGGTTTCAAGTTCTCAAGGCCTCCCTCTCTCAATTTCTCCAGAGGCTCAGCTTCTTGCTTCTCCTAGGTTAGGGAGACCGTCTTTTCTTATGGCAGAGGGGAATCCTCCAGTTTTCTTCCCTTGCCCCAGCCCTGTTGTGGGCCCCACCAAAAGCCTCAAAGGCCTTAGGCAACCAGTCAGCCTCTTCTAAGTGGACTGCCCTGCCCCCTGTGTCCTTCCTGTCATGGAGGGGATGGGAAGGGGAGACTTCCTTCCTTTCATTTCTTTAATGTGCTCATGTCTACTCTTTGTTTTCTTCATCACTGAGGCCTATACTTTAAAAAAGCGTGGTGGCGCATGCCTGTAATCCCAGTACTTTGGGAGGCTGAGACAGAAGAATCGCAAGTTCAAAGCCAGCCTCATCAATGGCTAGGCGCTAAGCAACTATGTGGCTCAATGGTCAGGTACCCCTGAGTTCAATCCTCAGTACCAAAAAAAAAAGTTTTTCTGTGAGTGGCTTGTTTAACGAGAAGGCTGTATGTTTCTTTTGAAATCTTGTGAGGGAAAATTGTACCTCAGAGTGAAAAAGGATACTGCCTGATTGTCAGCTCTAAATGAATCTGTGTTCTCTAGCAACCTGACAAATGGCCTAATTTTTTCTTGTGCCTGATTTTTTAATGGTTAAAAGGGAGATGGGAGATGCTAAGGGATAACAGCCCATTGGGATTCACATTTATTAAATGCCAATTATGTCCCAAATGATCCTCTTGGGCTTCGGGGGCAAATTACTGAAATTAAACTTAAGTTTACCTGTCCTGTGTGATTGTTTTTGCAAAGAATTAATTCTCATGAGTGTCTTTGAAGTTGGTGAAAATTAAATAAGACAGTGCCTCTGGAGCCCTGGAACATCAGCCTGTGCCTCTTTTACAGGCTTTTCACACACCATTGTCATTATTTGCTTACATCATTGATTCCCCAGCCCCAGGCAGGAAGGACTTATTCATCACCAAGCACCAAGTAGCTCAGTGAATAACTGTGCCACATATGGTGCTCCTGTTACAGTGGTGATAATTTAAATGAAAGGAGATAAGTTGGTAAATATAATCTTAGAATTCAATGTCAGCTATGACTAAAGCTAAGAGCTTTATGTTCACTGATTGCTGCTTAGTTGTCCTTATTTTTTGTTCTAAGAAATGAACTGGTACATGTACATTTTATTGTGAATACCAGAAATCCACCAATGTTAGTTTAAACAAGGAAGAATTTATTCTCAGGAATCCAATTTTAGGAAGAACTCTAGGACTTATAAGAGCTAGAAATTTATCATATAGCTCTTTATTGGATCTCCCCACCTCTCCCTGGGGCCTTTTGGTATCTCCTTTGTGTTACGTGCCAGCTTCAATCTTGTCTGTCTGCTGACTGCTTCACAATTCACTCATCACCTTGAACTTGGCTGCTTTAAAATGGCAGCCTCTCTGGTTTGGCTTCATACAATGAACAACAATTTGTTTATTCTAATTCCAAGTTCCCAGGAATGAGAATAATTGTTTCAGTGTAGGTCAGGTTGTCCACTCCTGATCCACAGCTGGGACAGGGTTATACCTGTACTGCATACAGAGGGCTAGGAAAAGATGGCATCTCCATCAGAATATGCTTGACAGGTGAAAAGAGGTGATTATTATTGTTGTTATTGTTATCACTTATTCAAAAGAAAGGTGTTTTATTCAGAACCTAGCAGATGAAAGTCAAGGTAAAGTGTGGATGGATATGTTCTCCTCTAGCAGACTGTGCAGCATTAGGTCTACCTGGGGCAACAATGGGGGTTGCTTTCATACTGCCCTGCCTAGTCTGCCCTTACTGTCATCAGACAGGAGCACTCCCCACTAGAAATACTACTTTTTCTCTGCTTCAGCAAAATTTCTCTCAAGTGGTCATTCAGATGCTAAGAAAGCCATTGCAGATACACTTTGTGAAAATGGAACATCTGTTATACTAAGGCATGGAGTCACATATGAACAGAGGTACAGGCACATTTCCATTTCTGTGATTCAAGTATCACATTGTGCACAGAGATCACACCTTTTAGATTAAAAAGTTTAGAAGAGAGATGGTAAATTCCCAGAGATAGTCAGAAGACTGGCCTGGCAGAGAGGTAGAGAGCTGCTCCAGAGTGAAAACCACACATTATGTAGAGTGGTCTTGAGAGTAGGACAATTAAAGTGATTATTTATTTATTGTAAATTTATTTAGATATACTGTCTGTGTGCTAGTCTTTCTCTGAGTTGCTTTGACATAAGATTATGAACTGAGCTCAAGGAAGAAATGATGTTGGTTGCAAGGACAGACATAGAATACAAATGGAAACTGGTCTGGGATCTGAGGCAGCACCAGGAAAGCAACTTCCTATTTCTCCTCTCAGATTATCAACTCAATCTTACTTTCATGCTCTCTTTGGGTATTTCCTTTTTTACCTTTAGCCTCTAGCAGAGGAGAATCTAAATCATATTTTGACTCAGAGTGACATTCAAGTCACAGCTGCTGGTTCAATCATTTTTCAATAGCCAGGAGAGTATAATTTGTTTTATTGAAGCTACTGAACATTTCAGAGGCCATAGTCGCTAGAGTAAATAATGGGCATGATGATGCTTACTGAGTTTCCCAGTGAAGTCAGATGTTGATATCATTGATGTTTCAGACTTCTAGCTGCCAGCCACTCAGAGAGTCTCTCCTGGTGAAAATAGGGTGGCATCATTATTGCTCCTTCTCTGGGGTCACACAGATAAAAGAGCAGCTAAAAGATGCCGTAGGAACTTTCAAGGTTATGTGTAGAGGGACGCTTTCTCTTAAAATGCTCCCTAGAAGAGAAAGTTTTGAGTAGATTCTGGAAATTAGGTTGGGAATTTATTCTGTGGAAGAGAGCAGAAAAACCTTCACAGGTAGGGGCACATACAAGATTTGATGTGAGAAAATGAGATCAAGGAGGTCTGAGTTTTAAATGATACTTTTCTCAAAAAAAAGAAAAGAAAATGGATCTAAAACTTTAAAAATTTCCAGGCATTGCCAACTGTGTGTCTTAAACTTAATAAATATTGTTCTGTCAACTCCTTGACTTGAAATGCAAGTTGTATTAACCAAAGACGTGCCTTTAGATGTAAGTTTAAATAAAGCACCTCTAAAAACTAAAATTCTATGTAATTTTACATAATTAAATGTAGCTATTTTGTCATACTACAATTTTCCGCTTTGTTCCTTATGTCTACAATTTTGATGTTCGTCATGGATTTGGATGGTTTATTTCAGTGCAAGCTTACCCACATTTGTAGGGTGCAGATGGTAATTACTCTCTACCCAAAACCAGACAAGATGCCCCAAGTTCTCAGTTTGATGACACTTAGAAATTTTTTTTCACAAAGAAAATAGTGAATTCTCTTCAATCTGAGCACAATGATTGCAAAGTAATTTTCAAAAGGTCACTTCTATTTCTGCTGTGTTCTGCTTTTTCAACTTCTCTCTTTTTACTGGTGAGAATTTCATTGAGCATATTACCATGAGCATTTCTAAAAAGGCAGTGGTTTCTACACATTTCCAAAGGTTAATATGTTTTTGATTACAAGAAACTTTTTTTTTCAAGAGCCTATCTTTAGTAAACATTGATTTTCTTGTCTTTTCAAATAAAAGATCATACAGAATGTCAAAGTCTGCTGCCCTATGAATCTTGTATGTTATTTTTTCTCATTCTCTTGCCATCACACACAAAAATTAATATTTTGGATTTTCTAGGCTTTTTGTGTAGAAAATTATTCATGTACTAAGCTTCTTGAAGTTAGAAAAACTGATCTCATTCTATGAGTATTGTCATACATACTTTATTATTATAAGCATAACACAGGGATATGGGCCAAAGAGATTACACAAGAAATGTAGGATCAAGTTCATGCTCCACAGAACATACTGTCCACTGGAACAGAAAGAGTACAGAATATTTTAAAGTTTCCTTTTAAAACGACTTGACTAAAAGTCTGAGGAGGTCTACATAAAATTATTAAGATATTATGAGTTAAAAGAGTAGGTTAATATGGAAAATTATTTGAAGTTGGCTTGTAGGTCCCCAGCATTCGTGTAATGTTATGCTTACTCATATGGTCTTCTGGCTTTTCAGTGAGCACCAGGCTACTTCTAAAGACATTCAAATTACTTTTTTTGTGTGTGTATGGTGGAAGGATACTGGAGACTGATCCTAGGGGTGCTCTACCTCTGAGCTACATCCTCAGCCCTTTTATTTTTTCAGACAGCATCTCACTAAGTCACTCAGACTGGCCTTGAACTTGCAATCTTCCTGCTTCAGTCTCCTAGGTCACTGGGACTATAGACCTGGGACACCATGCCCAGTATAGATTACTGTTCTTTAAACTATTTCTTATGTACATATTTGAGGCAGTGAGGTAATAGTTACTAACAAATCACAAATTTTTCCAATAATACCATTTCTTCTTTATAAAATATGAAATGGCTAATGAAATTCCTATAGTGATGTGCTGTTTCCTTCGTTCCAATTCATGTGTTTATGTAAATCATGTGCCACAGGATTTAGAGTCTTTATCACTTGCATATTTATATTTTTACTGTAAGCTCAGACATGCAATTACCTCAAACTTGAAATGAATAAGACCAACTGAGGAAGAGAAAAACAGCTAGCTGGCATCCTTCAGACACAACAAATGAGCAAGGCTTGCAGAGAAGCATAGAAAATAGACTTAGGCATTGCTGTGGACGTTTGATTGGTAGGGAGAGGGAGGAGATCCTGTCTATTTCTGTCTCAGTGTGGGGTGGGGGCTATGAGCCAAGAAGTACTGGTGAGATCTACTTTTTCAAAGTAATTTTGAGACAAATATTATTGTACAAGCAAAATGTGTTTATCATTCTGTCTCAGAAGTAAGCACTCTTTTCCCTCACTGTTTTCTCTTTAAGTCTATTACTTACAACCACTTATACCAAAGTGAATGAGTCTACTCATTTGTCAAGAGTCTCCAACTCTGTGGCTCTCCGCTAAGATTAAATCCCAAACTTGTTCACACTGTAAAAACAGATGCATGATAATAGGAACAAGTGTTGGCAATTCATAGAAGCATAGGTATGCTCCCACTTTGGCTTTCCCTGTACAATCAGTGAACCTGTTGAAAGCAAAGTTGGGGCCAGGAATTAGTTCTGAGTATGAGGCTATAATATGAAACTTTTGGAAATATTTGAAAAGCTAACAATCTCAGTCCAATTGGTATTAGTCTTTCAGGTATAATCAGTCAATGTCTTATGGTATATACAGTTTGTGTTTTTCTTAGTGCAGGGTGTGTTTCAATTTTCTTCAGACCAATTTCATTCTCTAGACTAGTGCCTTAACCTTGAACCTGGATTAATAAAGTAGGAATTTCCCTTATTTGGCACTGAACTCTACTCATTAGCTGCTAATGAAGCAACATTTGTAGAACTGAGTCCCATGTGGGCCAGCTGGCTTCAGATTCAGAGAAACATCTTTCAAAGACAGATTGCATTCCCATCTCTAGGCAACATCAGGAAGATGCTTATCAAGATGCTTTTCCGCAAGATACAATTTGATCTTGCGGAAAAAGTGTGGATGTTTAGTATACTTTAGCCCCTGACTACAACTGGGGTGGAGGGAGGCACCAAAGATGCCTTCTATTGTCTAGAACAAACCCACCATCATGTTCATAGAAACAGGCAGCAGGAAAAGTACTTTTAAAAAAGTAGAACAGATAAACATCCAACTATGATTTATAACCCAAGTGTACAATAGAGCGTAAATGTGATGTTTTGTCTGGTATAGAATGTTTCACATAATTTCTATGTTGTTCATGATTTTGGTATGTCTTATAAAACTCTTCTATTATTTCCAAATATAGTGCCCTGTGTTAGTCAGCTTTCCATTGTTGTGAACGAAATATTCAACAACAACTTAGAAAAGGGAAAAATGTATTTTGGTTCACAGTTTCAGAGGATTCAGTCCTTGATTGGCTGACTCTAAGGCAGAAACATCATGGTGGAAAGGCATGGGACAGGTAAAGCTGCTCAGCTAATGACAATTTGGACCTGAAGTGTTTGCTTGGGGATTCTAGCAGGGGAATGTAGCTACTCATATACCCTTGACCAAAGAATGGTTCTCCTGTATTGGGGAAGGTTGTCCTTTTTGATCCAGCATGCAGCTTCCGGAGGGATGCACAGGAAGAGGTGAGCGAGGAAGGGGACACCCACCTAGCCAGCCAGATCAGCCGAATCAGCCCTGGCAATCAATGGGGTGACAGATGTCATATCAAGATATCCCTCACATCCAGCATATGGCAATTTGGAAGCAGAGAAACACATACATACATACAGGAAGGGGCGAGGGAGAGATAGTCTCGAAGGCCAGGGCCCCAATGACTTTCTTCCTCAGCCATACCCCACCTGTCTCTAGTTACCACCAAGTAGTCCAGACATTGATCAATGGATTAACCCACTAAAGGGGTCAGAGCCCTAATCATTGCCTAAATACCCACCTCTGAACCTTGCTGTAATGAGTGTCATGCTTTCAACACATGAGCTTTTGGGGGGACATTCCAAATCCAAACAATAACATGACCAATGTACAAAAAGTAGAAAGTAGGTGCACAGGGAAGCTTCTCCATCCATCTATCCATCCATCCATCTAACACACTTTTGGAGAGTATAATTTATCCTTGCTACTCTTTGCTCACCGCTTAATCCTTTAAAAATTGGCTTCCAATCTAGTGACTTGCTCCATATTTCTTTCTCTAAAGTTATGAAGGTCCACTTAAATTCCAGCTTCAATGTCTATTCTTAATCTCCATCCTTTGGGAATAAAAGACAGACTTGAGAGGTAAGCAGTGTTCCTGGGGCCCTGGCCCTATGCCATCTTGGAAAGCGGGCATGGAAAATCTTGCCCTCCAACCCCCGGCCCCGGCAACAGGACTGAATTTCTAAAAAACAATTAAAAGCTAATGATCCTCCCAGGGCTGACTCCATAATTTTTGAACGTAGGAATAATTTAAAATGCCAGTTTTCTTGCTCTAAAAGGAAGAAAAAGTACTATTAAAGGTAGTCAAATATAGTTTTTTCTTCTGCAGTTTCTCTCTTGTCTTTTTATTTGCTACTTAATGTCATTCTAAGTAAAGAAAAATTAAAATTATTAGTATGAATTTCATCATATACATTTTTATCATACATTGCCAATTTTAAAGGCATATTTAAAAGAATTTTGCTCATTTGTGGAATCACTAAAATTAGATAACTGTTAATTTGTAGCTAACACATACATATGTATTTCATTTCTACCAGAATTGCAGAATCACAGCATAAAATAAACTCTATTTCTTATTTCACTTACGAATATGCACAATTCCACCAACCCTCTCTATAATCAGCATACTGATAAGTAAGGAAGGACTACGAGGAGAAGGAAGTATAGATTGCCCATCTTTTTATTTCCTTCCATGCCATCTTCAGTGGAAGTGGCTGGCTAACACAAGTGACAAAGGATGTGATGGGTTTTCTTGGTCATTTGTGTTTCTTAGAACGCCAGTGATATCTTTCAAACTAGCAGGTTCTGTTTTGAACTATAGCATGGCCTTTCCAAGCCTTCAGCCTTTCCCCTCACCCCAGTCTAAGATGAAATGCACTTACCTTGTATTCACTTTGTGATTTACTGAACTTCCATAGGGAATGAGTACACTGGAATTCTGTGCGTAGGAGACAATTCTGAACGCTGTATTGAATAGAGAGACAAGAATGGCAGACAGACATAATGAGCATAGTTCTTACATGCTAGTTGCCCTATCCTAAACAAAACACAAGTTTAAGGATTTTGACTGTGTATTAGTCAGTGTCCCATTAGTTTAATATAATCCCCAAGATAATAAACTTAAAAAGAGAAAAGATTTTTTTGATTCATAGTTCTGAAGATTCCAGTTCATGATCAAGAGGCTTCATTTCTTTTGGTCTCTTGCAAAACAGTAGATTATGGAGGCATATTTGGTGGAGCAAAAACTACTTGCATCATCATCCAGGAAGCAAAAAGGGAGACAATAAGGGTCAGGGTTCTGCAGTCTCTTTGGATGAAATGCTTCCAATGACATAAAGACTTCAATTACAAAAGGCCTCACCTCTTGAAAGTTTTACCACCTCTCACTAGTGCCATCCTGGGGCTCAAGCCTTTACTGTATGAACTTTCAGAACATAGCACTCTGTCCCTGGCCCCCATAAAGTTTGTGTACATCTCACAATGCAATGAGCATTCATTCCATTTCCATGAATCTCCAAAGTCTTTACTGTTTCAGCATTGCTCAAAAATGCAAATCCAATATCTCTTCTGAAACTCAAGGCAAACTCAACTATGAGCCCCCATGAAAATCAAAAAGCAAGTTACATACTTCCAAAATATGTTGGTAGAGCAGACATAGGATAAACACTCCAATTTTCAAAGGGAAGAACAGGAAAATACTAAGGAGGCATCAGTCCAAAGAAAGACTGAAACTCAGCAGGGCAAATTAAATCCTAAAACTCCATGTCCAGCACTTGGGGCACACTCTGGCAGGATGTGAGATCCCAAAGGATTGAGCAGTCCCAACTCAGGGTCTTTCTGGTTGTAACCCACACATTTATTCTCCCAGACTAGTTTTGCCTACTGCCTGACCGGTGTTACATGTGGCTGGCACTTCTCCACTGCAGTTCTGGCTTCAACCTCACATCTCCATTACACATTACCCTGTTGGGGGCTGCTTGGAGGGATTCCAATGCCACAGCACATTTCTTGGCCTCCCAGGCTTTCCTTTGAAATCACAGTGAAAGCTGCCAAGACCCCATAGCTCTTGCATTCTGCATGCCTGCAAAACCAGCATGACATGGACAATGCCATGGTCTACTGCCAGTGTGAACTGTACCTGGGACCACTTGAACCATGGCTGCAGCGGCCTCTGAAAGCCTTGTCCACTCAACATGGGAAATGAATCTTGAAGAAACAAATTTGGAGGCAGTCCTTGGCATGCAAGGCACCCTGAGGGTCTTTTCTGAAATAATTATGTCCTGGAAAGTCTTTGCAACAAATTTTCATTCTACATCTTTTAGCCTGTGATGGGTGGTATTGTCTTAGAGATTTCTGAGATGCCTTCCAGGCATCTTTCCTATTGTCCTGGTCCAAAGCTTTTGATTTTTTTTTTTTTTTTTTTTTTTTGGCACTAGTAACTGTATCCTCCTTGGCTGCACCTTTACAAGTGCTTCTTTACTGGCCAAACTGCAGATTTTCAAAATCTTTCTGTTCTGTTTATTTTTGTTTTTGATTCTCTTAGTAAATTTGGCTGAATGCAGCCAGTAATACCCATGCCACTGTGTGATGCTTTGCTGCCTTGAAATTTCGACACACTAGTTCATCAGACTTAAACTTGGCCTCCTGCAAAGACTCAGGGCATGGACAAAATGCAGTCAGTGCTTGCCATGGTGTAACAGATTGGCCTGCAGTCTAATTCCTAATGAATCCCCATTTTCATCTGAAACCCCATTGGCAGAGCCTTCATTCTCCACTTCTTATTATCATTTTGATCTTCTGAATCCTACCAAATTCACCAGTTAAGTGACTCTGTAGCCTGCTTCTTCAAACCCTTCCATGTCAAGGCCACATTGGCTACTGTCTTGTTATATGTATTATTCTTTCTTGCAGGAATTGTAATTTGATGGGCTTTAATTATGGTGTCTTGATATTTCCATTGCTTCCCATTTCTGGTTAGGTCATAAATGCAATGGAAATATTTGTGTTGTGTTTCTAGCACTTCTAATTTAGACTAGAACCCAGAAAAGACTGAAGGGCATTAAAAACAACATCAATTAAAGAAAAAAAAACAGAACTAATAAAGAAAGATGAGGATTTGGATTATTTCAAACCTCATGATATTTGGTTTATTTTTACATGAGGTTCAAGTCAGTTCTTATTTCTGTGCCACCCTCTGGGTCAGTATATAGCCATCTTTGTTTTAGGTTTGGCATTATGAAAGACTAAAACTGCTTTCTTGACTGACTGGTGCTCATCCAGTCACTAACTGCCTTCAACCTGGGGGTAGAATTTTTACTTACTTCAGATGGCCCAGGCACTGGAAATAATGTGCTGCTTATATTATAATCCAAAGAATTGCCAAAATAACATGTGGCTTCCAAGAGTGGCCCAGAGCGCTGTTATATCCAAGAAATAGAAAGCCAACTTAGAAGCTAGGATCAACCTTTCCATCCAAATCTTCATTTTGGTAGAAATGAAAGTACTAGTTATTCGTGTAATATGAAAGTAATATTTCAAATTAGACTTGCTTCTAGGCTGTTCTAAAATTTATTTTCTTTATGGTACATTAATTTGGAGATACTCTCATATGGTTATCTTAAAAATTTTTAACAGTTTGGTGACATTACATTAGAACACATCAAAGTCAATAAAGTGGGATAGTGATCAATAATTAATTGAATTAATTGAATCTTTGATTCATCTAGCACTGTGGGTTATAAAATAGAAGCATAATGAATAAATCCTAGCTTCAGAAAATGATTTCCTTTTTAGGTAACAGTAAAGTCCAGTTAAATGAAGAGATTGAAAGAGGAAGAAATTCCATCCCTGTGAGAAGAACAAAGTGAGACTTCACTTGCCTTTTGCTTTGGGAAGATAATAGAATAAGAAATCAGTTCTTAAATGAGTTGGGTGAGTGGAGGGACATGAGAAGTATCTATTTCATATACTTTGTGTATTTTTAATTATTTTGCTTTTTAAATATTGAGATGTAGAAGTTCTCTATGGATTCTAGATTCAAAATCATTATCAGATATGTGATTTGTAAACATTTTCTTCCATTCCCTGGGTTGTCTTTCTATTTTTTGAAGTATGTTATAAATTTTAGTGAAATCCAGTTTATCTAATTTTTTGTTGTTGCTCATTCTTTTGTGTCACATCTAAGAATCCTTTGCCAAACTGAGGTCATATGTTTATTCTTATGTTTCCTTCCAAAAGTTTTCCAGTTTTAGCTCGTATGTTTATGCAGTCAATCATTTGAGTTACTGTTTGAATATGGTGTGAGCTTGTAAGGATTCAACTCCATTCCTTTGTCTGTGGCAGTCCAGTGATTCCATCACCATTTCTTTCCCTTTGTCTGGCCTTGTCCCTCTTGTCAAAAATCAGTTGACCATAGATACATGGATTTATTTATGGATTCTCAATTCTGCAGCATCTATCTGTAAGTGTAATCTTCATGCCAGTATCACACTTTTTGATTACTGTTGCTTTGTAGTCAGTTTCAAACTTAGGAAGTGTGATTCCTCCTATTTTGTTCGTCTTTATAAGATTTGTTTTTAGTTTTTTGGAGCCTCTTGCAATATATGTGAATTTTAGAATCAGCAGATCCATTTATACAAAACAATTACCTGTAATTCTGACAAGGATTGTAGTTTGGTTTGAAGAATACAGCAATATTAAAAATATTAATTCTTTAGATCCATAAACATGGGATATTTTTCCATTTGTTTATATCTGCTTAAATTTTTTTTCAGTTTTTTCATGTTTTGCCCTTCTTTTGGTAAATTTCTTCCTAAGAATTTTATTATGTTTAATAATAATATAAATAGAACGCTTTTCTTTTTTTTAATTTATTTATTCTAGTTAGGTATACATGACAGGAGAATGCATTTTTATTCATTGTACACAGATGGAGCACAACCTTTCATTTCTCTGGTTGTATATGATGTAGAATCACATCATACATGCAGTCATACATGAAGCTAGGGCTATAATGTCCATCTCATTCCACCATCTTTCCTGCCACCATGTCCCCTCCCCTTTTACCAAAGTAACAGAATGCTTTTCTTAATTTTATTTTTAAAATTTAAATGTAATTTATTAACATATATAAAAGCATAAAAACTATATGCATTAATGGGGTATCATGATAGTTTGATAAACATATACATTGTATAATGTTCAAATCAGGTTAAACAGATCTATCTTCTCAAATATGTATCATTTATTTATAGTGAAAACATCCAAAATCTTTTCTTCTAGCTTTTTGAAATGTATAGTACATAATCATTATCTATAGTCATCCCACTGCCTATCATACACCAGATCTTCTTATTCCTACCTGAAATAACCCACTTTTCCTATCTGTCCCTTCCCTCTATTCTCTTTAGCCTCTGGTAACCACCTTTCTATTCTTATCTTTTATGAGATCAACTTTTTGATCCCATGGAAGATCAATGTATGAGTCAACATATGAGTGAAATAATATAGTACTTGTCTTTCTGTGTTTGGCTTATTTCATTTAACACAATGATCTCCAGTTGCATCCATGTTGTTGCAGATGACACGTTTTCATTCATGTTTATGGCTGAATAATATTCCATTGTGCATATGTACATATTTGTTGTTCATTCATCAGTTGATGGACACTTTGGTTATTATTATTTCTTGGAAATTGTGAATATTGTTGCAGTAAGCATGGGAGTGCAGATATCTCTGTGGCACTGTGATTTCATTTCTTTTGGGTATATACTTAGTAGTGGGATTGCTGGATCATATGGCAGTTCTATTTTTAATTTTTTTGAGTAACTTCCATTCTGACTTCCTTAAGGGCTATATTGATCCTTTTATCATTATATGATGATCTTACTTATCTCTTTATTGATTTTGATTTGAAATCTATTTTTCTAATATAGATATTGCAACTCATGCTTACTTTTGGATCCCATTTGCATGGGATACTTGTTCAATTCCTTCATTTTCAGTCTATGTGTGTCATTAGGGGTGAGGCGAGTTTCTTTCCAGCAGTATTTAATTGAGCCTGTTCAGTCATGCTGCATCTTTTATTTGGAGAATTTAACCCATTTACCTTTAATGTAATTATTGATAGGTAAGGTATTGCTAAAGACATTTTGTAGCCTTTAAAAATTTTATTATATTTTCTTTCTTTTTTACCTCTCTGCTTGCAGTCTTCCTTTGTAGTTACATGACTTTCTTTAGTACTTTCTTTGTTTTGATTCTTTGCTTTGATTTATAGATTTTCCCTTCATGGTTATCATGAGGCTGACTAAACACATTGTTTAAATTATAACAAGCAATTTTGAGATGAAAGCAACTTAACATAATCACAAAGATAAGAAAAGAAAAACAGAAATATACTAATAAAATACTCTATACTGTACTTCATTCCTCTTCATGTTTTGAATTTTTGATGTCCCATTTTATATCTTTTTATATTAACCAACACTTAAAATGCTAATACAGTTATTGTTATATTTTTAGGTCTTCATACTAATGACATTAATTGGTTACATACCATGTTAACAATATTAGAACATTTTGAATTTGTCTGCGTAGTTTCTCTTACCAGTCAGTTTTATATCTTTTAATGTTTTCTTCCTACATACTTACATCTCTTTCTTTCAATTTGAATATGTCTGTACAAGATATTATTTCTTATAAGGCAGATTTGGTGGAGATGTATTCTATCAGCCTTTGTATGGGTATATTTTATCTCTTTTTCATTTCTAAAGGATGGTTTTGCTAGGTACAATATTCCTGGTTGGCATTTTTTTGTTTTTCTTTAGTGCTGTAGAAACCTCAAGCTATTTTCTTCTGGCCTTAAGGGTTTTTCTGAGAAGTCTGCTTTCAGGAAAAGTGAAACACACTTATATTTATTTGGTTTTATTTTTTCTTGCTCACTTTAGAATCTTTCATTTGTTTTTCACCTATGAGAGCTTGATTATAGTACATCTGAGAACAGACGAGTTAAATGTGACTAATGACCTCTGACCTTCCTGTACCTGGATATTTGTATCCTTCTCTAGGTTTGAGAAGTTTTCTGTTATAATTTTTTTCCATTTTTATTTTTGAAGAAATCACTGAGCTACATTCCCAGCCTTTCTTCTTTTATTTTTTTATTTTGAGACAGATTCTCACTAAGTTGCTTAGGGTCTATATAAATTGAACTTGTGATCCTCCTGCCCCATCCCCCCAAGTTGCTGTTATAATCATTTTGAATGTTTATTCATTTATTTTTTTCCAGCTTCTTTTTAGCAAAAGGTTGAAAGAAGACGATTGAGGATTGCTACCCAGATTCCATTTTGAGCTCAAATTCTTGTCCTATTTGAAGATATACTTGCAGATAACTTTAAACTTTTATTGAAGACTGTGGAAAGTAGGAGGGAAGAGGAGTGGAAGAGAGAGGTTGGCCAATGGGTATGAGATTTTAGTTAGGAAGAAAAATGTGTGTGTTAGTTTCTCACCAGAAAAAAAAAAATACCAGAAATAAACAACTTAGAGGAGGATAGATTTATTTTGTCTTATGATTTCAGAAGCTTTAGTCCATGGCTGGATGAATCCACTGCTTTGGACCTTAGGCCAAGCAGAACATTTTGATAGAAAGACATGGCAGAGGAAAACCGTTCACATTATGGCAGCAGAGAGAGAAAGAAAAGAAGGGAACAGGGACAAGATACAGTTCTCAAGGGCATGTACCAAAGGGCCTGCTCCCTTCAACTAGATCCCACCTACTACAGTTTTCACATCCCAACAATGCCATCAGCTATGAGCCCATCAATGGATTAGTCCATTGATGAGGTCAAAGCCCTCATGATCAAATTACTTTCAAAGAGGTCTACCTCTGAACATTGCTGCGTAGGAAAACGAGCCTTCAACACATGAGCCTTTGAGGGACATTTCATATCTAAACCATAACAAATGAGATTTGATATTCTCTGGCATAATGGGATGAATATAGGCAATCATGTACTGCATATCTCAAAATAGAAGAGAATATTTTGAATGTGCACACCATAAAGAAATGATAAAATTTAAGGTGACAGATATGCTATCACCTGATTTGATATTTACCTAATGTATATATAAATCAAACCAAATTGTACCTCAAAAATGTACAAATATTATGCATCAATGAAAAATAAAATTTATTTTAAAAAGGATTATCCTAACTTTTAGTTCTTTAATGTTCTTTCTCATATCAATACTAAAAGTGCTCACTCTTTCCCCAACTCATATATCTCTGTAATCACTTCCTAGTTTTTGGAACCAGAACCCAGATTAATGTACTTACATTATTTTATATTATGTATTTCCTTTAAATAATTATTTTGGACTTTTGCATTTAATTTTAAAAATATATTAAAATCTAAATTTGTGTTTCATGTGTTTATGCTTATTTTTTAGTATTATTTTTAACCACTAGACTCCCATTCCTGAGGAACTTAATTTGATTCATTCCCCTTTGGCCACAATGTGTTATTAAGAGAGAAATTATGGTTTTGTTTGCTGTTCTTTTCTTTTTAAAGGGATAGTGAGTCAAACATTTCTGAATTCTGGCATATCTAAGAATTTCATTCTATTGTCTTAATGTGAGTGGTAAATTAACTCTTAATATAAAATTCTTTCATCAAATTTCTTTCCCACAGAATAAAAATATGTTGCAACAATGTCTCTGGGCATATCAAATTGCAGAGGAAAATATTTTCTAGTTTGATTTTTAATTTTTTTTCTGTTCATAATCTAGCATTTATTTGTTTGTTGTATGTTATATGGTAGGATGTATTTCTTCTTATCCTTCTAATTCCAAAATTTTGCTATGATGTGCTAAGCATAAACATCTTTTCTTACATTTACTTGGACCATGGTAAGCTCTTAAAAATCTGTATATTTGTGCCTTTTGTTTAAAAAAATACTAATTGTATCTTTTTTATTTCCTGTTTATTCTTTATTTTGGTTTCTACTTTTGGATCATCTTCAGTAAATTAAAATCTTTCCTCAGTTCTCTTCTCCCCACATCTATTATCTTTTATTATTTTCAGTCATTTTGTTTTATTTCTAGGTCTTGGGCAGGCTTCACAAGTTTGCTAAATATCTCACATTTTCAGTTTTGCTCTTTCTTTCTGGATCTGATATTCTGTATTTCCACTTGATCCTTCTTTGTCTCACTTATTTATTCTCCCTAGGTTATTATATAGGCATTTTATTTGGTAGATCTCTCATCTTGGTCTTCTGGAGACTAGCTATTCACTTATAATGCTTCACCTTTCTCCTGGAGACCCACTAGACAATTTGAGTATGTTCATGAAGTCAAATTTTACCAATGGAATGTATAAAGAACTGATCCAAACCAGTTCCAGACTTGTCCCAGAAAATATCCCACATTCAATCTTTCATGCTATTTTCCATTCTATGGTAACCTTAGAAGCTGTGTGTTGGAGATGGTCGAGACATACAATAGAAGGATCCTAGTTTATTGAACTACAAAATTGAAGGAAAACTGCCTGATAATCAAGAACATCTGTTTTGGGTTTCATAGGCCAGAGAAATAAACTTTTATTTTCTTGATACAATGAAATGCATGGATTTTTTTGCCATAGTAGTGTTACCTTAATTAATATTCTTAGCCTATTTATTAATTCTTATTTATTTTTGCCATTCTTACACAAAAAGCTGTATCTTTGACATCCTGTTGAGATGGTCTGTTTTATCTGAATATCATCTGAATCTTTGGTGTTATGTTCTTTTCCCCTTGTGTTGTCATATTAAGTTCCATGTTAATTTTTATCTCTTTACTCATCTTTTAAAATATAATAATTTTTGCAACATTGGGATTTTCAACACATATGCTTTGTGATTTTTACTTGGCTATGCTAACTCAATACTTATTTTTATAGTCAAAATCCTTTTCTAGGACTTTCATTTATTGAAAGATTTTCAGTATCTGGTCAGTGTCCAGAATTACTTTTATGCATCAAGGTGCAATTCTAACCTACTCTCACTACTTGTTCCTCTAGTAACATAAAAAAAAGAACAAAAAGTGCAGTAAAAACCACAGTGTTCTAGCATACACGACTGCTAGGGTTTCTTATTTCCACTCTAGTTCTAATGCTTTAGAACCACTCACCCACTCCCTCCACTCACGTTTTCTTCATGACTTGTTTCATTGCATAAGTTGCAATTACAGATGGCCAAGTATATATTGCTGTGGCGTGGAGACTGGTACATAGACCATCTCACAAATACCATTTTAGGACAGGGAAAGTTTCACAATTACTTGATAGTAAGAATTGGGTCTTTATCTTTCTTAAACTATAGATTCCTGGCTCACCATGTGAATTCTATAATTCTAAGGTTGAGCCAAGATCTCTGTATTTTTAAAAGGTCCTAGGTGATTTCAGCAAGTAGCTAGCCAAGAATCTGATTTGGAAATAAATTAATAGTATATCAGATAATTAAAAATAACTTTTCTTATAATTCAAGTTTCCATTGATGGCTGAATGAATAAGCAGAACAAGCATATATGTGAAATGGTATACTATTCAGCATTTAAAAGGAGGGGGATTCTGACACATGCTATAACATGAAAGAAAGTTAAGACACTATGCTAAGTAAAAAAAGCCAGTCTGAAAGGACAAATCCTGTAATTTTTTTTATCTTACATGAGATACTTTGTCAAATTCATGGAGACAAGAATTAGAAAGATGTTTTTCCTAGGCTGGAAGTTACTGCTTAATGAGTATAGGGTTTCCAGATTAAAAGATGAGAGAAGTTCTGGAGATGGATGTTTATGATTGCCCAACACTGTGAATGTGTCTAATGACACTGAACTGTACACTTCAATTAAAATGAAGTTTTATGCTGTGCATATTTTGCCACAATTTAAAAAAACAAGATAAATAAAAAAGAAATTATATGTCATTAGAATTCTTATGTCATTAGAATTATAGGCTTTGAGAGGATTTTAGACATGCAAAGTCCTGAGAGATGGACAGATTTATATATGGTCAACAAGTAAGTGAGTAACCAAGACAGAACTACCAGTTATATGTCTTGGTTATGTAACAGAAAGTATTCAAGTATTAAATGTCTCTTTTTGCCTGCTTGTTAGGTGATTTGCTTGAATGATTTGTTCTGGAGATTACACTATGACTTCTACCATTTTTCTTCTTGAAACAGAGGTATATCTTTGATTAGAAGCTATATGGCTAACGTTGTTTCCATTAAGTCCAACAACTGTCTTGGGCTCCTAAGAAACAATTAGGATACTTAGCAAAGGGTGTATTTGAGGAAATTTCTCAGGTGACAGGAAGACTCTACAATTCAGGAGTTAATGAGGTCATAACTTGGCCTCTTAGATAGAGAGCCATGGAATCTGGAGTGAAGAGTGGAAAGGAGTTGAAAGAAAGCTTGTCCTAGTCTTCCTGGCTTTGAAGCTGCTGAGTGAGTGTGGATGTACCTCTTTGTGGTGCTTTATGACTAATTAAATTGCATTTATGCAAAGAAGAGGAATGGCCATAATTATAGATGACTGTCTGGAAAAGACATTTTCCCAGACTGGAGAAGTGGAATGACTCACTGATAGAGGATTTAATGAAGTACAGCTTGGAAGAAGTCAAACAAAGATGAGTTTATACTAATTTGTCACACATGAAACACTGTCCAAATGTACTGAGGCTAATGACTAATCACTGTGTAAGGGACTCAACTGGTTCATATGTATGCCACAGATTTGGAAAACAGAGACAGCTAACATTCCTTAGGTCACACTGGAATTCAAGATTAACACACTTTACTCATTCAATGGTTGTGCAACCACGGAGCTACCAGGGTTTCCTCTGGCTATGACCCATTACAGACACAACTGCCACATGTCACTGAGAAATCATCACAACTTGGTCATGTCAACTGAAGAAATATAGTTTCAAAAATGTGCTCTTTACAGCATTTTTCAGAGTAAACCACTATGTGGTCAGTAGAGGGATTACATCTGGAGTGTCTGAAAATAAAAATCATTTCACAAGCAGTATTAAATGGAGGGTCTTAAAATAGCTGGTGCAAGAATAGGTTATTTTGTCTTCTGGCAGCACCAACAGCTTTGGACACTTAGTCACTACAACAGCTGATGACAACAAAACCTACGAAAGCGATTACTTCAGCATGCTCTTCTACAAGAGTCTTACAACTACCACCCCCGGGGTTCTTATTTAATATGTTTTTCTTTTTTCAGTGTTTATAATATAAGGTGTAAGTGGAGAAAGGAATCTATCCAAGTGATTTGCAAAGCAAGAAATTTTGCATATCTAGACACTGAGGGGAAATACTCTCATCAACTTTGTAAGACAGACAAACAAAACCTCCTTTCCTAGTTCATTTCAGATCATACTGGCAAAGACATTACTCAGGAGTCTTGTACAGGTTTGGGTCCTTCAAAGTCACATATAGCAGAGTGATATTCTGAAGAAAGCTCCTATTTACACAATCACTTCACTTTGCAATCAGGCTAGGTAAAGAGGCTACTTATATTTGTGGCAGATCTTCTGTTAGAACAGGAATTAAAAATTGTCTTTGGAATAAGGAAAAATAAGACAAGCATGGTTCCATACACCTGGAATCTCAGCTGCTCAGGAGACTGAGGCAGGAAGACCAAAAAATTAAGGTAACTTAATGAGACTCTGTCTCAAATTAAAAAATAAATGAACTGAAGGTGTAGTTCAGTGATAGAGTGCCTCTGGGTTCAATCCCCAGTACTTGACTAAGATGGAGGATTTTTTTTGTAGTTAGTGATAATGTTGTATGAAGATGATTTAATGCTATGCCCATAGACTATTGAATTCATTTTGCCTTGATGGGTTAGGCACTATAATTTTTCAAAACTAGAACCTGAATTTATTTATTTTTTTTCTGTTATTTTTCTATGTCCTTTGTTATTGTTTCCTTCTCTTTAATTTAGGTTTAATTTGTTATCCTCCTTCAAGCTTATTAAGGTGGAAACTTGGATAATTGATTTGATAACTTCACTGTGAATATAATCATATAATGCTATAAATTTCCCACTAAGAATTGCTTTAGCTACACTCTACAAAAGTTAATACATTGTATTTTAATTTTAATTAAGTTAAAATGTTTTAAATTCTTTATGTGATTTCTTCTTTTTTAGTAGCATTGTTTTAAAATTTTCAAAGATTTGGGGATTTTTCAAATATATTTTTGCTATTAATTTCTAGTTTAATTTTCTTCTGGTCATAGAAGATACTTCATATAAATTAAATCTTTAAAAATTTTATTGGAACTTTTTATGGCTCCCAATATAGTCTATTTTGTAAATGTTCTGTGTGCATCTTAAAAAAATTAACCATTCTACTGTTGTATGAAAGAGTATGCTATAAATATCAATTAGATCACGTTGAATGTTAGTATTATCCATGTTGTCTATGATTTTGTCTCACTATTCTATCAGCTACTGAGGGAAAGCTGTTGAAATTTTTCAACTATAATTTGGGATTTGTGTATTTCTTTCTCATTCTTTTCAATATTTGCTTTCTGTATTTTAAAGCTCACGTGTGTTTGTAATTTATTAGTTGCACACATTTAGCATTATGTTTTCTAGATAAATTGATCACTTTATATTTGTAAAATGTCCCTCTTTATTACTACTGTTTCTTGTTTTAGAATTTACTCCATCCAAAGTTAATATAGCTAATCCAGCTTTCTGTTGCTTAGTTTTGCATTATACATTTTATTTTGTTCTTTTACTTTTAACTTAACATGTCTTTACATATATATATATATATTATTTTTTGGTACTGGGGATTGAACTCAGGGACACTCGACCACTGAGCCACATCCCCAGCCCTATTTTATGTAGAGACAGGGTCTCACTGAGTTGCTTAGCACCTCGCCGTTGCTGAGGCTGGCTTTGAACTCACGATTCTCCTGTCTCAGCCTCCCTAAGTGCTGGGATTACAAGCGTGAGCCACCACGCCTGGCTAACATGTCTTTATATTTAAAGCAATTTTGTTGTTTTTAACTTACTCTAACTTTTAAATAGAACATTCATTTACATATGTTTTAAAAAATACCATATTGTTATTTGTTTTGTTTGTCCCTTCTTTTATACTTGATTTCTTTTTTCTACCTTCATTTAAATTGATTACTTTAATAATTCCATCTTATTTTCTTTATTATTAACTCTACTATCGATTCTAAGTCCTGCATGGATGATAGAGACATTATTCCCTGACCAGTAAATGACTGACTAAAAGAAGTAAGGCAATGAAAAAACCAGAGAACACAGAAAAGAGTTTTAATATGTGGGGGTAGGACAGGCCACCTAGCTGATCTGGCAGATGGCAAAAATGTGAAATGGACAAAAGGCAAAATGGCCCCTGCCTGTGCTTTATTTATATCGGGCAATATCAAAGGCCTTCCATCCAACATTCTTTCCCAAGGTAGGAAGAAGGCAAAGTGTTCCGGCAAGATTGACATCTTAGCAGGTCACACCCATCTCAGAGGGGCTGCGGCTACAGCAGGTCAGCCCTATCTCTAGTGCTGTATGGGTGTTCCACACATAGCCCACGGACGGCTCTCTACACTCTACCTTTTCATTTAATTTTCTTAGTGGTATTTTCAGGTTTTAGGATACTTATCTTTAATGCATTAAGTCTAACTTGCAATAATAATATATCACTTCACATACAGTATGGGAATATCATAATAGTGTATTTTCATCTTCTCCTCCCAACATTTTGCTGTTGTACTTATAAATTTTACTTCTGAATGTAACAACCTCCAACTAAATTGTTACTGTTTTTGCTTTAAATAATTATCTTTCAAAGAGATTCATGAATGAGAAAAATAGTTTAAAAAGAATTTTACATTGACCCATATGTTCAGCATTTCCAACATTTTTTATTATTGTCTATGAGTTTTAAATTCCTTCTGTAATCATTTTCCTTTTGCTTAAGCATTTACTTTAATATTTTTTGTGTGTATGTCAAATGACAATGAATTCTCTCAGCTTTTTAAATTTTTTTCTTTTGCTTTGAAGAAATTCTTATTATGTTTTCATTTTTGCAAGACCTTACTATTGAATTCTAAGTTTAAAGTTATCTTTCATTTTTTTCAGAGATGTTATACCATGGTATCCTGGCTAGATTACTTCTTGACAAAAAGTCTGCTGCTTCCTTGTACACACTATGTTTCACACTCCTCTGGCTGATTTTAAGATTTCTTCTTTTTCATTGGTTTGGTATAGTGTGCGGTTGTGTAGGCTGTTGTTGTTGTTGTTGTTGTTTGTTTTTGCAATGGATTCATGAAGCTTCTTAGATATCTGGATTTACAGGCTTTATACAACTTAGAAAATTTTCAGCTGTAATTTTTAAAAAATCCCTTCACATTTTTATCTCTGGAACTCAACTGGATGTGTGCTAGACCACTTGATACTGTTTCACAGGTCACTAAATGTTCTATTTTGAGAAGTCTTCTATTATTTTTCCTTCTTATTTTAAAAAAACATTTTTTTTAGTTGTAGATGGACACAATGTCTTTATTTTTTATTGCTTTATATGTGGTGCTGAGGATCGAACCCCGGCCCTCATGCATGCGAAGCAACCGCTCTACTACTGAGTTACAATCCCAGCCCCTCCTTCTTATTTTTTTAAAACTATCTTTTAAACTATTTTGTAAATTATCTTTTTTGAAAATCATCCATTTTGGATAGCTTATATTCCTATTTTTGATTTGCAGATTTTTACTTTTGCCATTATAATCTTCTGATAATCACTTTTCATTTTTAGCTATCAAATATAGTTTTTCTTTATATAATAAATAAATTTGAGTCTTTTTTTGTATCTTCTACTTTTTATCATTTTGGTGGTTCTTATGCTTCTTGAACACATGCAACTTACTTATAATACTCATAATAGTTGTTTTAATGCTCTTACATTCAAATTTCATCATCTCTCTTATACATAGATTGGTTTCTTTTGATTGATTTTTCTCTTGATTGGGTAAATATTTTCCTGTTTCTTACATGCTGGTAATTTTTCATAGGATGTTAGGTATTGTGAATCTTTTCATTATTGAGTGGCTTTATGAAAAGAATGCCTTCAAGAGTGTTGGAGTTTATTCTGATATATAGTTAAATTGTTTGAATGTGTTATTTCTCAGGTTCCTTAGGGTTTTGTTAGATGTAGAGAAGCTGTTGTGTGCTCTGTTGGCCCCACTGTAAGACAACACCCTTCTGAGGACTCTGCCCAGTTTTATGAGTAAAATGCACTCTCTCTACTTTAGCTGGTGGGAATGTGGACTATTCTCAGCCCCATTTCTGCACTACTGCTTGTTCATCCTATTGCTTTCTTCGTGATTCTTTCCTCGGATTTGGTAATTTTGCTTATGCATTAACAAATCTGTACTTAGCCAGGGACAGAAAAGTATTTTTCCATAAATCTTTAGAGTTTTCTGTCTGTATATCTTTTTCCTCTTCATAACTCTTCCATGAAAATTCTAGCTATCAAGAAGTAGTTTTTATGAACTTAATCACAAAGTTAGAAAGATTGCCAAGCTTGTTTGGATTCCCCCACTAGTATTATAAATTGGAAACTATTTCTAGGCAGTAAGTTGGAGCAATTGTTTAATTCATATGTTTCCTTCTTGGAGATTATAGTCCTGTTATCCAGTGTCTTAAGACCATGTGTAGTTCTATCATGACAAGCAACAAGAGTCTTCAGCTAGGCATAATCAGATTCTATTAAAATTTCAAATGTCAGTCCTCAACTTTTATTTGTTGTTTGAATTTATATTTAGGAGTCAGTATAAAATAATGGGAAAGAATCAGTCCATGGAGACAGACAACCACAACTGAATCATAGCTCTATGATTGATTGATCTATCTATCTATAAAATTATTCAATTAATTCATGTCTTTATTCTTTCATTTTATAATATTTTTGAATGTCTACTTTCTGCTGGACACTGTACTATATTCCATCCTTATTTTGTCATCTATAAAATAGGAAGAAACAACACCTACCTCCTTGTGGTAATTTGTGAAAATGGCCACAAATTTTTCTACTTGTTTCATGTGACCTTGAGGCCTCTCCCATTAAGAGGTGGAGTCCACTAATTTGTCTATCAAACCTGGACTGGCTTTGTAACTTGCTTTGCTCTAGATGTCCCTTTCAGCACCGCCAGACAACTCACAATACAATAAAGCTCCTGGAGCCTCTTTAAACCTAAGCCCCATCCCCGGGGGAAATCCATTATGGGAACTCCTCTCCCAGAACTCAGCAGCAAACATACCCAGGGAGTGGAGCTGATAGCTCTTCACCATCCCTGCTCCCCCCCACCCCCACTCCGCCAAAAAGGGAAGTTGAAAAGTCTTTAACCTCAACTGGCCTCTCAGTGAGCAACACAATAAAAAGGAAGGACTCAACAACCTACGGCCTAAACTCTCACACTCAGTTCATACCTCCAGAAGAAATGAAAAGAAAATCAGTTTGGTACAGTGAACACATATTTTCATGGACTATTTTGTCTACTATAATGGAGATGACTCTATAACATTTTACAAAGATTTTTCATTTTTCTATCTTCATGGTTTTCAGTGACAGGCTGAAATACTTACTGTTTTTGTGCTAATTGTTTTTTAAAAATGATGCTTTGCTGACATGTTTATTGTTGTCTTAGCATTATCCCTGCCCTATGTATGTCTTGTCCAGTCACCTGCCGTCTGCCACTGTGGACCTCTGGACTGCTCTGATGCTCAATACCCTTGACTGTCCATACCCTACCTGATAGAGAAGAAGGACATTGCATTACTTCCCCCAACTTCACCCTCTTTCAACAGGAAGCATCTTGGAGATTTAGTTGCCCATTTTTCCATAGAAATTGACAGTAATTTAACAGTGGTCCACTTTAGGCTTTGAATATTGTCCTTACTATTCTGCCATTGCAACTTATTTTAAAAAATGGACGTGTTTCTTTTTCTTCCTCTCTCCCTGCTTTTCCTTAATCTCTTCCCCTCCCCAATCTCAGGGGATAAGATTACCTTTCTCCCCCATTTTAGGCAGATTTATCTGTCTTTGAGTGCACATCCACCATAAGAATGAAGTAATCCAGACTTTGGAGATGTTACCAGAAGATCTCAGAAATGACTATCTCCCAAATTAATAAATGAATTACAACGCCAGATAGAGAACACATGGAATGTATCCTTTGAATCACCTCCTTAAAAGCCCCCTGCTGCTGATGGGCAGAATCAGTCTTTGGGACAGGAGTTCCCTGTGCTTCTCCTTTGCTAGCAAAGCAATAAACATTTTTCCTTTTACTCAAAAAATTTTTTTCATTTTTTTTTCTTTTTTAATGTGTACTGAGTGACTCAAGGACATTTATTCATGTACATATTTGTTTCTGTATTTTCACTTATAGCACCTTCCCCCCCCTTTGGAAGGTAGGTTTTTTTTTTTTTTTTTTTTTTTTGAGAGTTAGGGCTTTTGATTAGTATATTTTGATTTTGGTTTCTATTGTCTTTTTTACTACTCTATTTCACTTGTTTCACTTTTTTACTTTTCTTTGCCATCAGCCAAATTCTACTGTTCTTTCACTCTTCCTTTTAAATTTTTACTTCCATTTTCCCCTCCTTCCTCATAACCAACACAGCCTGTCACCTCTGTAATTGCCCTGTTCACTCCTTGAAATGGAAAACACTTTTCTATCCTCCTATATCTTCTTTCCTCTTAACCAACTTTATCCTTAACACCTCTTAACACTAACTGGTTTATATAATGTCAGCATCACCACCACAAATACTATAGCAATAATTAATACAGAAGAGATCACAGACAACACCTATTGTTTGATTCTATGCCAAACATAATTTGTGATTTTTTACTGTTTAAATGGCTAATCCTACCATTTCTGCTTATTGTGCCAATTAACATTGTAGACCTCATAATAAGAACTAAATACCTACTTTATTGCTACATATTGTTTGAATAGGTTTTTGCTATTATTGGGCTTCCCCCTGATCTGTGAGGTAGTAGAAAGTTACAGGAATACTATAAAATCACAGGGCAGAAACTTTGCTACTTCAGATTCATCAGGATGGATGGGTAAGCACAAAACAATATAAAAAATCAAGGGAAAAATCATCCCAAACAACAAAGAATACCTCAACAACAGACTTTATTGACATACCACAGTGGAAAAAATGTCAGAGACGGAATTTAGAAAGTTTATGGTTAAATTGATCCACAAGGTAAAAGATAACATAAGGAGTGAAATCACAGAGAAAATATAAGAACTGAAAAATCACTTCAATAAGGAGAGGGAGATTCTGAAGAAGAACCAATTGGAATACTCAAAATGAAGAAATCAATAAACCAAATTATTATTTTTAAAATTTATTTATTCTAATTAGGTATGCATGATAGAAGAATGCATTTTAATTCATTGTATACAGATGGAGCACAATGTTTCATTTCTCTGGTTGCACACAATATAGAGTTATACTATATGGGCTGTCATACATGTACCTAGGGCATTGTTGTCCATTGCATTCCACCATCTTTCCTGCACCCATGTCCCCTACCCTCCTCTCCCTTCCCTTTGATCAAAGTTTCTCCATTCTTCCCATGCCCCCTCCCACATTATGGATCAGCATTCACTTATCAGAGAGAACATTCGACCTTTGTTTCTTTGGGATTAGCTTACTTCACTTAGCATGATATTCTCCAACTTCATCCATTTACCTGCAAATGCCATAATTTTATTCTCTTTTAATGCTGAGTAATATTCCATTGTGTATATATAGCAGTTTCTTTATCCATTCATCTGTTGAAGGGCATCTAGGTTGGTTCCACAGCTTAGCTGTTGTAAATTGAGCTGCTATAAACATTGAAGTGTCTGTATCACTGTAGTATGCTGTTTTAAAGTCCTTTGGGTATAGACAGAGGAATGGGATAGCTGGGTAAATTGGTGGTACCATTCTAAGTTTTATAAGGAATCTCTATACTGCTTACCAGATTGGTTGTACCAATTTGCAGTCCCACCAGCAATGTATGAGTATGCCTTTTCACCCACATCCTCACCAACAATTATTGTTTGTATTCTTGGTAATTGCCATTCTGACTGGAGTGAAATGAAATATTAGAGTAGTTTTGATTTGCATTTCTCTAATTGCTAGAGATATTGAACCTTTTTTCATATATTTGTTGATTGATTGTATATCTTCTGAGAAGTTTCTGTTCAGCTCCTTAGCCCATTTATTGATTGGATTGGTTTTTTTTTTTTTTTTTTTTTTTTTTGGTGTTAAGTGTTTTGAGTTCTTTACATATCCTGGAGATTAGTGCTCTATCTCATGTGCATGTGGCAAAAATTTGCTCCCAGAATGTAGGCTCTCTGTTCTCCTCATTGATTGTTTCTTTTGCTGAGAAGAAGATTTTTAGTTTGAATCCATCCCATTTATTGATTCTTGCTTTTATTTCTTGTGGCTTAGGAGTCTTGTTAAGGAAGTCAGGGCCTAATCTGACATGGTGATGATTTGGGCCTACTTTTTCTTCAATTAGGTGCAGAGTCTCTGGTCTAATTCCTAGGTCTTTGATCCACTTTGAGTTGAGTTTTGTGCGTGGTGAGAGGAGTTTAGTTTTATTTTGTTGCATATGGATTTCCAGTTTTCCAAGCACCATTTGTTGAAGAGGCTATCTTTTCTTCAATGTACATGTTTGGCATCTTTGTCTAGTATAAGATAATTGTATTTATGTGGTTTGTCTCTGTGTCTTCTATTCTGTACCATTGGTCTACAGGTCTATTTTGGTGCCAATACTATGCCGTTTTGTTACTATAGCTTTGTAGTACAGTTAAGGTCTGGTATTGTGATGCCTCTTGCTTCACTCTTCTTACTAAGGATTGCTTTGGCTATTCTGCATCTCTTATTTTTCCAAATGAATTTCATGATTGCCTTTTATATTTCTATAAGGAATGACATTGGGATTTTAATTGAAATCACATTGAATATTAATTCTGTCTATCCAAGGGCATGGACAATCTTTCCATCTTCTAAGGTCTTCTTCAATTTCTTTCTTTAGTGTTTTGTAGTTTTCACTGTAGAGGTCTTTCATGTCTCTTGTTAGATTGATTCCCAATTTGTTTGTTTGTTTGTTTTTTAATTGAGGCTACTGTGAATGGGTTAGTTTTTCTGATTTCTCTTTCAGAGGATTCATCATTCATGTACAGAAATGCATTTGATTTATGAGTGTTGATTTTATATCCTACTATTTTGCTGAATTTATTTATTAATTCTAGAAGTTTTCTGATGGAATTTTTTTGATCTTCTATAGAATCATGCTGTCACCAAATAATGATAATTTGAGTTCTTTTCCTATTTATATCCCTTTAATTTCTTCCATGTGTCTAATTGCTCTGGCTAGTGTTTCAAGGACTATGTTGAATAGCAGTAGTGATAGAGGGCATTCCTGTCTTGTTCACATTTTTAGAGGGAATGCTTCCAATTTTTCTCCATTTAGGATGATGTGGCCTTCAGTTTTGCATAGATAGCTTTTACAAAGTTGAGGTATGTTCCTACTATCCCTAGTTTTTCTAATGTTTTGAACATGAAGAAGTGCCATATTTTGTCAAATGCTTTCTCAGTATCTATTGAGATAATCATATGATTCCTGTTTTTAAGTCTATTGATGTGATGAATTACATTTTTTGATTTCCATATGTTGAACCAACCTTGTATACCTGGGATGAAACCCGGTTGATTGTGGTGCAGTATCTTTTTAATATATTTTAGTATGAAATTTGCCAGAATTTTATTGAGAATTTTTGTGTCTATGTTCATCAGAGATATTGTTCTGAAATTTTCTTTCTTTCATGTGTCTAGTTTTGGAATCAGTGTGATACTAGCATCACAGAATGAATTTGGTAGGGTTCCTTCCTTTTCTATTTCATGGAATAATTTGAGGAGTATTGGTATTAATTCTTCTTTGAAGTTCTTGTAGAACTCGGCTAAGACTCCATCTGGTCCTGGGCTTTTCTTTGTTGGTAAGCTCTTGATGTCATCTTCTATTTCCTTGCTTGAAATTGATCTGTTTAAGTTGTGTATGTCCTCTTGATTCAGTTTGGGCAGATCATATGCCTCTAGAGATTTGTCAGTGTCTTCAGGATATTCTATTTTACTGGAGTATAAATTTTCAAAATAGTTTCTAATCATCTTTTGTATTTCAATAGTGTCTGTCATGATATTTCCTTTTTTATCACAAATTTTATTAATTTGAGTTTTCTCTTTCCTTTTCATTAGTGTGGCTAAGGATTTATCAATTTTCTTTATTTTTTCAAAGAACCAGCTTTTTGTTTTGTCATTTTATTGAATTGTTTCTTTTGTTTCAATTTAATTGATTTCAGCCTTGATTTAAATTATTTCCTGTCTTCTACTTCTTTTGGTGTTGATTTTTTTCTCTTCTTTTTCTTGAACTTTGAGATGTAATGTCAGGTCATTTATTTGTTAACTTTTTCTTCTTTTAATGAAAAATTCAATACAATGAACTTTCCCCTCATTGTATTGAATTTTTAACACAGCCTTCATAGTGTCCCATATTTTGTGATTTTGATATGTTGTATTAGAGTTCTCATGTACCTCTAAGAATTTTTTTTATCTCCTCCCTGATGTCCTCTATTATCCATGCATCATTCAATGGCATATTAGTGAGTCTCCAGGTGTTGGAGTAACTTCTATTTTTTATTTCATCATTGATTTCTAATTTCATTCCATTATGGTATAATAGAATGCAGGGTAGTATCTTTATTTTTTTGTGTTTGCTAAGACTTGCTTTGTGGCACAACATATGGTCTATTTTAGAGAAGGATCCAAGTGCTGCTGAGAAAAAAGTGTATTCACTCGTTGATGGATGGAATACTCTATATATGTCTGTTAAGTCTGAATTAGTGATTGTTTTATTGAGTTCTATGATTTCTTTGTTTAGTTTTCATTTGGAAGATCTATCTAGTGGTGAGAGAGTTGTGTTAAAGTCACCAAGTATTATTGTGTTGTGGTCTATTCGATTCTTGTACTTGAGAAGGGTTTGTTTGGTATACATGGATGCTTCATTGTTTGGGGCATAGATATTTAAAATTGTTATGTCTTGTTGATGTATGATTCCCTTAAGCAGTATGAAATGACTTTATCCCTTCTGACTATCTTTGGTTTGAAATTCACTTTATCTAATATGAGGATGGAAACATCTGCTTATTTACATGGTCCATGTGAGTGGTATGTTTTTTCTCATCCTTTCATCTTCAGTATGTGGATGTCTTTTTCTATGAGATGAGTCTCTTGAAGGCAGCACATTATTGGGTCTTTTTAAAATCCAATCTGCCAGTCTATGTCTTTTAATTGATGAGTTCATGCTATGAATGTTCAGGGTTATTATGGAAATATAACCACTTGTATTTCTGGTCACTTTGGTTTAGTTTTGGTTTTTAACTTGACTTGGTTTCTCCTTTGTTTGGCCTTCCTTTAGTGTAGTTCCTCCCCTTGCAGATTTTTATTGTTTTTCATTTCCTCCTCACGGAATATTTTGCCCAGAATATTCTGTAGTGCAGTTTTTCTCATTGTAAATTCTTTTAACTTTTTTTTTTTTTTATCATGGAAGGATTTTTATCATCATCAAATCTGAAGCTTAATTTTGATGGATATAAGATTCTTGGTTGGCATCATTTTCTTTCAGAGCTTGGTATATGTTGTTCCAGGATCTCCTGGCTTTGAGGGTCTGGGTTGAAAAATCTCCTGAGATACAAAATGGTTTCCCCCTGTATGTAATCTAAAACTTCTCTCTTGCAGCTTTTAAAATTCTGTCATTTTTGTGTATGCTAGGCATTTTCATTATAATGTGCCATGCTGTGGATATGTTATATTTTTGTATATTTAGTGTCCCGTAAGCCTCTTGTATTTGATTTTCCAATTTATTCTTCATGTTTGGAAAATTTTCTGATATTATTTCATTGAAGAGATTGAGCATTCTTTTGGTTTGTATCTCTGTGCCTTCCTGTGTCCCAATAATTCTTAGATTTGATCTTTTCATGTTATAATATAATTCTAGGATGTTCTATTCATGGTATCTTATTATCTTCATTGTGTGGTCAACTTTATTTTCAAGATCATATATTTTGTCTTCATTGCCTGAGCTAACCTGATCTAGTCTGTTGGTAATGCATTCTATTGAATTTTTATTTGGCTTATTGTTTCCTTTATTTCATGGATTTCTGGGATTTTTTTTCATAGCCTCTATCTCTTTCTTGAAGTAATCTTTTGCTCCCTATATTTTCTCTCTCATCTTGTTGGAGTGATCAATTGTTGCCTTTAATTGCTCTCTTATATTATTCTATGCTTCACAGATTATTTAAATTATATACGCTCTGAACTCCTTCTCTGACATTTCATCTACTGTGCTGTCAATGGATTCTATTATTGTAGCATCTTTGTTTGTTTAGGGTATTTTATTCCCTTGTTTTTTCATGTTGTTCATGTGTCTTCCTCTTTGGCAGTGCAAATCTGAGGGATTACAGTTTCTATCCTATAATCTTTTAGTGTCCCTGCAGGTTACCAATACCTCACCTCTGATGTAACCAGGTCTACAGGGACCTTGATGATGGTCTTTCCTGTCCTGGCTGTTGTCTCTAGATGGAAGCAGGTTGGGACAGCCATGTGTTGATAGATGGGGAGCCACAGCATGGCTGTTTCCTCTCCAAATTATTATTTTTTTAATGGAAAATATCACCAACAGACTGGGCCACTTGGAAGATAGATTTTCAGGCCTCAAAGACAAAGTTCATAATTTTGAAAAAAAATGATGACTATAATGAGAAGATGTTAAGAGACCATGAACAAAACTTTCAAGAAATATGAGATAACATGAAAAGGCCAAGTTTAATGTTTTTGGGAATAGGTGAAGGCTCTGAAGTACAAACTAAAGGAATGCACAATTTTTTTCAATGAAATACCAGAAACATTTCCAAAATGTTAAGAATGAAATGGAAAATCAAATACAGGAGGCATATAGGACTCCAAATATACAAAATTACAACAGAGAAAATCTAATACATATTATTATGAAAAATGCCTAACATATAGAAAATGCATATCATTTAAAAAGTGCCTAGAAAAAACTGACTAGATACATTAAAAGGTAAATCAATCAGAATTTCAGCTGATTTTTTGACCCAGAACCTAAAAGCTAGGAGATCTTGGAATAATATATACCAAGCTCTGGAAGAAAATGTATGCCAGCCAAGAATACTATATCCAGCAAAATTAAGCTACAGATTTGAAGACAAATTAAAAACTTCCCATGATATGTCTAAGTTAATGGAATTCACAGCTAGAAATCTGGCAATACAAAACATACTTAGAATATTTCATGAAGAAGAAATTGAGCATAAAAATGAAAACCAGCAGTGGGTGAAGCTACACTAGCACAGTCAATCAAAGGAGAATCTAATTCAGCGTAAAAACTAGAAATGAGTCAAAATGACAGGAAATCAAAAACATCTCTCAATAATAACATTGAATATAAGTGGCCTAAACTCATCAATCAAAAGACATAGTCTTGCAGTTTGGATTAAAAAACAAGACTCAATAATATGCTGTCTCCAAGAGACTCACCTCATAGGCAAAGATATCCACAGACTGACAGTAAAAGGATGGGAAAAAACATACCATTCACATGGATCTCATAAAACAAGCAGGAGTTTCTATTCTCATATCAGATAAAGTGTACTTCAAACCAAAGTTAATCAAAAGAGACAAAGAAGGCCATTTCATATGGCTTAAGGGAACCATCAACAATAAGAAATAACAGTTGTAAATATTTATGCCCCAAATAATGGAACATCTACATACGTTAAGAAAAACCCTCCTTGATATCAGGAATCAAATAGACCAAAACACAACAATATTGCATGACTTTAACCCACTTCTCTCATCACTGAATAGATCATTCAAATAAAAACTAAATAAAGAAGCTACAGAACTAAAAAATAAAATTAATAATGTAGACTTAATAGACATATATTGAGTATTTCATTCATCAGTGACTGAATACATCTTCTTATCAGTAGCACATAAAACATTTTGTAAAATAGGTCATATTTTAGGCCACAAACTCTTAGCAATAAAAAAAAGTAGAGATAATACCCTTAATTCTATCAGATCATAATGGAATAAAATTATAAATCAATGATAAGACAAAAAGTAGAAACTACTCTAGCACGTGGAGACTAAATAATTTACTATTGAATGATGAATGTGTAGCAGAAGAAATCAGGGGTGAGGTTAAAAAAAATTAGAAGTAAATGAAAATAGTGTTAAAACATACCAAAATCTCTGAGAGGACACTGTGAAGGCAATTCTAAAAGGAAAGTTCATAGCACCGAGCATATTCATTAAAAGAATTGAAAGATACCAAACAAATACTCTAACATTACATCTCAAGGCCCTAGAAAAAGAACAAATCAACACTAAAATTAGTAGAAGACACAAAATAATTAAATTATTTGTTATGATATAATTATGTGCTAAATTCAATGAAATTGAGATTAAAAAATTTCAAAAAATCAATGAAACAAAAAGTTGATTCTTTGAAAGAATAAACGAAATTGATATATCCTTAGCAAGCTAACTAAAAGAAAAAGAGAAAAAAATAAAATTGTTAAAATCTGTGATGAAATGGAAGTATTACCACAGACACTATTGAAATACAGAACATAATCAGAAACTATTTTGAAAATTTGTACTCCAAAAACCTAGAAAATCTTGAAGATATCAACAAATTCCTAGAGACATATGACCTAATCAAACTGAACAAGGAGGATATAGAAAGTTTAAACAAATCAATTTCAAGTAATGAAATTAAAGAAGCCATCAAAAGCCTACCAAGAAAGACAAGTCCAGGACCAGATGGATTCTCATCTGAATTCTACCAAGCCTTTAAAGAAGAACTAATACCAACCCATCTCAAACTATTCCATTAAATAGGAAAGGAGGGAACTCTTCCAAATACATTCTACAAACCTAGTGTCACACGGATATCAAAACAGACAAAGACACATCAAGAAAACTTTAGAACAATATCTTTGGTGAACATAGATGCAAAAATTCTTAATAAAATACTAGCAAATTTTATAGAAAAACACATTAAAAAGATAGTGCACCATGATCAAGTGGGTCTCAAGGGATGCAAGTTTTGTTCAACATACAGAAGTCAATAAATAATTCAATCAATATGCAAAATACATCACATGAATAGACGTACAGTAAAAAAACTCCACATGATTACTCAATTCATACAGAAAATGAATTCACAGATACAGCATCCTTTCATGATTAGAATACTAGAAAAAATAGAAATAGAAGAAACATACCTCAACATTGTAAAAGCTATATATGACAAACCCAAAGCCAACATCATTCTAAACAAAAAAAAACTGAAAGCATTCCCTCTAAAAACAGAAACAAGTCAGGGATGCCCACTTTCACCATTTCTACTCAACATAGTCCTTGAAACAGTAGCCAGAGAAATTAGGTAAAAGAAAGAAATTAAAAGGATATAGTAGGAAAAGGTGAGCTCAAACTATCTCTGTCAACAACACGATTCTATATTTAGACGGCCCAAAAAACTCCACTACAAAACTTCTAGAACTCATAAATGAATTCAGCAAAGTAGCGGAATACAAAATTAACAACCATAAATCAATTGTGTTCCCATGCTCCAATGATGAGTTAGCTGAAAGAGAAATTAAAAAGACCTCATATGTTCTTGGATAGGCAGAATTAATATTGTCAAAAGGGCCATACCACCAAAAGTGCCATACACATTCAATGCAATTCCAATCAAAATTCCAATTACATTCTTCAAAAAAAAGAAAAAACTGTCATTAAATTCACTTTGAAAAATAAGTGACCCAGAATAACCAAAGCAATCCTTAGCAAGAAAAGCAGAAAAATGAAGCAAGAGACATAACATATAAGACCTTAAATTATATTACAGAGCTATGGTAACAAAAAGGGCATGGTATTGGCACCAGAATAGGCAAGAAGACCAATGGAAAAGAATAGAAGACACAGAGACAAACCCACATAAATACAGTTACCTTACACTAGACAAAGGCGCCAAAAACATACACTGGAGAAAAGATAGCCTCTTCAACAAATGGTACTAAGAAAACTAGAAATCCATATGCAGCAAAATTAAATTAAACCCCTCTCTGTCACCCTGCAAAAACTTAAACTCAAAGTAGATCAAAGACCTAGGTATTTGACCAGAAACCCACAATGTACTAGAAGGAAATGTAATCTTAATACTCCAACATGTCAGCTTAAACACTGATATCCTCAACAAGACTTCTAGAGTGCAAGAAGTAAGATAAAAAATAAGTATATGAGATGGTACCAAACTAAAAATATTTTTTCATGACAAAGGAAACAAGAAAGTGAAGAGAGAGACTGCAGAATGAGAGAAAATCTTTGCCTTCTGCACCTCAGACAGGTGTTAATTTCCAGGATATACAAGGAATTCAAAAAGCTTAACACCAAAAAAATAAATAAGGAACTGAATAGACATTTCTAAAAAGAAGAAATGCAAATGATCAGCAAATATATGAAAAAATGTTCAACATCTCTAGTAATTATAGAAATGCAAACTAAAACTACATTGAGATTTCACCTCACTCCAAACAGAATGGCAGTTATCAAGAATACAAGCAACTGGCCATCACTAGTCTTCCTGTCGCCTTGCATTGTGAGCAAGAGAAGCTCTTCTACAATATTGTTCACATTTCTGTCTTGGTGCACTGAGACAATCTGACCTCTTGATTTTACTGTGGGATTATTTTTGAATGTAACCCTAGTAAGCTTAAAATTCTTTTTCTGCCTACCTTACACCCTTAGCTAATAGAAAGGAGTTTATATCCAAAACAGTATCATGTGGTGAAATATATGTAATTTCCAATACATATTGTAAGTTATCATGGAAGTCTTCAGAAATGGACTTTCAGGGGCCTAGGATAAGTATATATATTTTCTGTAAGTATCCACAATCTATCGCAATAGCAAACCAAGTAAAAAGGCCTTCTGACTTCCAATGCAAGTTAAAGGTATTCACAAACATGCTGGTTTTTTTTAAACACTGTTTAAGACCATACTTTAAAATGGAATTTCAAAAAAGCACCCATCTCTACCATCTTGATTCTTATTTCACTTTATATACAAACCAGTTGTTTTTGAGTTTTAAAGTATTAAAAAATTCAGCACAGTAAAAAAAAAAAAAAGAATACAAGCAACAATAAATATTGGCAAGGATGTGGGGAAAAGGGTCTACTTATACATTGCTGGTGGGACTGCAAATTGGTGCAACTACTATGGGAAGCAGTATGGAGATTCCTGAAAAAACTAGAAATGGAACCACCATTTGACCCAGTTACACCACTCCTCAGTATATATCCAAAGGAGTTAAAATCAGCATGCTACAGTGACGCAGACATATCAGTGTTCATTGCAGCACAATTTGCAGTAGCTAAGCTATAGAATCAAACTAGGTGCCCATTAACAGACGTATGGATACAGAAAATGTGGTTTGTATACATAATGGAATAAGGAACCATAAGGAAGAGTGACTTTATGACATTTGCCAGTAAATGGATGGATCTGGAGACTATCATGCTAGATAAACCAATCCCCCCAAACCAAAAGTCAAATGTTTTCTCTGATATATGGAAGCTAAAACACAATTAATGGGGGGAAGAGGAAGAAGAGAAGTTCAGTAGATTAGACTAAGGGGAATAAAGGGAAGGGAGGGGGATAAGAATAAAAAAGATGTGGAATGAATCTGACACAATTTTCCTATGCATGTATATGAAAATATCTAAGTGAATCCCACCATTGTGTACATCCACAAGAATGGGGTCCTAACATAGAATAAGATATAAGCTTATATAATTTTGTGAAGAATAGATTCTACTGTCATGAATAACTAAAAAGAATAAAAAATAAATTTGGCAAAGTAAGAGATTAATAACTAACTATAAAATAAAATAATTATGACCATGTATTATAATAAAAGTTATTTAAAGCTTATGAATTATTTATTTCTGGAATTTTTCATTTAATATTTTAGATGAAAGTTTATGACAGTTAACTGAAATTGCAGAAAGCGAAACTGTAGATATGGGATGACTACTGTATGATATAGTCTAAATGTGAATAAATTTCTTTCAAAAGTTTTGAACATTAAAGCATACTAAGTATTAGACTTGGATTAGCCGATAGAGTCTCCACATTTCAGAAGGCCCTGAATTCTCTTTTCACCTAGGATTATTATTATAAATATTAACTGTCATTGTGTGGTATATCTGGAATGTGTTGGTTCATTGATGTTTTTAATAGGAAGGTAAGTTAGCTGCATTGTTGTGTAGAGCTCATTTTGAGTAAATCAAAGTTCTAATATTCAAATTTAATATTTCCTAAGGGAAACTTTCCTGACATCCTCAAATAAATTATATTTTCCAATTTCACACTTATTGAAGACTATATTTGTTCTTTGTATCATCACTCACAGTATAATTGAATAACCATTTATATAACTATTTAACTCCTTTATTTCACTGTAAACTTCAAAAGCTCAAGGACTTTGTCTTCTTCAGCATTTATTCCTGACATTTAATGTAGTGACTGACATTTAGAAGATAATTGGTAAATATTGTTTGGCTGAATGAGTAAAAGGTAAAATAGATTAAGGACTGATGAACGTCACTTGGATTTAATAACAAAGAAATCATTAACAAACATAATGATAACAATATCAATGAATTGATAAGAAGAGGCATAAGACCACAGGTGAGTGATTTTTTCACAAAGCATCAAGGAAACAGAAATGAAACCAAACCAGTTATTTATTTCAAAATGACAAATTCCTTTTATGATTTATTATTTTTTCTTTCAAATTAAAAAAGTTTAAATCTAAAATGTCGGGTAAAAATCACAACTTTTTTTGTTTTTTAATTTGACCATTACCATGTCTCTTGAGAATCAGTGCATGGGAGGGCTTTTCTAAGTGGCAAGTTCTCTTGTGATATTAACCTCTTTCAATTTTGCTTGCACACTTGTTTTGAATTCTCCAGTTTGACAGCCTGGAGGACATATTCTTAATAGACTGAGGCAGTATGTTCAATTTGGTTGCTGCAGACGAGTTGAAGAGGCTCCACAGAAACTGTCACTTGGATATTTGAATAAACCATTTAAAATGGTATGAAGAGTTATTTTTCAGATCCTATGTGCACATTTTCCTTTACCTCTCCCCTGACAGATAGTAGCCATCCTTGTGTATTTATTCTATGCCTTTAAAAGTGATTTCATTATTTCAAGTGTCTGTTTTAATCATCATGTGAAGTTGAAGACAAGAATGGAATGACCTTAGTTTGTGGGCCATAAATATTTCAAAGGAAATAGACCTTTTGAGTTTGGAAAAGGGTTTGTCAGATGAACAGGTGTCACTGCAGATTAATGGGTTGCCTTTCACCATCAGCCACCTGGACTGTGATTTGGATTGGGACACACGTGTGCATGAGATTGACCATCTCAAACCTGGCTGTCTTGCAGCTGTTTCTCTATTATAAGCTATCAAGTAATAGTCCATTCTGAACCCTATCATCAGTTTCCTAAAGAAACACTGGGGACAGAATGGAAAAAATTAAGGCCAGGCAGGCAGTTGGCCTAGGCATAGTTTTCTTTCTATATAATGCTTCCCATTATAATGAGTCCTTGGCGATGGGTGAGTGACCTTCAACTGAAAGGAGAACAATTACCCAAGTAAAAGGAAGTGCTAGAGACACACTTTCAGAAAAAAAAAAAAAATGTCCCAAGCTAAAAACAGAAGTATATTATATCTTCAAGTAACAAACATGGTTATTGCATGTTTATGAGCATAGAAGAGACAAACTAGTATAATCTAAAAAGGCACAGGACTTGAGGTGTGACCTTTTATAGGAAAATGAAAAAAGTTTCCTTAAAACATCAAAAATCTTATACAAGCTCATATTAAAGAAGCTGTACATTTATTCTCTTCCTTTGATTCTTTTTAAATGATATTCACTTATTATTTATTACTGTGTTTAAAGAAGCCATCTGGTAAAGTTAGTGGTAAACTACTCGCATGTTGCTGTTTTATGCTGGATATTTAGTCACTGTATCACCTTTTACACCATTCTTGGCTCATGCATGCATTCCACAGAATATCTTGTTTATGAGGCAGGAATGCAGTAGGCTGCCGGCTGAAGTCCTGAAGTTACCTTTATTGGTATTTAATTGTGGGTGCCCTTCTAAACTAGCAGCAGGCCGCCAGGCTCAGTAGAGGCTGACAGCACATCAGAAGTTACAGTAACATCTCTGGCAATAAATCTTAATCACGTTTATGCCTCTTATATTTCTGTCATTACTATATTTCCAAAGTGCCCTTTCATATGGCCATTTTATTGCTCCTTTTGAGGAGCCAAAGTTCCCTGACTCCATCTCTCAGTGCCAAAAAAGGCATTAAACTATTTGCCTGGTCTTATCATCTTCCAGAAAACAATAAAGGCCCTTTTGTATGACTTTAGTTAAATGTGTTCATTGTGCCAGCAAGACAGGAGTTAGGCATGTCTTGAAGTACAGGCTCACATCCAACCAGAGGATTACGGCTTCCTCTATTCTCTATTCCAGGCCCAACTTTGGAATTCACTTCCCTTGCTAAGGAGCATTCATTTAGGGAATTTTATTTATAGACAACAGATTCTTCTAAGGCTTTTTTTGTGCATGATTTCAAAATGTTCAGTAATTACAAATTTCTTTTTGTTTAGCCTTTTGAAAGGTGGCCTAGAGTTGAAAAATCATGGAATGAATATACCACAAATTGAAGAAAGAGGTGTGACAATTTAGATTGCCTTGGGAACTTTGTTCTAAGTGACTCCAGTAGTTATAGGAGATTTCTATAGCTGAGGAGAATTGATTAGTCACTATATATGGTTTAGTATAAAACAAAGAGTAGTAAACTTTAAAAAAATACTATTGGAAGGCTGGGTACAGTGGTGCACACCTATAATCCCAGAGACTTCAGAGGCTGAGGCAGGAGGATTGTAGTTCAAAGCCAGCCTCAGCAATGTAGTGAGGCTTTAAACAACTTAGCAAGACCCTGTCTCAAAATACAAAAAATAAAAAGGGCTGGGGATGTGGTTAAGTGGTTAAGTACTCTTGGGTTCAATCCCTGACACCAAGAAAAAAATACTATTGGAAGAAGATTTTTATATAATTTAAAGCTTATATATGTAAAAACATTGCCTTTTTATTATTTATTTATATTTTCTATATTTATATTATATTTATTCTACTTAGGTATACATGATAGCAGAATGCATTTGATTCATTGTACACAGATGGAGCACAACTTTTCATTTCTCTTGTTGTATCTGATGTAGAATCATATCATATATGCAGTCATACATGAAGCTAAGGCTATGATATCTATCTCATTCCACCATCTTTATTGTCCTCATGTCCCCTCTCTCCTCCCTCTCCTTTGACCAAATTTCCTCCATTCTTCCCATGTCCTCACTCCCATTATAAATCAGCATCCACTTATCAGAGAGAACATTAGTCATTTGGTTTTTTGGGATTGGCTTACTTCGCTTAGCATGATATACTCCAACTCCATCCATTTACTGCAAATGCCATAATTGTATTCTCTTTTGTTGCTGAGTAATATTCCATTGTGTTTATATACCACAGTTTCTTTATCCATTCATCTACTGAAGGGCATCTAGGTTGGTTCCATAGTTTAGTTATCTGTTCACTTCATTGATTGTTTCTTTCACTCAGAAGAAGCTTTTTAGTTTGAATCCATCCCAATTATTGATTCTTGATTTTACTTCTTGTGCTATAGGAGTCTTGTCAAGGAAGTAAGGTCCCAATTGGACATGATGAAAATTTGGGCCTACTTGTTCTTCTATTAGGCATAGTGTCTCTGGTCTAATTCCTAGCTCCTGAGTTGAGTTTTGTGCATGATGAGGAATAGGGGTTTAGTTTCATTTTGCTGCATATGGATTTCCAGTTTTCCCAGCATAATTTGTTGAAGAGGTTATCTTTTCTCCAATGTACATGTTTGGCACCTTTCTGTAGTATGAGATAACTGTACTTAAGTGAGTTTGTCTCTGTGTCTTCTATTCTGTACCATTGGTCTACATGTCTATTTTGGTGCCAGTACGATGCTAGTAGCTTTGTAGTATAGTTTAAGGTCTGGTATTGTGATGCTTCCTGCTTCACTCTTGTTGCTAAGGATTGCTTTGGCTATTCTGGGTCCCTTATTCTTCCAAATAAATTTCATGATTGCCTTTTCTATTTCTATAAGGAATGACATTGGGATTTTAATTGGAATCACATTGAATCTATGTAGTGCTTTGGACAGTATGGCTATTTGACCAATATTGATTCTGCCTATCCAAGAGCATGGGATAAATTTCCATCTTCTAAGATCTCCTTCAATTTCTTTCTTTAGTGTTTTATAATTTTTATTGAAGAGGTCTTTCACTTCTTTTGTTAAATTGATTCCCAAGTATTTCATTTTTCATGAGGCTATTGTGAATGGAGTATTTTTCCCAATTTCTCTTTCAGAGGATTCATCACTGATGTATAGAAATGCAATTGATTTATCGGTGTTGATTTTATATCCTGCTACTTTGCTGAATTCATTTATTAATTCTAGAAGTTTTCTGGTGGAATTTTTTGGATCCCTTAAGTATAGAATCATGTCATTGGCAAATGATAGTTTGAGTTCTTCTTTTCCTATTCATGTTCCTTTAATTTCTTTCATCTGTCTAATTGCTCTGGCTAGTGTTTCAAGGTCTATGTTAAATAGCAGTGGTGAGAGAGGGCATCCCTGTTTTGTTCCTGTTTTTAGAGAGAATGCTTTCAATTTTTCTCTATTTAGGATGATGTTGGCCTTCAGTTTTGCATAGATAGCTTTTACAATGTTGAAGTATGTTCCTACTATCCCTAGTTTTTCTAGTGTTTTGAACATAAAAGGATGCTGTATTTTGTCAAATGCTTTCTCTGCATCAATTGACAAAATCATATGATTTTTATCTTTAAGTCTATTGATGTGATGGATTATGTTAATTGATTTCCATATTTTGAACCAACTTTGCATTCCTGGAATGAACTCCACTTGATCTTGGTGCACTATTTTTCTGATATGTTTTTGTATGCGAATTGCCAAAATTTTATTGAGTATGTTTGCATCTATGTTCATCAGGGATATTGGTCTGAAATTTTCTTCTTTAATGTGTCTCTGTCTTGTTTTGTTATCAGGATGATGGTTGCCTCATAGAATAAGTTTGGAAGGGTTCTCTCCTTTTCTATTTTTTGAAATAGTTTAAGGAGTATTGGTATTAATTATTCTTTGTAGGTCTTGTAGGACTGACTTGGCTGAGAATCCATCTGGTCCTGGGCTTTTCTTGGTTGGCAGGCTTTTGATGGCATCTTCTATTTCCTTGCTTGAAATTGATCTGTTTAAGTTGTTTAAGACCTTCTGGTTCAGTTTGGGTAGGTCATATGCCTCTAGAAATTTGTCAGTGTCTTCAGGATTTTCTATTTACTGGAGTATAAATTTTCAAAATAGTTTCTAATTATCATCTGTATTTTGGTAGTGTCTATTTTGATATTTCCTTTTTCTTCATGAATATTAGTAGTTTGGATTTTCTCTCTCCTTTTTGTTAGGGTGGCTAAACATTTGTCAATTTTGTTTATTTTTTCAAAGAATCAGCTTTTTGTTTTGTCAATTTTTTGAATTGTTCCTTTTGTTTCAATTTCATTGATTTCAGCCCTGATTCTAATTATTTCCTGTCTTCTACTTCTTTTGGTGTTGGTTTGTTCTTCTCTTTCTAGGGCTTTGAGATATAGTCTCAAGTCATTTATTTGTTGACTTCTTTTTTCTTTTAATGAATGAGATTAATGCAATGAACTTTCCTCTTAGCAATGCCTTCATGGTGTCCCAGAGATATTGACATGTTTTATCTGAGTTTTAATTTGCCTCTAAGAATTTTTTTTGTCTCTTCTCTGATGTTTTCTGTTATCCATGCATCATTTGATAGCATATTATTTAGTCTCCAGGTGTTGGAGTAATTTCTATATTTTAATCTGTCATTGATTTCTCATTTTATTCCATTATGGTCAGATAGGAAGCAGGGTAGTATGTCTATTTTTTGTATTTGCCAAGACTTGCTTTCTGACATAACACGTGCTCTATTTTGGAGAAAGATCCATGCACTGCTGAGAAAAAAGTGTATTCGTTTGTTGACGGTTGGAATACTCTGTATATGTCTGTTAAGTCTAAGTTATTGATTGTTTTATTGAATTCTGTGGTTTCTCTATTTAGTTTTTGTTTGGAAGATCTATCCAGTGGTGAGATAGCTGTGTTAAAGTCACCAAATATTATTATGTTATGGTCTATTTGATTTTTGTAGTTGAGAAGAATTTGTTTGATATACACAGATGCCCCATTATTTGGGACATACTTATGATTGTTATGTCATGTTGATGTATGATTCCCTTAAGAAGTATGAAATGTCCTTCTTTATCCCTTTTCACTAACTTTGGTTTGAAGTCCACTTTGTCTGATATGAGGATGGAAACACCTGCTTATTTATGTGGTCCATGTGAGTAATACTTTTTTCCCACCCTTTCATTTTCAGTCTATGGATGTCTTGTCCTGTGAGATGAGTCTCTTGAAGGCAGCATATTGTTGGCTCTTTTTGTTAAATCTAGTCTGTCAGTCTATGTCTTTTAATTGACGAGTTTAGACCATTCACATTCAGGGTTATTATTGAAATATGATTTGTAATCCTGGTCATTTTGGTTTATTTTTAGTTTTACTTTGACTTGGTTTCTCTTTTGATTGGCCTTTCCTTTAGTGTAGTTCCTCCCTTTGCTGATATTCATTGTTGGTTATAATTTCCTCCTCATGGAATATTTTGCTGAGAATGCTGTGTAGTGCAGGCTTTCTTGCTGTGAATTCTTTCCCATTTTTTCTATAATGGAAGGTTTTTATTTCATCATCAAATCTGAAGCTCAATTTTGTTGGATATAAGATTCTTGGTTGGCATCCATTTTCTTTCAGAGCTTGGTATATGTTATTCCATGATCTCCTGGCTTTTAGGGCCTGCGTTGAAAAATCTGCTGAGATGTGTATTGGGTCTCTTCCTATATGTAATCTGATTTCTCTCTCTTGCGGCCTTTAAAATTCTATTCCAATTCTGTAGGCTGGGCATTTTCATTATAATGTGCCTTGGTGTAGATCTGTTGTAATTTTGTACACTTGGTGTCCTGTAAGCCTGTTGTATTTGATTTTCCAATTCATTTTTCATGTTTGGGAAATTTTCTGATATTATTTCATTGACGAGATTGTGCATTCCTTTGGTTTGAATCTTTGTGCCTTCTTCTATCCTGATAAATCTTAGATTTAGTCTTTTGATGCAATCCCATAATTCCTATATGTTCTGTTCATGGTTACTTACCATCTTCACTGTATGGTCAACTTATTTTCAAGATTGTATATTTTGTCTTCATTGTTTGAGGTTCTGTCTTCCAGGTGATCTAGTCTGCTGGTGATGCTTCCTATTGAGTTTTTTATTTGGTTTATTGTTTCCTTCATTTCGAGAATTTCTGATTGCTTTTTTTCCACACTCTGTAGCTCTTAAAGTAATCTTTTGCTACCTGTGTTTGCTCTCTTATCTCTTCGTTGGTGTGATAAAAGGTTGCCTTTATTTGCTCACTTAAGTCATTCTTTAATTCGCAGATCATTTGAATTACATACATTCTGGAATCTTTCTCTGACATTTCATCAACTGTGCTGTCAGTGGATTCTATTATTGCCATAACTTGGTTTATTTCAGGTACTTTCTTCCCTTGTTTTCTCATGTTGATTTTGTATCTTCCTTTCTTTCAATGCTGATCTGATGTACTGCAGTTTCTATCCTATAATCTTGTAGTAACACTACAGATTACCTGTATGTCACCTTGGAGTTCACTTCCAGTTCTCAGGAAGTGTCCCCAGATGGACATTACTGCCACTAAAGATGGTGGCAGTGGTAGTAGAGGTAACTCAAGTTGGCAGTGGGAGTGGCCCAGGATGGATGCAAACACTTTCAGGGATGGGGCTAAAAGGGTGAGACTTACAATGGCTTTGGGCTGATTGATTGGAGATGGAGCACTTTGGCCGGCTGCTGCCTCTAAGCCCTGTCTGTTGACCCAAGGTAGAGGCTAATACATGAGAGGAACTATGGGGGATGGCTGCAGTGTACAAGAAGGGCACAGGAAAGGAGCAACAGTGTGGATCTTCACTATGTGCAAGGGTGGTCCTGGGTCTGGGCTCTCACGCAAACCTGTGAGGGCAGTCCTAGGCCTGAATTTGGCCTGGACTCCTTCAGTGATTCCAGGGGACTGGTCTAGCTATGAGCCTGGGCTCTTTCGGATGGGCAGGGGTTCTGGCGCTAAACTGGGGGCGGTCCCAGGCCTCATCCACTGTGGTCCAGAGGCAGTCCTTCACCTAGATCTGTGTTCCCCTGTGGGTCGGCGGATTGGTGGGTAGCAGTCTCGGGTCTGCCCTTGGCTGGGCTCCTGCAGCAGTCCCTGAAAGTGGTCCTGGGCCTTGGACTGTGCTCTTGTTGGTGGGCAGGGACTCTGGTGCAGAACTGGGGGCACATATTGCCTTTTTAAATAAAACAATTCTATCTTTTCCTGGATTTGACTTTAGAAAATACTATCTCCTCAATTTCATACAATTATTTGAATCATTACTTGTAGTGAGATTAAGAGTTCCACCTATATCTTTTCTTCCCTTTTCTCATGGAAATAAAGCTGTGTTTGAGCCAAACCTCTGAAGTGGACCATATTTGACAGGCTCCCTTTTGGCTAGGTTACCAAGTTCTTGTTAATAGAATGTGAGCAGAAGTATTGCATCTGGGTCTGGAAGTTAACATTAGGCAATAGTCTCAAGATTCTTTCTGGATGTGGTACGGATCTAGTTTCTAGCTTTACTTGTGTTCCAGAAAAAGGAGGAGCAATAAATTTGTAGAAATTTGCATCCCTGAATGACTGTATGTAGCGGGTCAGCCCTATTCAACTAAGCTATCAACATGAACAAGAAACAAATTTCAAGATTTATTAAGTCACTCTATTTTGGGTTCCTTTTGTTAGAGGAGCTCATCTTTGCAGCAATAAACAACTGTGATTCCTATTAGTGATATGTAATGGGTATATTAAAGTTTATGTTTAGTTTTAAAATTTCAGAAGTAGGTAGACATTGAAAATATTTCTTCTCTAATGGGAGATACAAAGACCAATGTGCATTTTAATACAAATCTGATTTTATACATTTTTATATAAAGATTTTTTATTTATTTTCCAGTATTTATGAGTGTGTAAAGAACCTTGGAGTTTTATAAATATGGCATGTAATAGGTTTGTTTTAGAAGCTCTTTGATGGTATTTGTTGAGAACAAAAACATGTATAACTTTTGGGTTCCACTTCTTCAAATGTGTCTCACAGAAATATTTGCACATGTGCCAAATATACATGTAAAAAGACATAAAGTAAAAGGTTTTTTGTAACAGAAAAAACTATAAACAACTTAAGCATCTGTCAGTGCAGGAATTCCTACATAAATATAGAAAAATCCATGTTAAGAGAATCTCATCAAGAAAAATGAGAAATGTTCTGACGAGATGATAACTAGGCTATAATAATAAAAAAATGTTTGCAGTATAACATGCATATTATGACACCATTTAAGTAAAAATACGAGCTTGTGTGTATGTGTGTATGTTTCTGAATATGTGATCAGAGGAAGAAATCAAGGCTGAGATAAGATGCAATTTGTCTTTGAACTCTTTCATTTTCTGGAGTATCCAACATATAATGAAAACCAGATGTTGACCCAGATATAATGAGTTTCACCTCTTCTCTCATCCAGAGTGCAATAAGCTGCATCCACATGAATAAATACAATTGTGAGATACACAAGACAAGCACAAGGAGGCAATGCACCAAGGTCACTTCTGGCAGGCAAGGGGGATTTATGGTCGAGATTGAGAAGTGAAGGGGGACTGTCACTTTTCAATTCCATATACTTTTTTTTTTAACTTCTTAAATA
>CM053406.1:69339692-69361224 GCA_028644305.1 Xerus rutilus | reverse complement strand
TTTAAAAATTATTTTAATATAGTTAAAATATTTGCTAATTACATTTGTCTTTGATGATTAGTCCAAACCACTCAACTGCTAAAAACCCGCAATTTATATGAAATTGCATTTATTGTCTTCATCCTGGCAGTTATGCAATAACAGGTTTAGTGACTACTGAGCTAAATTGAATTCTACAACTTTATATTAAATAAGTATGTAATATGTTTCATTTGCAAACAAGTTTTCTTATATCTTGCCTACAGATAGAGCCACAATAATATCCAACTTGCCTTGGCAAATATTAACATCCAGTTTTGTGTTCTGTTGACTTCCTGAGCATACTTAGACTTGTCTAATCACATGTCTCAATTTTTGTTTCAGAAATGTTGATATATATTCTTTTATGGTAATACAAACCAAGAAGTGGAGCAAATTATGACATTGCTTAGTTTTATTTCCTTCTGTCTATAGAATTTTTTAATAGAGTAAGATGACCTGAATTTTTCAGTTGTTCCTATTTATAGAAATGAATCATCTAAAAGAATGCTCTGTGTCTTTTTAAACCATAATTGTTTATTTGGAGGCACTGTTCACCTGTACAGTGGGACAAGCAGCACCTTGACTCTTGTTTAGATTTTCTTTGGCACCAGAAATGACTCTTAATCTGTTTGGCCCTGTCTTTGCCATCAGGCTACAATGTTCATGCCTTTGCCTAGCACATCCAATTGACTTTACAGGAAAAGGAACTCTTGTGGTTTTATTATGGAGAGCTAATACACACACACACACACACACACACACACACACACATACATATACTCTTATTTTTTATTCCCTAAATATCAAGATTAAACATTTAGTGCACATACAAAAATCAAACCTAAAATATATGTTTTCTGTTGCCATTGCTCTTTTCTAAAGGATTCACTTATGAAACTGGGATAAGACAGTTGGTGAGTGCTGGTTTCCACAGTAGAGGGGAATCCCTTGAAAAAAGCAGGAACAGTGGTTTTCAAGAAGGGGACAGAAGGAATAAGCACAACTGTAAATATATCTGTCTTTAGTTATTAATGGATATTTCAATACTCCGTCAAATGCATGACTTGTGTGGCCAACTTTAAGGAGATCATACCTGAAGTATTGGGAGACCACAGGGACTTGTGGCAGACACATTATGAGAGCAGAGAACATGAAGTCAGTTTGTTGTCACTCCCCACCCCCAGCAATGAAATATTTTCTTGGGAGATGAGACCCACAAAATGAAATGTCCCAACATCTCATTTCTCTAGATCCTGTACACATTTATTTTATTTCCATTTGTCAAAGCAGCCATGTCAAACATTTAGGACTTAGTAGGGGCATATGTAAGTGAATAAATAAATACCACAGGCTAACTTTGTGCTGGATTGTTCAAGGGAAGAAGGGTGTGGAAAATGAATGCTCAGGAGAAAGTTTAGGAAACAGAGAGTGGTGCGGCATGGCACCAGAATGTTCAGGAAAGAGAGAGCCAGTGAATGAGATCAATTTGAAAAGATGTATTACACAGAATTTAGAGGTGGCAGGTCTTATAGGTTGTGGTTGTACAAAAGAGGCAAGGACATTCTAGGAGTGAAAATAATCTCTGGAATTAGTGGCATGAAAAGTGACTCTGTCAGAGAGTCAATACAAACTCTCTCCCCTGAAATCCAATGTGAATTAAAGGCCCATTGTCACATAAATTAAAGCAGTTTAGCTGGACCATTAGTTATACTCCTGCAGAAAAGATTGGCTTTTAACTGCTCAGTCTTAACTGAAACTGTGCATGAGAGGCATCTGCTCCCCAGCCTGGCACCCAGGCATTGTTTGATGTGGTGGGATAACTGGGTGGCTCCACCACACGCCTTCCTGAGACAGTACAGAACATGATTTTCACCGTTTCCTGAGTTTGTAAAGCAGCATAGCATATTAGTGCAAGAAAACAGATCTGTCCTACTGAGAACCACATGGTTCCATAGGCGGGACTCTTGTGAGTCCTTGAAACACCTAGCATGAGCTCTGTACTGAGGGGCGACCTGCCATGCATCAGCAGGGCCAGCACCTCCCACACCAGGAATTATGAAGCACAGGAAGGGTGAAAGGGGCAGGGGTAATAAAGCTTGGGATCTTGGGTGAGGATTAGTGTTGGGAGAGTAAACTCAGTCTTTCTGTATGTAGTTGGCTGTGTGGTCCTAGTGAAAGTCCAACTGGGAATTATCTCCCTGCTAAATGTGGACAATGTTCCTCCTCTATTACGTTCTTTTATTGCAAGGAACCAAAGCAAGATGTATGTGAAAGAAATAGGTGCCATTTATTGAACATATATAGTGCACCAGGAGCTGGACTGTTGGTTACCTCATTTAACCCTTACAAGAATCTTCTGAGGCAAGAATTGTCATGTCTATTTTACAGAAGTGGAAACAGGTCTGGTGAGGATAAAGCAACTTGTTCATTCATTTATTCATTTCGCACATTTGTATTTTGGCACCTAATATGTGCCAAACATGGACACAGATCGAGAAATAGTGGTGAATCATCATTCAAGGTTCTGGTACTATTGGAGCTTATACTCCATAGGGGCAGATAGATAGTAAAAATAAATTAAAAATTGCAAAAATAAAATTAATACTTAAAAATTGGACAAATCTTGTCAACCTGAATTTACTTTTTCTCTGTTCGTCATATTTTCCATAAACTTGAAATTAGATTTAAATACTTGATTAGGCTCAAGTACATATTTTTTATGACAGAAAGTATCTTTATGTTGCATGAACTTTTTATGTCATATCAGGGTGAGGTATCAGCATGTCTAGTTTTCTCATTTTTATAGATAATGATGTGGACAGGTTGATCCTCTAGTATAAATTTGGATTTCCCCTTATAAAACTAGTCATTAATCCATACAGTGAAAATATGGCATCTTGTAAATATCCAGTTACCTATCAACCTTTCACCAAAAGATTTTATGATCTGTTGATAATTATTTCTTGAAACGATCAGTTTATTAGGGGTTAGTTGCAAAATCACTATTGTATAATGCTATCATCATTTATTCAATATATACTATCTAGAATTTTTCTGTAAAGAATTTTCCCTCATCAACCAGTGCTATTTTTTTAATGAAAAACAGTTCATATTGAAATATTTAAGTGTTTAATTCCCCCCTCCATAGTTTCCAATAAGAAAACTAGAAAGATCCAGTGCCAGAAAGATCTCAATGGTGACTAATGCGTTTATTTTTGGCTTTCCTTTTTGTGGAGTATTATAATTAACTCATGGATTCTCATATAATAATGTATTTCAAACTATTGCAATAGTCTCATATAATAATATATTTCAAACAATTCAATAGTTTTTTGAGCCCCAAGTTGGTCAAGAAGATTCTGAGTGGGGTGTGCAGGGAAAAACTGTCTCAGACAGAAAGAGCTGAATAGAAAAAAAATGATCCTGGGAGAGCATTTTGTATCTACCAAGGTGAAGCAGTTCATAAAGTGGCAGGCCTACTTGATGGTCAAGCCTATGTTCTCCATCACTCTTTTTCATGCTTCATTTCCTACCTGGTCAAACAAGAATGGGGAGAGTGCTGTGCTCATCACAGTTACCTTTAGGCTGATGAACCTTCATGTGGAATGCTGGCTACACTTTACCTGAAGCAGCAAAGGGAAGATGGTGAATTACGTACACACTCTGAAAGCTCCTGCCTGGAAGTGCCAGATGTCACTTCTCACATTTTACGGGAAAAGTAAATCACAAGGTCATATCAAAGAGCAAGGCAAAAACAAGAGAAAAACAAGATTCTTTAATCACAGGGAAATGCCATATGCCTATGGGGGGGGAAACTATGGGGAATAGCATTAAAGACTAACACAATATGGCTCTTTGCTGCTGGACCTCCTATATATAGAGAACAACTTAGCTGGATGGTCTGCCTGGCTTTGAGCAAGAAACAAGGCTCTGAGAAAGTTGGACACTGGGTTGGTGAGATTTGATAGGGCCTCACAAAAAGAGCAGTGTAGTATGGGCCACACAGGAATTCCGAGGACATTCTCAGCTTCAGGGAAGTAGTGAGTCCCCAAAGTACTCAAGAGTTTACTCTATTATTACATTTTCTGAATTTCTTGCTATTCTCCCTGCTTTGCTTTAAGATTTTGGTACTCTGCAAGGCTCTTATATTCCCCACTCCTCTCCATTTCTATTTTCAATAGAAATACTGCCTGAAAATACTTTTATTGTCAGTAGAAATACTGTCTTGGAATACTGTTTGGATAAATCAGTTCTTCACTCTCTGCTCCACACTGCTGTTTTGTTTTCTATAACCAAAGCCCCAAGAAAAGACTGTTGGATTTTCTTCTTTTCTTTATGTTGAGCCCTGTGAAGTTAGGATTTGGGTTTCTGCCAAATGAACGTGAACACACACACACACACACACACACACACACACACACACTCACACACAGCATGGCTTCCTAGAGGAATCTGCTTCATAGCATCTATCTGATCCTCTTTCATTTTCACTTTGCAAAGGGTGGCTTTGAAAATTAGGAATGAGTGCAAAGGATGACCTCAATGTCAGCACCATGAGAGAGGAAGGAAAGAACAGCTGTGCAAGCACACATGAGAATTCAAGAAGCAAAGACCCTGGTAAGAAGCGCATGGCTTCTTGGAAGCATGGGAACAATGGCTAGACTGGAAATGCACTGTCTCTTGAGAGTAAAACCCACCATCAGCTTGGTCCTCCCTAACAGGGTGTTTTGGGGTCATTGTTTTTTTCCAATTGCAATTAGTCACATTTGTTTTTTCCTTGGTGGCCTGACAGAGTATTGGCTGCACACTACTAAGGCATGAGAGTTCACTGTGCTGGAAAGCACTGCTGCTCATATACATGATCCACTTTACTCTTGAGGATCTGCACTTTCTGCTTAGTGAGGCTGTGGGAATCTTAGGAGTGGAGTATTTTGGGGGAAATGGGCTGAGTCTTGGTGAGTCTCATAAATAACAGAAGTCAAGGCTGCGGACCTCATGGTCTCTGATCTCCCATAGAGACCTGGATGGAACGGAATACTGTTTGCAAGGCACTGGATTCTGTAACTATCTTTCCAGATGGATCCTCAAGAGATAAAGGCCCAGAAGACCCTTGGAGTGTGTGTATAGATTTGTCTGCAAGACCACACAGAATCAGTAGCCCCACCCTGCAAAGTCAGACAAGGTCCTCCAAAGTTGACTCAGACCATTTTGTGCTTTTCAGAGGTATTTGCAGTCCCTCTGTACTCTAGCCCTGCTTATCCTTCCTTGTTTGTACCCAGTTTGTCCTCTTTACCATTGGCTATGCACTGTGATTTGAATTCTCCTGTCTTGCTTATACATTCTCCCATCAATTTCAGCAGATCATTCTGATTCCAGTTAGTTATCCTTTAGAACTGAGCTCAGGCCTCTCTTTGTCCATGAATCCCTTCTAATCACTCCTGCTCAAAAGCATCTCATCTCACAGCTCATATTTTAAATCCGTATATGTAAAAAAATTATTATATATATATAAATTCCCTCTCCCTTCTATTCATTTCATGCACATAGATCTATCTCACATTTAACATTGTGAATGTATCTCATACCGCTACTCCCATGAGTAATGTCCTTGAAGACAATGGTCGAATGTGTGGGAGGTGAGAGAGGAATAGAGATGTAAAGACATCTTTATGTATTTCAGTTGTGAGCTAAGGTTACTCCACCTACTGAAAAATAAATAAAATTGTCTCATATCCTCTGGGAAGTTCATGGACTCTCCCCAGATTTCCATAAATTCTGGGAGGTTACAGCCTAATTCTCATAATTAGTTACCCTCATTACCATTTCCTGTTTATGTGAATCTCATGTGTCTCATCTCATAAAGACTTTATCAGCTCTGCACCAACCTGACTTAGAAACTGCTCTTTTTTCTTTGATTTCCCTCACAGCATAGCTCATGCAAGGTCACGTGTAGTGGCAGAGTATAGTGAAGTGTTAGTGGTGCTTAGAATCTCTCTCTCTTTTTTTTTTTTTTTTTGCACCATGTAGCAACAATAGGATATTCCACACTGCTTTTCTTCACACTGTTATTTCAGAATCCTTCACTTTGGGAACATCTTCTGTACACAATACCTACCCCAATGCAGTGGATGCATGACTAGTTCCCTTCCCTCTCTGTATGTGTTCAATTATACATAAACACCCCATAAACCCTTACTTTTTTTTTTAACATTTAGCTCTTACCACTCCATTTTCAACCCTATACTAAGTACAAAACATGATCCATACACAAACAAAATGGTTGGTTAGGACAGAAAGCTAAAGAAAAGATCATGTATGCTAGAGAGCAAGCATGCTGCTTACCTCCTCTGGGGCAGAAGCGTTTCAGTAGTTGTTTTTTAAATAGCAAGTTTTCTATTCATTATGATATATTTGTAAGCACCTTTTAACATTTTGGTATCCTTAAGGAGCATCAGGAATAGTGCTTTACACAAAATAGATACTCGACAGCTCTATGTTGATTCTCTAACAACAATAAACCCAGGATATTTCCCTGCTTAGGTAAGAAGCAGTGGCTTTAACAAAGCTTTAGGGGTCTTGCATCTGCCTTGTCATCTGCACTTTCTTTCCTAGCTTCTAGACTCCTGTTCATAGTATATTGTTAATAGGTTGTCATTTAATTCTCAGTAAAAGTGTACCTTACGGTGGCTTAAAGTCTATCTGGCACTTCTCTCTACATCTCTGTTATCCAACAGGAAACAGAAAGCCTTCAAGATTCAAAGTAAAGCAGCTAGGCTCTTAAGATAATGATAATTTTGGGGCAGGAGATCCTTCCAATTTCCTGCTACATGCCACCTCCTGAGTTGCCTCATATACTGTAAGTGCCACTTTGAGTACTTGTTAAAAATGCAAAAGAGTATTGAATTATCATCTATGAGGATTCTTATTTCATTCTCAGTGAGTGCCTTGGTGGATTCTTACGCTTAAAAATGTTAAAGCTGTAGTGTAAATGCATTTTTTTCTCATCTGTGTGTTGGAGAGAAAAAGATTCTTCCCTTCTTGGGACAAGTATATCTACCCTGAGTCACCTGCCTTCTCATAGGGAAAAGAATAGATTCATTATGCTGTGTTGACAGCCATATACTTTCCTATTTTGTTTCTATGTTGATCACAATAAACTGTTCTATTTTTCCTTGAGAATAATTCAATTAGACTAATTCATCAGATACAGATTACTGCATATGATTTATGTAGTAAACTTATCTGACACAGTCAAGTTAATAGCTAGAGTGTAAACAAGAAGCATACAGATGAATTTGGAGGACATGAACCATGGAGAACTTACCTCAGCTAGAATGTGGTTTGCAACCAGAAATATTGAATATGGCAAACCTGGTGTGAGCTTGGGACATCTGAGTGGGGCTTACAATGGTCAGCCACCTGTGCTGGACTTCAGCTTTGTGCCTTCTTTGGAGGTAAGCCTCTGGATTCCCAGAACCCTGGGGATTTAGGGCTGACACAAGTGGGAAGAATCTCACCCACCCAGTCTGACAGCTACTGCCTGAGTCTCTTGAACTGCGGCAGAACTCAGTTCCTCTGCAGATCCTGACCCCGCTGAGAGTGTGAGCTCTGGCACAACACTGAGGTTGAATTGGCACACCCTCTCTCCCGTCTGATGGGTGACTCACTGAGTGTTCAGAGCACATTTTCCCTTCACTGGCTGCCAGCTATAACTATTGGCTCACTCACTGTCTCTTTGGAACGACTCTGCACTTCTGTGTTAATGCAGTCAGTCACTTAAACTGGTCTTTAATTATATGCAGTTCTGCAGAAGAGTGTAAAACTCTAGTTACTAGAGGCTGAAGGTTGGGACCTGTTGCATATACCAGGATATAGGACAAGGATCGCACTTTTTTCTATATGCTGCTGCTTACTCATCCTATTTTTGGCCCTCGTATGGCTTCCCAGTGTATAGAAACCTCACAACTTCAAAGACACAAAAGTGCTACTAGTCAAGAAATCCCTTCCATTGGATTTGTATATTGAAACACGGGCAAATTCTTCTCTTCTTTGTTATTCTTAGGACTTATGAGTAGTTTGCATTGCATTATGTGAAGCTTGTATACGGACACTGATTTCATGTAAGAAAATTATCTTTCCAGATAAGGTACTATCTTTATTTAAAGCACGGGTCTGGTTTTCAACATCTTTTGTGTCTGCCCCAGAGCCTATTACAGGTTCAGTTCAATGCAGACATAGAAATCTGACTGAAAGAATGAATGAGGCAAACTCCCATGGAAAAGTCAAGTCTGTTGAAGGGAAGGCTGTTTTGCCAGTCATATTAATTTTTCCACACACTTTCTACAACATCAAAGGAAAGCTTTATTTATTCTTGGATAGGAAAAATATCATAATAAATCAGTCTGCAGCAGTCTAATTTCACCTCATGGGTCAAGAAAATAGAATGAAGTTTTGGAGAAAAAGTATTTGTGGGCATCTGGGCACAGAACAGAGGCTGGATGTTTTATGTGACTTTGAACATGTGTATGACTCTCTTAATTTTTCAATTATTGTTAAGTGGATGGAAGAGACAGCAGGAGCTCTGTGAAGACACTGGTATGCACCACTGTGCCTGTGTATTTAGTGGTAAGATCATGGGCTCTGGGGTCAGGGATGAAATCTACTCATATACTGGCTGCTGGATCTCTGTAGCATCAATTAAGCTTTTTAAGCCTTAGGTGCTCTGTATCTAGTGTATGTAATGGAAATCCCTCATAGTGCTGTGGTTAGAAGTAGATGAGATAATGCTAAGTGCATAACCTGGTAACATATATAGTAATCAACGTATGATAGTTATTACTATTAATGGTGTTTGATTAAATGTGAGCTTTGAAGACTGGGTCAATTAAAGCTTACACCAATGTATTAATTTTATTTTTGATGTCAACATGATTTTATGAGGTGTTCACTGTGAGAGAAAAGAGAAAAATCACCCAAATATCATGAAAAACAAAGCTAAAAATTAATATCAGTAATTATTAGGAAAATGCAAATAAAAATGATTGATAGTTACCTGTTCCCTCATACCTGTCTAGACATGTATTACCAAAAAACACAAGATAAGTGATGTGAAAGATGCAGCAAAATTAGAACTATCACACTATTAACAGGAATACACAATTGTATAGGTGTTATGGGAAACAGTATGATGGTTTTTCTCCCAATTAAAAATACAATCATCATATGATCCAGCAGTCTCATTTCTGGGTATATATGGAAAGTAATTGAAATAAAGATCTTAAAGAGATATTAGCACTTCTGTGCTCATTGCATTCATAGTAGCCATGATGTAATAACAATCTGAAAATCTGCCAATACATGGATGGATGAAGAAAATGTGGCATACATAGACTAGAATATTAACTAAAAATATTAGCCTAAAAAGAAGGAAATTATTATTATTATTATTATTATTATTATTTTGGTACTGGGGATTGAACTCGGGGCAATTAACCACTGAGCCATATCCTCAGCCCTTTTGTATATTTTACTTAGAGACAGGATCTTGCTGAGTTCCTTAGGGCTTCACTAAGTTGCTGAGGCTGGCTTTGAACTTATGATCCTCCTGCCTCAGCCTCCTGAGCTGCTGAGATTACTGGTATGCACCACTATGCCTGGCAGGAAATTCTTACATATGCAACAAAATGGATGAACCTTGAGAATGTGATGCAAAATGAAGTAAGATAGCCACTGAAAGACAAATACCCCATGAATCCATTTCTATGAAGTATTTCAAATAATCAAATTCATAAAATCAAAGGGTAAAGTGGCAGTTGCCAGGGGAGAGGAAATGAGAAGTTACTAATCAACAGGAATACAGTTATAGTCAAGCAAGATGAACCTAGAGCTCTGTTGTACAACATTGTGTCTAGCATTTACAATACTCTATTGTGCATTTAAAATGTTCTAACAGGATATATCTTATAATAAGTATTCTCACTAGAATAATACCTTAAAAACTAAATTAATTAAACTAAATAGAAGTAATGGTACTCTCATTGGACTATTGTTAATGCTTTACCTTGTGGAAAGTTGGCAACATGAAAGTTTTGTGGAGACAGAGTTGTTCCATCACTTTTATTTCCAAATATGCAACTAGCATTCTTACTGACTTTTCAAAGGTTGAATTTCAAGTTTATGTAACTGCATGGAATTTCTTGATGATTTGAATGATTCCAATTCATTCTGACAACTTGGACCTATAAGCCATTCCACAAGCCATCTCAAATAGATAAAGATCATCTACTGTCAGTAGAAATGGAATTTAAGTAAAAAAAATTGATAGAAGAGACATTTTTCATGTGCTCCCATGGTTTTTGAGGATTATTTCATACTGAGAAATGAGAGAATAATTATTTTATTCCAATGGCTTCTGTATTTTAAAAGATGTTAAGAAACATACTGACTGTTCATGTATTTTAAATATGCCTAGTGATGAGGAGATATTTAAAGTAAAAAGTTTTGAACTTTCTGAGAAAATCACATTTTATTTTTCTAATTGATATATCACAAATAATGTCTTCCATGGCTCCAGATCAAAGATCACATATTTTAACTAATAATAAAATTGCCCACATTATCCTTTAAAAGTAAACTTGGGAGAAAAGATTTCTTTATTAAAAATAGATATGTCTAATATAAATACTAATGCCAAAGCTCTTGCTTAAATTGTATTTCCCAATGAACTCTATTTGACCTTCACTTTAAGGACACACAGCAGAAAAACTGTCTGGAATACCCCACCCTAAACAGTGGATGAATTTATTACATCCCCAAGCAAAGAATGCCCAAGCATTGGCTCAATACTTGATAGACAAAAGAAAATAAAATATACCCCAAGCCTTTTTTGTTCAGGAAAAGTTCAGCTTTCAGGTTTAATCTCAAAACATTAAAGTCAAAGAGCTTGGAGTCCTGTGACTTAGCAGTGTACATCAGTCATGAATAATAAGTGATATGAAGCATGATTTGGTATTATAAAAAGTTGGTGAGCTCTATTTCAGAGTAAATAAAAACTCTGCTGAGATAATACTTTTGGAACAAGACTTGTCTTGGCCTGGTATTGCATTGAGTCAAATGGACAATTTTTAGACCTTATCTTGCTTGACCGCCCTGCAACATCTGACATCGTGGATAGATTGCTCTTCTGTGAAACTCTCTTGGCTTCTGTGATTCTCCAGCTTCAGGGAGATTATCTATTTTACCTTGTGATTATTCTTCTCTCTTGACTAATCCCTTAATAGTTGGTCTTCTTCTAATTTTGCCATAATCTTGCTGTATCAAACAGTATACACATAGTCTGTTGGTAATGTCATTAATTTATTTTTATTTATTTATTTTTATTAATTCTAATCAGTTATACATGGCAGCAGGAAGCTTTTTGACTCATTGTATACAAATGGAGCAGAATTTTTCACTTCTCTGGTTCATGAAGTAGAGTCACACCATTCATGCAATCATACATGTACCTAGGGTAATGATGTCTGCTTCATTCCACCATCTTTCCTATCACTTTGCTCCCACCTCTCGCTTTGCCCCATTCAAAGTTCCTCTACTCATTCCATGCACCCTCCCCACCATTATGGATTAACATCTACTTACCAGAGAAAACATTCAGCGCCTGGTTTTTTGGGATTGGCTTATTTCTTTTAGCATAATATTCTCTAACTCCATCCATTTACTTGCAAATGCTATAATTTTATTCTCTTTTAATGCTGAGTAATATTTCATTGTGTATATATACCACAGTTTCTTTATCCATTCATCTGTTGAAGGGCATCTAGGTTGGTTTCACAGTTTAGCTATTGTGAATTGTGCAGCTATAAATATGGAAGTGGCTGTGTCACTGTAGTATACTATTTTTAAGTCCTTTGGGTATAGACTGAGGGGTGAGATAGTTGGGTCAATTGGTGTTCCATTCCAAGTTTTCTAAGGAATCTCCATACTGCTTTCAGGAGTGGTTGCACCAATTTGCAGTCCCACTAGCAATGTATGAGTATGCCTTTTCCCCCGCATCCTCACCAACACTTATTGTTGTTTGTATTCTTGATAACTGCCATTCTGGATGTCATCCATTTATGACATCAACTACTACAAAAAGGGTGAAGAATGAAAACATTTGTATTTATAGATTTGAAATCTGTATTTTCAAATTATTACTGGATTTTTTTTTACTTGAATTATCTTCTTCTGCCTCAAATTTAATATGTAAATTTTATATGTAAACTGAACTTGTTATTTCTTGTCTCACTTCTCCTGTTCTTCCTGTTTCAATGAATGGTACCACCTAGCTTCTTAATTCAAAAACCCAGGTGTCATTCTTGATTACTCTACCTCCATTATTTCCCATAAAAAATCAATCTCCAAGACTTGCTGCATCTGTATTCCAGTCAGCTCTCATGCATATCTATTTCTTTCCACTGCCCAGTATCCTGTTTGGATGCCTTTCTTTTGTCTTGATTGCTGCTCTAGACTACTAAGAGGTTTTCCCTGATTCCATCCTCCATATTCTAGAGTTTTACAAAGTGTTAAAAATGCACATCTGATCATTTCTTTGTACTGATTAAAGCTCTTCAAAAATTTACCATTATCCTTACAAAGTTAAGATTTTTATTTTATTTTTCAAAATTTTTAAAAATGTATTTATTCTAATTAGATATACATGACAGCAGAATGCATTTTGATTCATTGTACACAAATAGAGCACACATTTTCATTTCTCTGGTTGTACATGATGTAGAGTCACACCTTATGTGCAGTCATACATGTACCTAGGGCAATGATGTCTATCTCATTCCACCATGTTTCCTGTCTCCATGTCTCCTTCTCTCTCCTCCCTCCCCTTTGACCAAAGTTCCTCCATTCTTACCACGCCTCCTCCAACATTATGGATCAGCATCCACTTATCAGAGAGAATATTTGGCTTTTGGTTTTTTGGGATTGTTTTAATTTTCTGAGCATGATATTCTCTAACTCCATCCATTTACCTGCAAATGCCATAATTTTATTCTCTTTTAATACTGAGTAATATTTCATTGTGTATGTATACCACAGTTTATTTATTCATCTATTGAAAGGCATCTAGGTTGGTTCCACAGCTTAGCTATTGTAAATTGAGCTGCTATAAACATTGAAATGGCTGCATCACTGTAGTATGCTGTTTTTAAGTCCTTTGGGTGTAGACTGAGGAGTGGGATAGCTGGGTCAGCTGGTGGTTCCATTCCAAGTTTTCAAAGGAATCTCCATACTGCTTTCCAGATCGGTTATACCAATTTTCAGTCCCACCAGCAATGTATGAGTGTGTCTTTTCCCCCACATCCTTGCCAACACTTATTGTTGTTTGTATTCTTGCTAATTGCCATTCTGACTGGTGTGAGGTGAAATCTTAGTGTAGTTTTGATTTGCATTTCTCTAATGGCTAGAGATGTTGAACCTTTTTAAAAATTTTATAAGCATCAGAGTAAAATATTCTTTTTTATCTTACTTGTTTTTTGGTGGGGTTCTTTTTTTTTGTCTTTTTTAGAACTGGGGGTCGAACTCAGGGTAAAATATTCTTGATGCTCAGATTTCTTTTTGTTTTCTCTGATTTTTTAGCTTCTCTAGCTTTAGCTTTTGCCATGTTTCCTCTTGTACTCTACCCTGTAGCCTTTTAATAATGCTTAAAGTTACTTTAAGCATTTCAATAATGCTTAAGATTACTTAGTGGCCATTTTCTTTCTTGCCTCTGGGTCTTTACATATGTTTTTCCCTCTTCCTGAAATAATCTCTTTTTGTTTTTCTGGATTCCTCTCGCCCATTTTATTTTTTAACTTAAAGGGCTTTTCATTTAGAAATCCTTCCCTTATCCTCTTTTCATATCCAGATCTGACTTCCTCCTTGTTACTGTTATAACATAATGCATTTATATTTCATGCCAGGTATAAAAAGCATTTTCAATGCCTAATTATTCATCTACATCCTATCCCTCCAATTGCTACTTGAGAGAAGGAGTTAAATATATTCAACATCATATCTCTAATGTCTTCCTCAGTAGTTGTACATGGTAGGCACTAATAGATATATTTTAGAAATTTTTAATTGTTCACTTACAACTCAAGTAAAAGCAGGTGATTCAAAGATCTTCCCTTACTTTGGTGTCACTAAGCAACAAATGGCACTCTCTGGGAAACTTTCCATAGCAGGTGTACCCTTGGCCCATATCCCAGGCATGAGAGTAAGACTTGTGGCTACAGTAGCCACAAACTGGGCTCTAAAATCCACAACTAGTGTTTCAGAATTCTTCTCTATGCCTTTCTAAATGAACATTAGAGAGATTTTACATTGTTCTTGGAGGCATTATGTGGCCCATGGTCTCTGAAACCAGGGAGATACTTAATCCACATTCATGGCTTTTGGAAACTCATATGGAACCCAGAATGTTGGACCTGATGCTTCACAACTTTGTGGAAATCAAATCAAGGTTGTCAATGGCTACAGACTGCCAAGAGGACTTCACATTTTCAATAAGTTTTCTTCTTCCACACGAACCTTGGGATTTTTTGTCTGTAGTTCTGCCAGAGGCTTCCCCCACTTATAGTGTATTTGGAGAAAACCACCATGAACATGCTTTCAGGTCTCCATCCTTCTGCAGCTGCATGAGAAATGTAGCAGAGATGACTTTCTGAATTATACAGAACTTTTCAGAGGGCTTGAAGTGACACCTACCCATAATTAAAGGAAAAAAAAGGATGAGTGAGGAAGAAGAAATTACATATTTTTGTAAGTTGGATTTATCTGTAAGCTTTAAACACGTGCAAACATATTTTGAGTAATTTTGTATGAATTATATTTTTGTTTTTAAACAGCCATTTTGTTTCACTCTTATGTGTAAAATAAAAAGAGACTTGCTTTGCTGGGTTTTTGTCTTCAGAAAGTGTTGAATTTTGAGGGGATACCAATCTGTTTAGCCCTATTGAAAAATTGCTCAGAATTTAAAGGCTATTCCATCTCAGTTCAAGCTATGTTTGGGTTTGACAACATATTTTCCTTTGGCAATGAAAAGGATGATTGATTCTTATGACTTAGTAGACCTCAAACAGGCTCACATACAAGCCATTGTCCTTAGGATTTAGAGTGGAGGAAGTCAACACGAGAGCAATATTTACTTTGAAATAAAGGAAACAAACTAAGAGTTTAAAATACAGACATTAGCTGCTTTTAATCAAAAGCTTTGTGATTTTGAGCTTCTTATATTTTGATTATCAATATTTGTTTTTTGAGTTCTGGGAGTTACTGAATTTTACCTGTCTATGCTGTTTATTCCCTGATTCTATCTGTAAATAGTAGAATGAAAGTGGTTTGACTGTTTTCAAGGCTTAAAAGTAAAACAAATATTATCTGTAAGTTTTAGGACATAACACTGAACACATTTCATCTCATTAAATTGTATGACTTCTCTAAACAACAGTATTATTTTCCTTACTTTATAGCTGAGAACAATGGAACTCGGAGAGATAAAATGATATCTACCAAGGTATGCAGCTAGTAGGCTTCAGGCCATGTCTGATGGCTGTCTCTTTTATGCCTAGAATGTTCTGCTTAGTACTCCTTTGGTCTAACTTCTTTTCCTAGAAAATTTGTTCCATCTTTACTTTATCTGGATAAATTTTGTCCTTCATTTCTTTTAGGAAGCTGTCTCTGGCTTTCCCAGCCTTAGTTAGGCGCTCTACTAATTTCTGTAAGTTTGCCTCTGTCAAGCACATATTGCAAATATTTTGAGTCCCTCTTTAGTCAGGCTCACCATCTGGACCATCAACTTCCATTCACAACTATAACTTTATTATCTTCATATCCTCAGTGATCCATCTAGTTCTATGAAACAATTAATATTTGCTTAATCACATAATTTGTAAATTAGTAACTCTCTTAGGATTTCTAATAATGATTGCTCTATTGCTTTATCTTCAAAGTAAATATCAATATGCAATGAAAATTCTTCTCCCCAGTGCTGTCCAAGGGAAGACAATCACTGAATGAGTGAAAGGAGACTGCGGGCTTCCTATTCCCTAGGCTGCTTCAACATAGGCACTGAATTTGACCTCCGAAGGAAGGCCACATTATTTATTATAGTACTCCTCCACATTTGCATATGGCTCTGTATTCTAGGACCAAGGTGGCCGAGCCTCTGCTAAGGATTAAGTGCTAGTGCTTTATTTGGGAGTGTAATCCCAGGAGAGTGAGACTAAGAGAAGAGAGAAGTGATGTAAGACACAAAGGGCAGCTGAGAAAGGTGCAGCATGGGCACTCTGGTTGCTTCCTCACAAAAAGCTGCCAAAAGAAACTTCCTGCTGTTTGGCAGGTGCCTGCACTCATTCACACAGGACATCTTTAGGCAGGCTGGCTGGAGGGAATGAAATAAAGGAAATTAATCTGTCCATTTTTCTCCTGCTTCCCTTTGGACAAGATGGGCACACAGGGAGTTAACTTCTTAGCATTTCAGTTTGGCTCATCCAGCACCTTTGACAGCCTCTTGAGAGCCAGATTCATTACCTTTGGTGGCATCTCCCCAGATGTAGAAAAATGGAAGGAACCAGAGACTCTCGGCATGAAGTGGTTGGTTTCAAAAGGCTGATTGCACTGTCCTGTGTGGATACATTGGCTATAGTGTCGTTGGAAATCCTATTAGCAGATGAAAATTGGAATGGTAAAGCCAAGGGACCTGAAGAGGCACATGAGCTTCATACAGACATATTTCCTCCTCATACATACAATTTGCTTCTCTTTTGACACTGTTTTCTGTCATCAATCTCACAGCCTAGCAAACTATGGTGTCACTGGCCCTAATGTCTGAATGCCTTCCACTGTTCAATATGCTGACGTCTCAAGCACAGCACAAGCCTGGAAGCAATCTCATGTAATACTTTCCCATCAAAACCTGTCTCTTTCCTGATTTGCACTGTTTCTCTTCATGATAACATTAGTACTTGTACTATTAAGGTTGAAGCTTCAGAACTTCAGTTACCTCTGATTTCATTCCTCCTTCTGCTTATTGTCAGGGCCCATCATGTGAGTATATCAGCAATCTCCTAGCAAGGATGCTTTGGCACAAATGACATATTCAGCAAGGATAGGAATAAAACAAATGGATTGTTTTGCTTCGCAGTTTGCTGTTTCAGTTGTGCAGGAAATGCTAAGTTTGTTGATGGTGAAGTAGGAGAGGAAATAGAGAAAACAGTAAACCAGGTACAGTTTCGCAACAATGTAGCTATATTAAACACAGTAACTTACCCTGGATATTGGGAAGTTTAGGTGTGTTGAGTCTCCAAGGCTTCCTCCTACCATCACCTGTCGCCAGCTAATACATTGAAACTGCAGGAAGAATGGAAATGAACCAGCAAGACACAAAAGGAGGGAATTAAAAGGACACTAGATGTATTAATTTGGCATAATTGTCTGCTTTTAGTGGAAGAATCTCAGAGATACTTAAGTCGATAATGGCCTTTGACCTTCTATCTAGTGCTGACATCTTATAAAATTTCTTAAGCTCCCACTAGGTAATTTCTGCTGTCTTTCTCAAAGCACAAGATGGGTTCTAGGCAGAAGCCAAGTACTTTTATCCTCATTACATGCATTATATGCATACTCTGTATTTACCCTAGATTATATGTACACATATATTTATTTTATGCCTTTTGTTTCTTGTCTTTACATGTATTATTAACAAAGGAATTTTGGAAGACAGTAGGAGAATGACGTGGGCATTTGGAATTTTATGAGAATGAGAACGTCAGATTTAGAGTTTGAGTTTGAGATACTACTAGGAGAGGTGAGTAAAAACTGACATCTTAACTATAGTTAATAGTAAACATACCACAAAGGTTACAAAGAGAATAGAGTTTTGTGCTGTTAGTACGCAAGCACACACACATGAGGTGATGGATATGTCACTTAGGTTGATTGCAGTAATCAATTCACAATGTATACATCATTACAAAGCATATCGTATGTCTTGAATACATACAATTTTTGTCACTCATGTCTCAATTAAAAAAAAGAACCTCCATTCTAACTGTCAGAATCCACTATCAGGAATCCAGCTCAAGGGAGTCATCTTTCTTTCACATTGTTGAATTCACCCCTCTTCAGGAAACCTCTCTCTGATGACCAAAAAAAAAAAATCTCCAGAAGTGATATTTTGCCAACAACATATCTAATAGCTTTTTCATCTTCCTGATGAACTTGATGTAGCTATGGAAATTTCAATTTCCTATCTTGGATCAGCTTCAGAAAAGTACGTGTTAATGTGCTTCAAATTGACTTATCAACTAATGAACCAAGAAACGATATTTTTTTGACCATATTTAAAAGTGTTTTGCTCAGATTTTAAAGGTCAGGGCATTTCAGGGTCAAGTTTGTTCCATAATTTTTCTGTGTGACATATTCACTTCCCATTAAAATCTAATTTGCTCTACCAATAAGGTGCTAGGCTTCTGATCCTTCATGGAAATTGTTTTTTGTATGAACATTACCTCATCCAAATGTATGTTCTCAGTGAATCTGTCATCGAGTGGATTTGATGCCTTAATTTTTTCCTTTTGTAGCAAGATGCCTAACTGGTTACTTATGCAGGCATGTTGTTGGTGAAATTAGGGGAAGTAAGAGGAAAAAAATCTATGGCGATGATGAGTGCTAGAATGGAGCACAATTGTTACTGCAGCATCTGATGCCGAAGTGTCAGGGTAATCCAGGTAGTCTCTTCAGAATAAAAATGAGGGCAACTGAACTGAATTCACTTATATAACACTTGGGTCAAGATACAAAGATAGCTGCCATGGATTTTGCTCTGAAGGGTATTAAAACACACATATGATTTGTCTGTTTATTTAGCAAACATTTTCCAAGCACGTTTTGTCTACTGAAGTGAGCTGTGCAGATAAAATGATATATGGCACAAATCCTTGCAAGTGCTAAATATGAGGCCTGATATTAAGTATTAGGCCATGAATGAGGGGCAGATAATATATAGTGGGTGTTTGCAGGGTATAGTAGCTACATGCCTGTGGGTGGGGATTAGAAAGGGCTTTATGAAAGAGGCAGGATTTGTTCTGGGACTTGAAGGATGGGCAGGATTATAAAAATAGGGATGCCAAGGAATGTTGTCCTCAACATATGAAACATCATCACTGAAGACCCCTGTTTTAGTGAGCTTTGAGATACTACAATGAAATACCTGAGGCAAATAACTTTATAAAAAGAAAAGTTTTATCTAGTTCATAGTTTGGGGGGTTCAAATCTAAGATTGGGTGAACTTGTTTGTCTGGCCTCTGATGAAGGTGGCACAGCAGGATGTGTGTGTGTGTATAGGAGCAAGTGATAACATCTTGAGCCAGAGAAGGGAGTGAAAGAGAGGATAAGCAATGTCTCACAATCCCTTTTGAGTCCCCCAAAGACAGAGGAACCTATTACCAGGCCCTGTTTCTTAAAGGCTCCCAGCACCTCCCTGCAGCATCATCTTGGGGACAAAGCCTTTAACATATGGACCTTTGGAGGACACTACCCATATTCAAAATATAGCTTACCTTGGCTAGGTGTGGTGATTCATGGTTGTAATTCCAGCAGCTCAGGAGGCTGAGGCAGTAGGATTGCTAGTTCAAAGCCAGACTCAGAAACTTATTGAGTCCCTAAGCAAGTTATCTAGGAGATCCTGTCTCAAAATAAAAAAAAAATAACAAAAGCTGGGAATGTGGCTCAATGGTTAAGCAATCCTGGGTTCAATCCCTGGTACCACAATTAAAAAACAAACAAACAAACAAAATCCCCAAATAGAGTTTGCCTTAAACTCGAATGCTCTCCTCCTTATGTGATTTCATGCTCAAGTTATCCAAAGATCTCTGTGGAGTTATGACAAACTGAAGCCAGTGGTTTAATTTAAGTGATTTAAAGGAACTTGAGAGAAGATCAACCCTTAGGAGAGTCCAAGGTGCCACTGGGAGAATGTCATCTTAGGGTATGTTTCTGGACAAAATTTCTAGACTCACTAAATATTCATAGACTTACACTTTTGGTTTAGAGGTGCGAGGAAAAACTCTGCAAGTCTTTTGCAGTGAATTGGAGAAAGTAAAAGCTATATTTTACTGGATCTTGTTTAGGAAGCAAGTCAGTCTATGTTATCAGAAAGTTATGACAAAGAATCTGAAACATGGCATTTTGCTCAGCGCTTGACAGTGATATTTTTTACTTTTATTTTCAATTTGCTTGTTTTTCTCAGTTGTTGTTTCTTATAATCTAGGTCATTTAATCAACTAGAATACACAGTGAACTGCAATTGTCCTAATTTAGAGGCAGCCCTTGGAGCAGAATTAAATTTGTACCTACATTGCCTCTTTCTAACAGATTGTCACTTCCTTGAGACCAATACAAGGTTATCATTATCATTATCATTATTATTGTTGTTATTATTATTTTAAAATAGAATCTATAGAGCTATAGGGAGAACAAGTGTTGGCTGATATTTCACTGGGGTAGCACAGATCTGAAGGTTTTTCTTTAAGGGCTCAACTTTGAGAGAGTAGGTTCAGAGAGCAAATGTTTCCCTATGGGACAGTCAATAGGTGTGGCTTATGTGTTGTTTTCTCTTTTATTTCTGAATTATATCTATGGGAATTTGCTAAGGAGAACTGATAAACTTGCTCAGCCTTGCCTAATGTCTCTTTTGAAGATCAGGATGAATTTTGTTTATTTGTGTCTGCACAGAAGTAAAGGAAATATTAATCCAGCAATGAACAAATATCTTGCTCCTTGTTAACTTTGAACTCCACATGAAACTCCTCCAATTATGCTGAATTTTAGGTGTTTATTTTTACTTTGCTTCTTACTACAAAAAAAGATCTAAATGGTATTATGTTGTAGTATAGTTTTATGACCTTTATATTCTCTTAAAATATATCTTGAATATTTTTCAATCATTAAATAATCTATAACCTAACTTTAATAACCATGAGTATTCTATGGTTATTAAATATCATTATATATTTATATAACTTGCAGTATGCATTTTATCTTCAATGAGTATAATGTATTTGTAAAAATGCTTGCAATGTGACAAACAAAAATAGCTTCCTTCACTAAATCTTTAATCTTGCTGCCTTTTCCAGAATTAATCACCATATTTCCACTGCATAATCATTACAGATTTTACGCCAATTTTTTTCCCCAGAAAGTGGGATGTGACCATTATGTAAAGTTCTCTGTTTTTAAAGATTATCATGGCATTACTTAAAAATCATTTTTATTATTAAATTGTGTTTTGATGCAAGATTAGAATGCATGGAAAATTTGTGAATATACATTAAAATTGAGTAGTCCAAATTGATGCATATCATGTCCTTGTGATAGCATAATGAACATTTTTCTGTTCTGAAAAGTCAACACATTATTAGTTATGGATTTGTGCATTATAGTAGAAATATTATACTTTAGAGAATTTGTTCTGCTGTTG
>CM053406.1:69308572-69339192 GCA_028644305.1 Xerus rutilus | reverse complement strand
GTCTAGGTCGCCATCTTGGAACTGCCTCCTACAATACTACAAATTTATTTCTAAGAAATTTATTGAGTGGTGGTTGTTCCACTGAAATGTTTTTATTTCCATTATAGTTATTTTATTGTTTTACTAATGGGTTATTCAGAAATACATTAATTCATTTCAAAAGCTTGGAATTTGCTTTAATTGTATTTTTATTATAAATTCCCAGTTTACTTAAATTGAGGTTTTATTGTATAATCTGTCTGATAGAGACTGGAGTTTTTGGATACCAGCCTTATGGCCCATTATGTGATCAAATTTCCTGTTTTAAGAGTCCTTGAAGAAAAATATTGGTGACAAACATTCATTGTGCTGCTCCTGAGTGGTAGGGTTGCCCTGTATCTCACAGTGACCCAGAGTAGCCAAGCACAGTGTTGCCCCCATGCTCTGTGGCCTCAGTCACATTTTGTCTGATTAATTTAGAAAGCCCTGAAAAAGCATGTTACAATATACCACTTTGAGAATAGATTTTGAACATTTCTTCTTGCATTTCTGTCGCTTTTTCTACATTTCAGATTTCTATTTTCTTTTTATGCTAACCTGAAAGAACAGAAGAGTTATATTTTCCTACTATATATTTCCTTAGAATTCTATCATCAAAGGATGACCTTGTATCTCTGATAATGCTTTTGCTTTGAGATTGTTTTGTTTGATTTAAATAAAATTATTTCCATTTCATTTTGGTTAGTATTTGAAGATGATATCTTTTTCTGCACTTTAACTTTCAGTCTCTCTGTATCTGTATGTTTGAAGCCTGTCTCTTCAAAAATAGACATTAAAATCTAGTCAACTATTTTGTCTAAACGGTATATTTATTTTGTTTACTGCAATGTTAGATAAATTTGGATTTATTCAGAGCATCGTAATTTTTCTTTTTGTCTGTTTCTCTTTTTGAGTTTTAAAATCCTTTACTGCCTTTAAATGTTTTTTGGGTGCAATGTAGTTATACATTAATAGTGGGATTCATTGTAATACATTCATACATGCACACAATATAACAATATAATTTTCTTGATTTTTGCCTCCCCAGTAATTTCTCTTTTTCTGTCCTCTTTTCTACCCTGATCTCCTTTTTTCTTACTCTGCTGTCCTCCCTTCTATTTTCATGAAATTCCCCTCTTTTTCCCCTTTTCCTGTCTGGTTTTCACATACAAAAGAAAATATAAACCCTTTAACTTTCTGAGTTTGTTTTATTTCACTTAACATAATGTTTTCCAGTTCCATCTATTTTCCTGCAAATGATATAATGTCATTCTTCTTTATGGCTGACTAAAACTCTATTGTGTATATACATCACATTTTCTTTATCTAAAGAAATTTAAAATCCCACCAACAGTGTATAAGTGTCCCCCTCCCTCACACTTTATTGCCTTTTAAAAATAGATGAAAATTTTGTTTAATTTTTGTGAGTATGGAAGGAATATCATTTCCATCCTTGTTATAACACATACTTTTGAATTTTCTTTCATAAAGCTCTTAGTGTAAATAATCTCAGATTTTACTTTTTTACAACTTTCTTAATCTTATCATTGTTTTAAAACTACACTCTTACTAGGATCCAATACTAGATTGAGGGCTCTGTTTCTAGGAATTGTGGACTAGATTTTTAAAATCCTGTCTTCTGTCTGAGAACAACAAAAAAGCAGGGGAAAATATTAAACATCTGTTGGACAGCATTGGTGAAGTACTGAAGCAGCCAAACTGTGAATAGTCAACAGCCTGAAGAGAAGGAACTGCACTGAGGTTAGCCAAACATTACTCACTGCCTTTCTTCTCTATGCATTTGGAGATTCTTGGTGTTGTAAAGCTGAGAAGTTGAGTAGAGATTTTGTTAGTCTCATGGTTCGAGGACCCGACATGGTATACTTTCTGGTAGTCACAGAACAAACAGTAAATTGGCTGCTAGTAACAAAATAGTAAAGGAAAGAAAGTGAAAAATATTCTGTTAATCCAAAGAACCCAAGGCAGGAGCAAAAGAGGAGCACAAAACTGGTGAAATAAAACAAATAATAATATGATAGATGCAAAATAAAATGTTAATATTTACATAACATGCAAATGGACAAGGAGCTTCAGGTAGCTCCATGGTAAAGCACATGCTTCACAGATGTGAGACCCTGGGTTCAATCTCTAGCAGCTCTTTCTCACACCTTGACATACATACACATGCACTCAAAGATACTCCAGTTAATAGATGAATAATGCCATTATACTAAAGAGAAAAACAGAACTCAACTATTTGCTGTTTTAAAAAGGTGTGCCTTAAACATGAAAACACAGAAAGATTGAAGATGAAAAATCGAAAACTAGATAACAAACAGGAATGATTCTACATTGACATTTATTTTCTATCAGCACAATGAATTTATGTTTGTTTGTTTGTTTTTTACAACTTACACTGTTAGTGTTGAGGAATCAGTTGTTATTGTATTTGCCATTCATTTGAGAATGTGTTTCTGTATTTCTCTTCTGTTTGCTCATAAGATTTGGTCTCTGGCATTCTGCAGTTTTGCATGCCTAGATATAGCTTTTGTTTTATTTATCTTGCTTGAGATTCTTTATTTAGTTCACATAACTATTAACTACTTATTAGTGTTATACTTTCTCACCCATTCTCCCTTTAAACATTTCTTCTGCTTTTCCGTATTTACCCAATTGGACTCTCCTACTCTATTCTCCATGAATAGTGTCCCTTTAGTATGTTTTTCATTGTCTATATTGTTACATTCTGGAAACTGGAATATAAATGTTGTTAATTAGCTTCATTTCTGTATCTACTGTTGTGAATTATTTTATGTGTTGTTATAGTTTTTATCTCTAAAGTTTTATGCTTTTATTTTTTAACACCAACTCTTCAGTTCTTGTTCTTTAGATATATATAAAATCACAAATTTTGTTTCTTTAGACATATTTATATTTTCAAATCGATAATTCTAGTACCTGAGTTCTTTGTGAGTCTCAGTAACTTTATATTTGGTTGAAATGTGCCCTTCACCAAAAATATCATGTGCTTCCTGGAATTTCAGAATGTGATATTATTTGTAAATACAGTCTTTGCAGCCAGGCATGGTGGTGTGTACCTATAATCCCAGTGGCCTAGGAGTCTGAGGCAGAATAATGGTAAATTCAAATCACTCCTCAGCAACTTAGTGAGGCCCTATGCATTTTAGTGAGACACTGGCTCAAAGTAAAAAATGAAAAAGGCTGGGGATGTGACTGAGTGGTTAAATAACCCTGGGTTCAATCCCTGGTACCAAAAAAGGGAAAAAGAAAGAAAGAAAAAAAAGGGCCTCTGCAGGTAGAATTGATTAAGATACAATCATACTGGTGTAGAGTGGGCCCTAAAAACAATGTGAAAAGTGTCTTTATTAGAAGGGACAAATACTGCGTGCTGACATGAAGGCAAACCCACATGAAGAGAATACTATGTAAGGACAGGCAGACTGGCTGCATCTACAAACCAAGGAAGCCAGGGATGGCTGGGAGCTGCCAGAACCTGAGAGAGGCATGGAACATTCTCCCCAGGAATCTTCAGGGGTCATGGCTCTGCTGACACTGTGATTTCAGACTTCTAGTCTCCATGATAGAACAAAATTCTGTTATTTTAAGCTACCAAATTTGTGACACTCCATTATGGCAGTACTTATTGGACACTAATATAAAGCTCATCTGTAAAATGGAAAATAGCAATCTATTCAAAGACATAATAAGAGGATCAAATGAGATCATGTATATAAAGTATTTTGCTTTGTCTGTCCAGAATAAGTGCTTGGTAAACATTTTCTTTTTGGATTTGATTTCCAAACATGCCATTTCTGTGAGTCTAGAGCTTTTGCTTTATAGTGCACAAATGTTCACATATGCACAGCACACATTCACCCTGATATTTGCATGTACACCTCATGCACCCCACATACAGCTCTCTAATTACCTTTCCCAGGGACCTCACTGAAGCCTCTCTGTAGGATTCCAGTATGAACTCATTAAGGTTTTATTGTAATTACTGAAGTTGTACATATGTGAACTCAGTTTTAAACCAAATGGTCAGTTTCTGAACATTAATAGAAAGAACACTGTTCATAGCGAATATCCAGAAATAGTTGTGCTAAAGGGAAAAAAGTTGCATCAATAATTAGTGCCTTCTTGGCTATTTTTATCTTGTTATAACCTTTGTTTTCTCCAGAATTAAAAAAAAAAGCCACTGCAGTGGTTTGTACTGTGGTGATAGAACCAGCCTGGACTCCACAGTCTGACGTCATGTCATGCCCCTCACCAGTAGTGTAGCTTGGCCTTTTGAGCGAAAACTTTGAAGTGAAGGGTGGAGAACTATGAGAAAAGTTAAATTTAAATCTTCTAAATCCCAGCATACTAAAGCTCCTGTGAATCAAAAACAAAAGTGTGCTTTGAAATAACTTCTGACATGAATAAAGAGAATGAATGACATTTGGACTGAATGGCATTATTTTTAGAAAGCACTTTTCCTCCCCTGTTGTCTCATTGTGGATTTTAGTTGGCAAAGCATGAAGAAAACTCTGTGTGTTCTCATGTGGAATAAGGAATTGTACATATCCAACCTCTCGATTGTTTCGATACTTTGAGGATAATTCTAGGTTTAACATATGAACAAAGAATAAAGTCCCAGGCTGGACAATGTCATCTTATTTCAAATATAGATTATTGAACTCTGGACTGAAATAAAATAGAGGAAAAACTGGTTTATGCATTTTATATAAAAGGTAGATGTTTTTTCTCCTTTAAAATTTCAATATCATGATGTGATTATATGGCATGTTTATGTACTATATCTCAATTTACATAGCAGTATCACTTTGTATAATCAGGTGAATCTAGAAAATGCTTTAGTCTTATTTTAAGGAATCAGATCTATTAATATTCCTGAACATTCTTTTTTTCATGAATGATCTTTTGAAGGATGGTGGAATAAAAGACTTGTAAATGTAGATATGCTTGGAAATTCATTTGTTCATTAATTTATTCACATGTTTATTTAAAAAATTATTGCATGCTTATAATAGAACCCATAGTAGGTACTGGAATATAGGTGGGGGAAAGAACAAACAATATACATAAGTAAAAAATAAAGTGTGTTAGATAGTGATCAGTGATTTAGAGGATAATAAATCTGAAGGTGCATCCAGGAGTATGTTGGAATTTTTTAAATGATGGTTAGGGAAGGAACTACACAGAGGTATCATTTGAGCTAACACTTGAAGAGGAGAGGATGTATTCATATCAAGCTATAGAGGAGGAATTCAGATTTGCAAATCTTTGGCCTGGAGGTAGTTCACATAAAGATGTTTAGAAAAACATTGGTTTCCTTTGTCTTTAAGAATTTCATGTTTACTTATAAAAAAGTTTTGCAACTCTAGATAAACAATAAAAATTATTCAGTCTATACTGCAGATCCTTCTTTACCAGTCTCTATTTGTTCTAAAACTGATTGGAGTAATTTTGCTAAATGCATCAATCACAAACCATTTAGATATATAGAGGTAAGTGTGTCCTCAGATACCGAGTGTATAACTGTATTGTGGTTTGTCCATACATTGTCATCTTGGAAACCCTGTGTACTGCCCTGGTCTACTGAACAGGGAAAGAACCTCACACAAAGAACTTTATTACAATTATTATATCAGAGTCTCCATCTGCAAAATAAGAGTTAGATTAAATGGTTCTACAAGGATACTTTTGGGGCTAAAGTCTTATGAATATATGCTATTTGTTTCAATTCTTAATTGTCTTAATTTGTGGAACATTTAAAATTGTGAATATATTGTCCAATTCAACATATTTTTCCAAAAAGAATTTTCATTGCTCTTGTTCATATGGATCTTTTACAATCATTTAATTCATCGAGCTTCTTTTATTGAGAAAACTTGTTTACCAATGTAACTGTGGATCAGAGAAAAAAAGATGCTGTTTAAAGTGACATTATAATACTTCATAACAAGTTTATGAGATTTTCTGTTTTGTTTTCCTTGGTGTTTAAACTAGAATTAATACAAACTTGAACTATTTTTTGATCCTGGATATTCACTAAATTCAGAAAGATTTTGGGCTTTTGAGGTCTTGAAAGTCAGTATTATCTTCTATGTTTTATTGTTGTTGAAACAGTCATCACTTTTTCAATTCCTTAAATCCCAAATGGCACACTGTAATCTTTCTGCTTTGTTTCTCTTTCACCTCATCACTTTTCAAATCTTTTTGTTATTCAAAAATAAGAGCATGTACACTTGCTGAGCTTTAGAAATGTAATTTGTTTTTATTGGTCTCTGGCTATTGCTTTTCTTTCAAGTGTTATTATCAGTAAGTTAACTAAGGGTGAGATTCTTCTCTTACAAGTAGCATGCACTCCTGATTGAAGTAGGAGAAGTAATGTTTGAGAAAAAAATGACCCAAGTAATATTGCAGTAGCCATTCTTATGCTTTAAAACCTCCTAGGAAGTTTGTATTCCAGGAGGGGTTGAGAGAAAGGAAGGGATGTCTCTCCAAACACTTACGAAGACAGGAAACTCATTTCACAAGTTGGTATATAGTGAGTGCTTAACAAGTTAAATGAAATAAGTAGCATATCATATATTTTTATTCACTCTGTTAAAAAGTCTCAGAGAAAGCTTTTTTCTAAAAAACTTAAATGTATTGCTTGTGACTTTATTGAATATGCTTTGGAACAGGAATGATTTTAAAATTAAAATTTATTCAAAACTTTGTGCTTACATAGCATTTGTCAGGGCCACGGAATATGTTTCCTGCAGAATGAATTCCTGAGATGTGGAATAAATCAGGCGAAGTCCTGTGTTATCCCAAATCTGGCAAACTACGATGGAGAGATGGAGGTACTTCAGGCTGCAAGTCTGTAAATCAGTGTCTAGATTTTGCAGCTAAAATAGATCTGAAACAAGAATCAGAATGAAAACATCTGAGAATCACTGTATTGTGATACAACTCATGATCAGAAATAGGAGATGAATCCTTATAGTGATAACACAAGGAGAAGTAAAAATGCCACGAGATAATGATAATGGTGATAACAATAACAAGAACTGGTATTGCTAACTACTTATTAGGTGCCAGGCACTAGATTATGCTTTCTATACACGACTTTGCAACAACCTTGTTAGGGAGGTTCCATTGATATCCTTTTCTATGGGATTTGAAGATATGAAAAATTTTCCTATAGCTACACAACTAGGAAGGCCTAAGGCTGGGATAAGAACACATGCACTATGATTCTAGAATCTGTACACATATTTACTGCATTATCATGAGACTTTGACATAGGGAAGTGTTTTGGAAGACTAAAAAGGCAAGAGTAGAATTAATTTATGTGAACTGACACTTGCATTGAATATAATAAAGAAGAGAACTGATAGTGTTAAAATTTTGAATCAGTGATGTGAAAGACTCTTTGAAACTTTTATTACAAACCCAAATGAAAATATATTAAGGGACATGGTGATAGATGCAAAGGTCTGTTCATGGAGATTCAGCTTAAGAATTATTATGTGCTTCTGAGGAAGAAATCACAATTGAAAGAGCATGAAGAAAATTACACTCAAGATACAAAAATTTTTTTAAGTATGAAAATACCTTGAGATGGAAATCAAAAAAGCTATCTGAATTTCAGGAAAAGAATCAGTGAAGTTACCCTTATCCCATACTTGTAATATTTTGAATTTTCAAAGACTTTTTTTTTTCCTACAAGAAACTTCTACAAGTATATTGGTATTGAATTCAGACTGGCATCAAGATTCATCTTTACAACACTAAATATCAGTAAACCATGCAGCAGTCTTTACAGAGTCATTTATGTGTGAAAACAGCAGAGACATTGTCAGGTTCTTCAGGAAGTTTCAAGGAAAATACTAACTACACCCTCCTGAAAAATTACGTGAAAATACACATTAACTCATCAATACAGGGTTATATTTTTTCTCTTTTCTAGAACTCTGTTCAAAGGAAATAAAACAATATAGGAAGTAATATATGCAAAAATATGTTTACTACAATACTATTTCTTGCAGTCAAAAATTGGAAATAATAACAAATTCCCCATTGGAAGACATTGAGACATCACTCAGTCATCAAAATGACCAAAGCAAAGAAAATTAAATGGTATATCAAAATGCATTCTCAATTTTCATTTTGCATGATCTCAGCTATGTAAGAATAAATGCCATGAGCAATTATCAAAGGGAAATATTTTATTTATGTTTTGGATGGAGGGATTATGTATAATGTTTGCTTCTTTAAAATTTTTCATTCTTCATTAAAATTTTGCAGTAAACATATAAGACAGTATATAAAGATGAAAAAATAAAACAATAGGAATTACTTCCTTCAAAATTTGCAATTTATTTAGGAAACTAGACATCTACAGATTGATCAAGTTGACATCACTTTGAAACTTTTTTCAAACAACCTGTGAATGTATAACAAAGATATCCACAGGCCACTGGTCACGTGCCTGAGAGATCTTAGGAGCTGAGTTAACTTTGGCCATAAACCTTGGAAGACAATATTCTTCTTTTGACATATTTACTATTTTCCTCTCTTCAGGCTTCATGTATCCATCCATCCCTCACTTTTTCTCACTGAAGTGAAACTTTTGCTGTAGTTTCCTTCAACCTTGCAATTCTTTCAAACCATTTGTAGGCTTACATCTCAAGTAACAGTGAGATTTCTCAGAGTTAACTTCACAGTAACTTTCTCAGAGGTAAAATGTGCTTTATCCAAGGCCATTGGAATTGGTCCACTTTCAGGAGAAATCTTTCCTTTCAATGATATTTACATAACATAAAAATTTGCTGTTTTATGCAGAAATACATTTCAAATGGACCAGTTCATACTACTTCTCCTAAAATACTTATGTAAAAAATTTATCATTTTTAACAAAGAATGCCAATGCATCTGCTTTTCCCAGAAATACTGAAAAGGATTTGTTGAAACGATGTACTCTCATTCCATCTGACTCCACATCGGAAAGGTTCATAAAACATAATGACTCGGCAGGGCCAGTAGCAGAGGAAACCCAATATTGCTTAGTCCTTCAAGCTGATTTGGAGGACCTCTGGGACATATGTGATCAAACATAGCAAATTCCAGAATAAAACACAAACAATATTTTTGCTTTCAATAATTTCTGTTTCCATTATTTCTGTGAACTTTTGTTTTTTGTTTGTATTTCTTCCCTAATACTATCTTTGCCACAATTGGCTTTCTCTCCTTTTTATGTGTCTTAAAGGAAGGGTCTGGTTTTATACTTCACTGGTCAACACAAAACTTCTTTTCTGTATGTTCCTCTTGACTTCATGACTTTCATTCCTTCCCCAACCCCATAATCCCATTCACGAGTAGCTAACAAAAAAACTAAAATAGCGGTTTGGTGCTTTTAATAAAACCTTTGGTCAAACTACCCACAGACAATTACCCTACACCGCTATATAACTTGTTTACAAATATACCATGTTAAAACAAAACAAAAAGCAAAGCAAAATTGCAGCCACACATGTAGGTCTTTTTGAGGGACCAGAAGTATTTATTTTTAAATACTTGCTTGATTGTCCATGAAAGTAATAAATAGGTATCAGTTGTTTCTGGAGGTTTTTCAGACCAAAATATCAATATTATTTCCAGTTGTAAAGTCCTGTGATTTGTATAACATTGAGCCTTGAAGTTGTTATTAAGGTTTTTTTTTTTTTGCTTTTTTGAGGCAGAAGAGTATAGAGGCTAAATTTGTGGACTCAGGAGACAAATTCCTCAGGCTTTACTCTTTCTCCCACAACTTGACAGTTGTGTGAACTTGAGCCAGTTATTTTTATCATTCTGTGCCTGTTTTTTCAGCTATAAAATGAATATAATATTTACTCATGCTTTATTAACATAAGGCACTTAAGAACGCCCAGCATATGATATGTGTTGAATATTTAAAAAAATAATTGTTATTCAAATCAGGACTTTCCCAGAATGTCTTATGAACTAAAATTAAATTCATTAGCAAAATTTGGTTAATGGAATGTATAGAAAAGGTTGTTGAGAGTGAAAATACCCAAACTTTATATTGACAATTATAGAAAATGTAGTATTGCAATGATAGTAGCTAACCTTTGATTGTGTACTGGATACTTAGTACTTATTTTTGTTTCTTGATGTTCTCCTTACAAGCATTTTGATTTATTTCCCCTGCACTGATTCACAACTTTCAACAGGTGAAATTAGAGGAGCGGGTAACACCAACAATGATATACTACTGCTGTATTGGGCATCTCACTTTGCCTGAATTTGGTGATGTCCCAAACCACCAAACCAGCTATACGAAAGGCAACTCTAGAGGGCACTTAGATGAAGTTTATATCCTGGTCGGAATATCTAGTTGTTCTGGAATCCTGACAGGATATTTGAGTTATGCTTTTGGCCAGCTGACAGGAGCATAGGAAGAGTGTAAAAAGTGTAGATCTAACGGCAACAGACCTTCAAAATTTTAACCTGTCACTAGTTCATAAAGATCTATGAGGTCAAAATTGGCCGTAGTGCAATTGCACTCTTCCTGTGTGTGAAACCACATCAACTGTCCTGCAGATCTTTGCCTATCTCATTATGAGACGATTCTGATAATAAATTGGTAAGTTTATTTCCTCTCACAATTACTTGTGCTCTTCCTACATAAAGACACATAGACCCTAGTTAGTTACTCTTTATTTTATAAGCATGAAAATTATATTATATTTCTACTTCTAATTTATATTTATCTAATAATCTCTACACTGCTTAATTATTTTTTTCTTTATTGACCAGGCTACTCCTTAGTTAGTAGACTCTAGAAACTTTTAGTAAGTACATGTGTTTTGTTACTGAATTTTTTTAAAAAAAATTAAGATATGAGAATCATTCAGTCTACTTTGGGATAGAATGAATTTCTCAACTGCAAAATCTAGCAAAAAGGAAACAAAACAAAAGGAAAAAAACCAGAAAGAATATTGGAAGGAATGAGATGAATCTTAAAGAAAATATGGTAGAAAATTTCTCCATTAGTTTCTTCTTTGTTCAATTGAACAAATATTTTTTTTTATTTAAAAATAACTGTTGCAATTTGTATTTCCTGTTCTCAATGGGACTACCATTCAGTAAATAACAATTCATAGAGCTTGGGACAAAGGTCAGAGGCAGCACTTCCCTAGCATGTACAAAGCCCAGATTTGACCATCAGCACTTGGAAAAGAATGAATAGCAATTCACATTAAATGTTATTATGGCATCTAGTGCACTCAGACTTACTAAACCTAAGATTAAAGACAAAATTCTTGGTTCAGTCCTTCAGATTCTTTAGTTTGGGACATTATGAAATCTACAGAAGATGTGTAGAGAGTGACAATATCCAAATGTTACATTAAGAATTATATAACATTTTTAAAAAAATTTTTTTAGTTGTTGATGAACTTTTATTTTATTCATTTATTTATATGCAGTGCTGAGGATCGAACTCACTGTCTATTGCATGTGAGGCAAGCGCTCTCCCACTGAGCCACAACCCCAGACCTAATATATAACATTTATTACTATAATCATAATAGCTAATATTTTATTACATATTACTTTTTACTTATTGTTTGTTAACAAGAATTCTATAAGGAAAGGAGAGTATCTGAAGTCAAGTAGCCAGCCAGTGACCTCAGAGAGACAGGTATTCTTGACCACCATACCAAAAGCATGTCCCAATGAGGGCCCTCTCTTACCCCAATATTTAAAAAAAAATATATTGGTTGAATTGAACAAAGAAGAAACCAATGGAGAAATTTTCTGCCATCTTTTCTTCAACGTATTTCCACACCAATACTGTCTAAAAAGCGCCCTTGGAACTGTGCTTTCTTTGTCCTTCATTTTAATCTCTTGTCTATTCATTCATTTCTTATTTAATTCTGTCTCCAGGATATTATTTTGTGAGTTGCATAAGAGTAGAGCAGTGTTTGGTATCTAATAGGTTCTCTGTAACATTTTAATAAATGAATGAATGTTTAATCCTTAAAAACCCTTAAATTATTTCCCCTTTGTGGTGATTAATTTGTGCATGAATTTGTCTAGGCTAAGGGATGACCAGATAGCTGGTTAAACATTATGTCTGGGTGTATCTGTGTAGGTGTTTTTGAAGGATATTAGCATTTGAATTTGTAAATAAATAAAGAAGATTGCCCTCACCAATATGGGTGATCATCATATAATCCATAGAGGGCCCAGATAGAACACAAAGGTGTAGGTGAGCACCCTTCAGTCCTCAGCAACACACAGACATACACACACGATTTTTTTTTCCTATTCTTAAGCTGATCATTTATCTCTCCTATCAGGTTGGACTTTTTGGTTCATGGACCTTCAGACTCTAGGACTTACGCTAGAGCCACCACACCCTTTTTGGTTCAACAGATTGTGAGATTTCTCTAACTTCATAATCTACGCAACAGTTCCCATTATATATATTTCGGATTCTCTGGATAACTCTAATGCACTCATTATTTTAGTAATTACCTTTTTACAAATGGAGAAAAAGAAATGTATAGGAAAAAAGAGAAGATCCAAGGTTCAAACTTTGAATTCAAAGCTAGACTTACTTTCCCCAAAAGACTGCTTTGCTCTATCCACACCAATACTGTCTCAAAAGCACCCTTGGAACTGTTTAAAATACAGGTTTAAAAATCAATTAAAGCGTTTAAGGAGCTAGAAGGAATGGATATATTTTTTTAAAGTATCATCTTTGTTTGGGTATTAGAACAGTCTTGCTCCTTTGGCTTGCCAAATAAGTGATTGACACCATTATATGTTTTATGCTCCTCAGCTGTGCTTCTGAGACTCCAATAACAGAAAACCCACAAAACCCACATTTCTCATCCACATGTATCATGACCAGTCCTTTGAACCAAATGACAGAGTTATAATATTCAAATGATTACTCCTTAAGCATTTCAAATTATTTTGCCTTATATAGAATAAAAGGCAAAAACGTGTGTGGTATATTTTCTTTGTTGCCTTTTCCTTAAATGTTTTTTAGACTTCCTGAACTTTCTTTTCTAGGTGAAAATAATCCAGAGGTATTTCTCCCCTGGACCTCCTAGGAATTTTTGGCAGTGTCTGGAGACATTTTTAGTTGTCGAAAGGAAAGGGACCCTACCGGCCTTTAGTGGATAGAGACTAAGGATACAGATAAATCCTACAACATACAGGACCGTTTTGCACAACAAAGAATTATGTGGCTCAAAATGTTAATAGTGCTAAAGCTGAGAAACCCCGGTATAATACAGTGATTCTGAATTCTCTATTTTATCATTTCCTTCTCAACTCTCATTTATAGAAATTTGAAAGTTCTTTCTATTATGACATTAGACAATGAAGCATAAACTTGGGAAATGAGTGTAGTTATTTTTCCTGGTTGTTTAGTTCCTTCCTGCTTCTTGCCTGATATTGGAGATATAATTAAATTACATACAACTTCAATTCCTATATTAAGGACCAAAATTAATATTTTTCATTTTTATAATGATTGCTAAGTTACTTTAAAAAGAAATCTTACATTTTTTATATAGTGTTGAAAAAATGATAAAAAATGGATGGAAAGGGTTATTGTGTGGAAATACATATTCATCATTCAATGAATAACTTTTTGCTTAGTTTGATAAATTTATAATATTAAGTATGCATAATATTTATTTTACCTGGACCTTCATTTCAAGTAATATTCAGGGTGGCTTAAAAGATGGCACCATGGGTATGATTTTCTAGGTGTTTCTTCTATATAGCATTCAAAAATAGAAGTTAAAAAGTAAAACACAAAAATGAACAATCTGATTAAAAAGTGGCAAAAATGTAAATAGGGACCTTACCAAAGAAAATACTAAGATGACAAATAAGAATTTGAAAAGTTGCTCCACATCAGATGCCATTAGGGGAATGCAAATTAAAACACATTAAGATACTGACATTAGCTGGATGCAGTGGCACATGCTTGTAATCTCAGCGGCTTGGGAGGCTGAGGCAAGAGGATTGTGAATTCAAAGTCAGCCTCAGCAAAAGCAAGGCACTAAGCAACTCAGTGAGACCCTGTCTCTGAATAAAATACAAAATAGGGCTGGGGATGTGGCTCAGTCATCGAGTACCCCTAAGTTCAATTCCCAGTACCACCTCCCCTGCAAAAGAAAAGATACTGACATTACACTAAGGCACTACACACTTACTAGGATGGCCAAAATTTAAAACAATGGCAACATCCAATGCTAGTGAAGATATAGAACAGCAGGAACTCTCATTCATTGTTGTGGGAATGCAATCACTTTGGAAGAGTTTGGCAGTGTCTTATAAAACTAAACATATTGTTACTATATAATTCAGCTATTATGCCCCTTGGTATTTATTCAAATGCATTGAAAATTGATGTTCATGGACATGTTTATAGTAGCTTTATTCATAATTTCCAATACTCGGAATCAAAGGTAAATGGATAAGTAAACCATGGTGCATTCAGACAATGGAATGTTATTCTGCACTAGAAAGAAAAATGCTATCAAGCTAGTGGAAGAACCTTAAATGTGTATTAGTAAGTTAACAAAGCCAATTTGGAAAGGCCACATATTCTATAATTCCAAGTATGTGAGATTCAGGAAAAGGCAGAACCATGGAGTCAGTTAAAAGAACCGTGATTGCTAGATGTTGGAATGAGTGGTGTGAGAGAGGGAGGAAAAGAGAGCACAGAAGATTTTTAGTTCAATGAAAATACTCTGTATGATACTATGATTGTGGATACGTGCCATTTTATATTTGTCAAAATGCATAGAATGTATAACACTAGGAGAGAATCCTAGTGTAAGAGATAGACTTTGGGTGATGATGTGCTCATGTAGGGCCATCAGTGAAAACTAATGCATCATTCTAGGGCAGAATGCTAATATGGGAGAGGCTGTGCATGAGTACAGGTAGAAGATATATGTAAACTATATTTTCTACTCAATTTTGCTGTAGACCTGAAGCTGCTCTGAAAAATAAGGTATATTTTATTTTAGAAAGTAAATCAGAGAAAATTGAGAGCCAAAGAAAACCATATCAATTGATGAAAATTAGTACTTTCAAAAAGGAGAGAATCTGGAATCTTGAAATTGCAGCTCAACGCAGAGTCAACTAGATGCTCTTCCAGATGACACATAGAGACCAAGAGATCACACTCTGGCCAAAGTTTTCAACCCAAAGAACTTTTTTTCTTCTTGTAAACATGTATCTCCAGATTTATAAAGGAAGTAAGTGAGAATAATTTTATATAAGTGTGTAATTGTATATTTGATTTAATTTAAATAGTTGTTTATAAGTGATTAAACCAAATGTATTAATTCTCACATTTATAAAATGATACAAATCTACACAATGAGTATTGTTGTTAGTTCCATGTGTAAATCCATCATGATAAAAATAATAAGTATACTGTTCATTGAAAGTGCATATAAAGATGTTTAATATGAAAAAAAAATAATAAGGAATGTGTTTCTTGAAAAGTAATAGTCCTGATACGTGGAGGGCTTTTTCAAACACATATTGCTGTGTTTCCCACCCAGAATCCCAATTTAGTAGATGGTGCGGTAGAGCCTGAGAATCTGCATTTCTTTCAAAGTGTTGCTGAAACTACAGAATCTTATTTTGAAAACTGCTAACCTACAATTTTAGTGTTGAATAAACTGATTCCTTATCCCTGATCACAATCCTGATCAATGCATTATTATTTTTATTTATATAAGTCAACTTTGAGACCAGAGTTCAATAGGTTTCTCAAGTTCCCTCAAATGATGCCTACAAATTTCTGGCATTGTTTCTTTGATATATGGGATTATCCTAACAAAGATGTCCCTTAATTTATGATTAAATTATATCTTTGTGTATGTGTGTGTGTGTGTGTGTGTGTGTGTGTGTGTGTGTTTGTTCAGAGACAGGGTTTCACTAAGTTGCTTAGGGCCTTGCTAAGTTGTTGAGGCTGGCTTTCAACTTGTGATCCTCCTGCCTCAGCCTCTCTTGACTAATCCATCATAAACTGAAAATATTGTTCAGTTGAAATCATCATAGCTTAGCCACACAGCACACCACAGAAAGTTGATTGCTTGCCATCCATTGCATGGATGGCTGGGAGCTGTGCCTTGCTGCCGCTGCCCAGCCCAGCAAAAGGATATTTTACTGCATATTGCTAGCCCAGGAAGATTGTTCAAATTAGTCCAGTTTCTACTGAGTGTGCATTGCTTTTTCTTTTTTCACTATGGAGTTGAAGCCATTGTAAGCTGGGGACTGTCTGTACTACATTCATTTATTTCTGGAGTTTTAGTCCACAAATTATTTTCTCCATTATTTACAGCAAGTGCTATATTTATGCCTATTTATGCTATATTTATTAAGGCTTTTAAATTATTTCTTCATTCGTGTATGAAACATTGTCTATGAATTGAATAAAAGGCTGTATAATGCAGTCATTGTTTGCATGTGATTGACAGAAGTCAAGTTCCAGAGAGGGTTTTTGTGGCATTTTTATTTCTTATTTTAGACATAGTTTCATTTGCTTTGGTGTCACATGTTCAGTTATTACTATACTCTCTTCTTTAATTTTAACTATGAATTTTTTTTGCAGTTTTTTTTACATTTTGCAATATTTGCGTTCTCACTATGTATTTTCCCACTGAACCACTGGAAAGTTGACATCATATAAAATAACATTAAATACAATATATGTAATACAACATATTAAATACAATATATTTAAAGACATTAAAAGCAATATACCATTTATGTTTAAATTTTCTTTGCTGTCCCAAAATGTCACACATACACATACGCTAAGTTCAGGATCTACTGGGAATTAGCTCTATGCATTTGATTTCACATCTTGAAACTCAGTCTGGAACAATACTCTTACTTTTGTTTTATGTTGATAGTTTTTAATTAATTAAAGAGTTGTGCCTAGTATTTTACATAATAATGATAGCAGCAATAGCTATTAATATAATCCTGCATGCCTGAAATAAGGCTAAGCATTTTTTTTTTTTACATATCGGAAAATGAGGTAAAGAAAATTTAGAAGGTGAAAGTGCATTAACCTTATGGAGATTCTCCCTGACCTTCACACCTCGTTAAGCCCTTTATCTCACTTTCAGAGGAGAGCAGAGGCAAATATGATGGCAAATTAAGATATATTCTTTGTGACTAACTTAAGATGCTAAAATATTATAATTTTGTTTAAAATTAAACAGTGATGGGTCCATACTTCCTGCATTATCACTTTGTGTGGTAAAGTTAAAATGGTTGGCTCTATCTTCAGAGTTTGGGAATTCTATTTTTTCAAGTTTATAGTTTTAAAAACTTTTAAAGTAGTGTGTATGTGTGTGTGTTTGTATTCATATTATTCATATTTTCTTCTAGAAACTGCCTACTTTCGTTCTGGTCTTTCCATGTTTTTTCCCCTTTCTCTGCTGCTTGAGTCCAATACAAATGGTTCCCTTTCAACACACAGTTCTGCTCATTATTTAAGATGGAAATAAGGCTAGAAAGGCATTTTCTCATGCTATTTCTAGGATACCTCAAATTCAGCTTTGCCTCCAAGCCAAATCCTACGGAAAACCCAACCAAAGCTTCTGGAAAACCTAACCAGTGCCTTCAGCACAAGAAGTTTAGATTCCATAGCTCATTTACCTTCTTCTCCAGTGAATAACAAATTGGTTGGACCGTATTGCCATTATAAGACTATCACAGTGGCACATTTTATGGAATAACTCAACCATAATTACAAAGAAAAACCAACATAGCAATAAAACAATTTTCAAGAGTATTTCTCATTTAGCCCAAATTTTCTATTCTCGGAAAATGGTCATCCTAAACCCAAGAAGGGTCAGACCTGGCAGAGGACAAACAACAGACTGCTGATGTGTTCCTTAAAAAGTTACTCTCTTCCCAGGGGGGCTCAATGCTTGGCTATAAAAGTACATCCTCAAATTTTATAGGAACAAAGTCTCCCCAGGGTGGTGAGGGTGTAGAAAGTGTTCTCACAGCCCTTTCTTCCAGGATTATAAAGTAAATGCATGATTGCCCTTTGTGTGCAGAGTTCTCGTTTGCCTTACATAGGCTTATAGTTTGGGTGTAGAAATTGAAAGTACAGAGGTCACTATTAAAGCTGGAACTTTGGTCTCCCAATAGATTAACTTACTCTCTATTCGGCCTGGTGGGATTGTGAGTGTACTGGCACTTCTTTCTTTTATCGTCGGCCTGTCCAACATTCATGGCTAATTGCTTAAAAAAATATGCCACTGTTTTTTTTTTTAAGGTATTTAACAATTTTTCCTCTTTATTATGCTTATAAATCTTTTGAAACACCTCCTTTGGATGAGATTCACGTTATTAAAATTTTTTTCATCATCATACCACTGAAGCTTAAGGTTGAAATTTACTAGTTTACATTAACTTTAAAATAAACTCATTGCCTTCTTGACAAATAGCCACTTGCTGTTTTGACTTGGCACCACATCATATATTTAATGTTTTTTATATCTGTCTTAAATTTTAAGTTTTTCTGTATTTTAATAATTTCTACCACAGAATTAACTATGCTGAGATGTACAGATATGTCTGTGCCAGGAATGTGAAAAATAAAGCAGGACTTAGGGCTTTCTTATGTTTCTTTTCTGGTGCTTGGTAATTATTACCTAAACTCATGCAAGAGTAATATAAAAGTTCATTTTGAGTACTCTAGTGTTGGATCCTGTATTCTTTCCCCTCATCTCCAAACTTCTAATGTTGAGCCTCTATTAGAAAATTGGAAAGAACTAATAGCTTGGTGGTTGAGGGCATGGATTGCAATGTCAGACAAAACATTGGTTCAAATCTATGCTCTTTTACTTCTTAGGTGATCCTTGCATTCTTTTTATTTACCATTTATTGCATTTTTATTTAAAATATTCAATTGACAATATATTCAATGTGTATGATGTGATTTGATATATGTGTATATTATATACTGATTATCACAATTTAATTAACATATCCATTAGCACCCATCCTATACATTAGATCCTCACAACAGGAAGTTTCACCTTTTGATCAATATCTCCCCATTCCTCCCATTCCTTCCACCCCCAGGCCCTGGCAACTACCTTTCTATTCTTGGCTTCAATGAGTTTGAATTTTTTAGATTCTACATATAAGTGAGACCATATGGTATTTGTTTTTCTATGTATGGCTTATTTTATTTAATATACTAACCTCCAATTTCATCTGTGTTGTCACAAATTTCAGGATTTCCTTCTTTCTTATGCCTGAATAATATTTCATTGTACATGTATACCACAATTTCTTTATCCATTTATCTGTTGATAAACACTTAGGCTTTTCCACATTTTGGCTGTCAAGAATAATGCCACAGTGAACATGGAAGTGCTGATATTTCTTCAATATACTGATCTTATTTCCTTGAATATATGCCCACTATTGAGGTTGCTGAATTGTATGACCTTGAACTCTTAGTAAGCCTGAGTTGCCTTAGTTTTTAAAAGTGTGATTATATGTTATATGAATTTTGAATATTAAATGTAAAAATATGGGCAAAACATTAGGCACAATTATAGGCATCCAGGAAGCCCGCAATCAGTTGTTTTCTGTTGAATACAAGTTACCTGGTTCAGTATGGCTTTAACTTTCATGGTTAACTTCTGTTACTGTCAGAATCATCCTAGCACTACCTTCTTTTCTATACATATTTCTCCAGGCTTCTAATGTATTTCTGTCATGACTCAATTTGATATGTAACTAATTTGATGATGGTTAGGTAGGAAGGCAGTTCCCAAGCCCTGCTAGGATGTAGATTTAGTCTCTTCAGCAGAATTAGGCTCTCTTTGCTTTAAAGGAATGGTAAAGGGAAACTGGGTCTTGTCTTCACAGTCAGATAAGAAAATGTTAGGATGTGACTTTGTTTTGGACTATGCATGTTAGCATGTAGGTGGTATTGCCTACTCTCTCATGTTTATGATCCACCTATATAGAAAGGGTTAAGCTAGACTTGTTGACTTAAAGAGAACTGCATTTTGTCCAATTTTGGGGTTAATTAGTTTGCAGGCCATGGGAAATTTTCAGGGTACACAGATATTAAAGAAAATCTGCCATTTTCCTGAGTCATTGTTCCATAAATCTGAGTGATAAGTGAAGAGAAAGGGCAGCTGAATGATTGGAAAAGTGGAAAGAGGCTGTTTTCTGAGTTGCCCCCTCTGACTCTCAGCTCCATCTCCTTTCCAGGCTCATTCTTCACCCAGCACATTGCATGCGGAAATTTCCAGGGTTCTTTTCTAACATCACTGCTCTTTTCGCTAGACAAATTTTCAGTGATCCTATCTACTCCTGGAATCTCCATTACTACTCAATTTCCCTCTCTGTCATTTCCCTGACACTTGCAGTTTTCTTCCAATTGATGGCTGGCTGTTTCTTCCCTTGACTTTTGTGGGCTGCTCAACCTCAGTATGCATCAAAGTAATATCTTCCTGCTGTCAAATCAATCAGCCCCTCTGTCTGAAGATTCTCTGTCTTCTTACTATCCATTATTGCTCGACTGAAAGGCATCTATGGTTCTTTCCTCTTCAGCTCCCCACATCTACTAGGGTGTAAGACACTTTTACTTCTTACTTATTCCCTGAATCTGTCTCTTCCAGTCTATATTGTATTTCATTCAGTGCATAATTTTTTTTCATTTTTTGCAGATTTCTAACTAGACTCACCCTCTGCATAGTCACCAGAATGGTGAATCTAAAATGTAAATCTCATTATTTCTCTCAAAGTCATGGAATTAAAGTGACACAAAAATTCTTCCATGATCTGGCACTGACTAGACACTGGGTCCATACTTAATGCTTGAGCAGTTGATGGACTTGCACACAGCAGAATTATTTGTGTCCTTTCCTTTCTTTCTTTTAGTGATTTCCTTGGCTTTTGTGCCATTTTTTACCTTTCCACCTGCCTAACTACATGGTCACCTTCCCCTGAAGTCTTCATTGAATTGATTTCCCAAACAGACTACAAGGGCAGCATTCATGGAAAAAGTGTTACGAAACATGATCAGGAAAATCCAACTGGGAAATGTAGAAACTGGACCACTAAGGAATAACAAGCAAACCAGTATAGACTCTTGTCAAACTAAGTCCTACAAAGAGTAACTTTGGCCCAGTCTCACAGGGCAGCTCCAAATAGAGTACATAGGTCACAGTTGTCTTGTTGTGAGGGAGATGGAATAGAGTTCTGCTTCTTTCAGCCATTGTTAAGGGCTATCTTCTGAGAGAATATGAATTTTTAGGCAGTTTAAGTAGTTTGTTCAAAAAGCCAAGTGTACATTGGCTGTTTTGAGTGAGAACATACTCCAAGACAATGTACACAAAAATGGTAAGGGGACCAAGGGAGAAAGAATAGAATATCTACTCCTCGATTCCATTCTTGATGGTCCTGTAATACTGTCATGTCCAAAAAAGTGAGATATATTTAGCTGACACAGCAAGGAAGAATATATTCCTCCTTGTGTTATATCTCACTAAAAGAAGTTGGGGAAGGTACAGGCTTATACTGAATGATTCTCTGGAGGGCTCAGGGAACTGGCCAACAGCTTTCTATTGATGCTGTCATAGGGGAGCTAATCAGTTGGGTACTTCAGGTATTTTTGTTTTTTGGGCAAAAGAATGATATGGAGCTGGGAATGTCATTAGTGGGAAAGCAGCACACAAGTCTGAAGAAGGTGTTAGCCATTTTGCAGCTAAATGTGATCTTGGAGATGTCATTTTATAAATATAATTTCTTGTAGGTTTTATGTGTAATTGGAGACATTGTTGAGATTTTGTTAGGAAAATCACAGCTTAATTATCAGCAGGGCTGATTTTCACTAGTGATCACCATAATGAGTTTGTCAATAAACTCTACCATAGAGAAAAAATTCAACAACTAACACATAATTTCAGGAGCTTCTAATTTGAAAGTAATTACTTCTAAAAGAGTTTCAAACCATAGTCACCTTATTAGGTTCAGACAAAACACTCTAGTTTGTTTTAGATGGGTATTATCAGGAAATTTGGGGCATAAGTTTGGGTAGACATTTTGGTTAAGGCAATAATCTGGTATTCAATACTCTACCCCTTGGCTTGCTTGGAGTGTGGAGAGGTAGGGGAGAGAGAAACCACACATTTCTTCTTCCAAGTTGAACCAAATTTCCAAAGTGACTCTCACTGGCTCATTGTATCTGTTATTAGTCAAGGTCCCTGCACAAACAGATAACACACTCAAACTGGATAATTTCAAGAGACTGTCATAAAGGGGTGGTTTGAAAAGATGTGGGCAGGATATGGGAAAACCATATGGGACATATTTGCCCAGAGCTGGTAGAGACTGTGTAATTATTACTAGATCTGGAGGAGTAAGGGAAGGAAGTGTTGACAGAATTTAGAGACACTGCAGAGTTTATGAAGGGAGAAACATAGTAGAAAATGACCTTTATTCAAGGGATGCAGGAAAGTGAAGTGATTTGCCTCTCAAGGAGCCTCTTCTTTCTCCAGTGTCTTACTGTAGTTCCCATTTGGCCTACCTAACAGGAAAGAGAGCAAAGGAAGCTTCTTGATGAAGTCCATCGAAATCAGCTTCCTGGAATACAGATCAGGATGGAACAGGGTGGAAATGGACCTGAAGGGGTAAATGGAGAAAATCTGGCATAGCCCATCTAGAATGATAATGAAATTTTCCTTGCTGCTTTGGATCTGAGATCTCTAAATCTGGCTGCATATGAATTGTCATAATTATGTCAACACAGAGGAATATGAACCAAATTTACCTATGGAAAGGTTTGCACTGGATAGCAAAGTTCTGGCATTTTGCTACTTTTGACTATGAATTATTCTTCTGAAGATTGCTGGAAAGGCTTTCACCAGATTTTATGTCTCCAATTATAAGTAAAATAATAGACTTGTTAAAAATAGGAACTTGTATTGTGTTCATTTGTGAATACTACGACAGTAAATGAACCCATGCCTTTCATCTAGTTATCTCAGGGATATTTATGCTTGGATTATTTTACAGTTGTTTATGAATATGCCAAAGGATTGTTCTGTAGGTAATTAATTTATATCATAGCATGTAGACTTGCCTGAAGTTGCTGAAGTTTTTCAGCAAATCTTCACCTACCTAGAGTCAAGACCTCTATTAAAAAAGATACTTGTCTATCATGTATAGGATGTAGAAAATGGTGTTTTGAGTTGAGAGCTATTTGAATGGAAAAAATTGAAGAAGCCATGAAAAGTTTTCTAATAGTCAAGTGTCAATGTCAAGTTCTCAGAAGATGGGAATAGTAGGATGGTGTTGGGGTAGCACAGGGAATGTCAGTGTGAACACTATTCTGGAAAAGATCAGTGGCAAATAAATTAGGCAGAAGGATGAGGGGAGATATATCTCCCCAAAACAATGTCATCCTTGTTGCCATCTGCATTATATTCTTCTCTACCTATTGAGAAAAAGAGCCAAGATTATACATGTGAAACAATGGTGATGTGATAAACACAAAATGACTCAGCCAGAGATATTCCTCAGGAATGGAGGGGATTTCTTTGAACAGGTCCATTTATTGAATTTCTATGAAATGGTTGAGATTCAATTTGCCCATGTATGACAGCAACTTTAGGGAAAGTACGTTAAATTGATTATTGGTAGGCATGAAAAGTAAGATGAAGAATAAAAGAAATAATGAAATAATTCAGGGTAGAGATGCCAAGAGTAAGAAAGAAAAATAAATCCAATCAACCAAGAAATAATGAGGAAACTAGTAATTAAGTTACTAAGAATTCAAAAATATATCTGAGCTTTTTTATAAGGAAAATGTGGCACATGAAATGTACATTGGAGACATGATCAAATACTGAAAAACCTTGGGACAAAGTTACCCATGTCAGCCCCTAAATGTCTGTGTGGCCTAGAACAAATCTTGGCATCTGTTTGATGCCTATTCCCTAAACTGTGAAGGCCATTGCTAGAAAAGGTAACTGTGAAAGGTTTTCAAATGCTAAGTTTATATTGTACTAAATAACTGTGTTTCCTTCAATGGACCTAGTTCTTCATTCATTTAATGGATGTAACTCACAAATAGTAAGTCTGCAAGTGCACAAATTTTCAGAGCTCTGAATTTGCTCATGCATATGTGTAATTCCCACCCAGGTCAAGGTGGTGTTCTAGCATCCCAAAAGTTTTCTTGTGACCCTTCCCAATCAATATCCTTTTGCCCAAAAGTAGTCTCCTCGTCTGATGTCAATCCCTAGTAGTTGAGATTTGTCTATTCTTGAATTTCCTATACACGGAATAATGTAGTTTTCAAACATGTCATTCGTTAACTTCGTTATTAGTGCAATTACAAATAAATAACCTAAGTGAAATGGAACTTCATTGCCTCAAGTGCGATGCTATAAAAGTTAAGGTGCTCTTTTTGTATAAGAAAGGTGATCCACTGGAATTTTTATTTACTCTATCAAAAGCTAATTGCAGCAGGAAAGGGGAATGGGTATAGTAAAGATGGTTGATAAAAATATATATATAAAAAAAATATATATATATATATATATATATATATATATACTGTTCATTGAAAGTACATATAAAGATGTTTAATATGAAGAAAAAAAAAAAAAAAAAAAGCTAATTGCATTTTTTTCCAGGTCTGAATATTCTCCCTTATCAGGTATCACTTTCCAATTCTCACTCAAATTTCAAGATCCAGTTCAAGTCCGTTGCCTCTGAGAACTTTTTATAACAATTCCACTCCATATTATTGGCTTGTTTTCTGAACTCTGTGTAATTACTAGTCTCTACTACTTAATGTGGACATTAATCACACAGTCCTTTTTTTTAATTTAACCATTCCACGTATTTATAGTGTCTTTTTTTCTAAAACATTGCACATGCCAATGAAAAGACAGCTTCATTTATTATTCTTTGAAATCCAAGAATAATATAAATAAGTTTACACATGCATGCAAAAAGTATTCAGAACTTTTCATCTTTTTTTTTTTTTTGGTACTGGGGATTGAACTCACGGGGACTCGACCCCTTTGCTTAGTGCCTCGCCATTGCTGAGGCTGGCTTTGAACTCGTGATTCTCCTGTCTCAGCCTCCCTAAGTGCTGGGATTACAAGCGTGAGCCACTGCGCCCGGCTCAGAACTTTTCATCTTAACTAGGCCTTTTAATCTTAGGTGCTATTTCACGTCACTCTTTATATGTGGTGGTGTCACATTTTCACTAACCCTGTTCTGGTTTTAGAATTGAGCTGTTAAATTGTGTTTAAATGCTTGTCTCTTAGAGAAATTTTTTTCAGAGCAACACTTATCTGATAGTTAAAGAAATAACATTATTTCTCACTTTTAGCTCAAGCTATTAGTTTAAATTCATACTACCAGTGAAATTACCACTTCATTCTGATGTAACGTTTACTAAGCTCCTATTAGAGGCCAGAAGCAATAATGTGTGTGTGTGTGTGTGTGTGTACAGTATTAAGTTTTTACTGGATGAACTAAGTACTGATTAACTAGTTAATGGGAATGATATAAAATATTATGATCTGAATAGCTAGGGATATTTAAAAAAATTCTTCAGTAAAATCTTTAAAAAAAAATTAAAGTAAAATATTAGGAAAAAACCCCAAAGTATGTCTTTCCAAGTGGCTTATAGCCAGACTCAAAAAATGAGATATTATGTGTATCCCAAACTCAAGTGCTGAATATAATTTTGGAGAAATATTCCTAGAGGAAAATTAGACCAATCTGTATTAAAAATTAATTGAAAGTCATTATTTTGATGATTGTGATTAAAATCAGTAATATAATTGCCTTCATATAACCCCAAAGTACTGACAATTTTAAATTAAGCCTTGAAGCGTAGGGTTTGGGGAAAAAGGAGAATATTACCTTGCACTACTATGGTTACAGTATTGAGTACAAACCTGTGCCATGGATCTTCTCCTGCATTAGCCTTATGCTCAAGTCAGCATATCATTAAAAACTCCCAGACAATAAAAAAAATCTTTTCATGGACTCTCAGATTAATGTAGCTTCCCTACCAAACTAATTGAATTCTGACATAATACCCTGTTTCTCTCCCTGTTCCAATTCTTGGGTATTTATATAGCAATTTGGTCATATTTTGGTAATGATGTAGATTTATAGAGGCTCATAACAGATGATTCATACAAATTTTTTTTTTCATTTCTGGAATCCTCTTGGCATGACTTCCAAAACTTAGCCACTAATAGAACATAAATATAGAGTGGTTATGTTTCTATTTCTAGAGAAAAGTGTAGTAACTGTAGTGCTTAATATATGGGGGTGGTTGGATTTTGTACTTTCAAATCAGCAAGGCATACTTGTTTGCAACTGTTCAGGGTCATGTTCACTCTGAGTTTATCGTGGTGCTTTGTAATAATATGGCTGGCTCTGGCAAGGTTGCTTGTATATTTATTCCACATTTTTCCTTTAGTTTTTTTCCCTTACTGTTCTTGGAGAAATTCATTTGGGAAAATTAGGAAGTCAACAGTTATAGAACAAATACATGAAACTCTAAAATATTCTTTTTGTTAAAACTGTTAACAAATTTCAATAGATCTAACTCCAAAAATACTCAGCATTTGCTGTCTAGTATCTTTTCTTGGTAGCATGGTATTAACATCAGAATTAGACCTTATTTTATATTCCTGCAATGGAAATGGATCTATTGTTTTTATTTATGTTTTTTATTTATTTATTTTTATCTTTTAAAACAAAAGAATGTATTTCAAGTCATAGTACACATACAGAGCACAATTTTCCATTTCTCTGGATTGTAAACAAGATAGAGTCACACCATTTGTGTCTCTATACATGTATCTAGGGTAGTGATGTTCATCTCATTCTACTATCTTTGCTCTCCCCATGCCTCCTCCCTTCCCCTACCTCCACTTTGCCCTATCCAAAGTTCCACCATTTCTCCCATGCTCCCCACCCCCAACCTCACTCCCATTATATATCAGCATCCACAAATCAGAGAAAACATTCAGCCTTTGGTTTTTTGGGATTGGCTTCCTTCATTTAGCATAATGTTCTCCAACTCCATCCATTTACCTGCAAATTCCATGCTTTTATTCTCTTTTATTGCTGAATGATATTCCATTGTGAATATATACCACAGTTTCTTTATCCATTCATCTATTGAAGGGCATTTAAGTTGCTTTCACAGTTTACCAATTGTGAATTGTGTTGCTATAAACATTAAAGTGGCTGCATTACTGTAGTATGCTGTTTTTAAATCTTTAGAGTATAGACCGAAGAGTGAGATAGCTGGGTCAAATGGTGATTCCATTCTAAGTTTTCTAAGGAATCTCCATACTGCTTTCCAGATTGGTTGCACCAATTTGCAGTTCCACCAGCAATGTTTGAGTGTGCCTTTTTCCTCATATCCTTGCCAGCACTTGTTGTTGCTTCTATTCCTGATAACTGCCATGCTGACTGGAGTAAGATGAAATCTTAGAGTAGTTTTGATTTGTGTTTCTCTAATTGCTAGAGATGTTGAACATTTTTTTCATATATTTGTTGATTGATTGTATATCTTCTTCTGAGAAGTGTCTGTTCAGCTCCTTAGCTCATTTATTGATTGGGTTATTTGTTTTTTTGGTGTTAAGTTTTTTGAGTTCTCTATATATCCTGGAGATTAGTGCTCTATCTGATGTGCATGTGGCAAAAATTGCAACAGAATGCAGAATGTAGGTCCTCCCAGAATGTAGGTCCTCTGTTCACCTCATCGATTGTTTCTTTTGCTGAGAAGAAGCTTTTTAGTTTGAATCCATCCCATTTATTGATTTTTGATTTTATTTCTTGCACTTTAGGAGTCTTGTTAAGGAAGATAGGGCCTAATCCAATGTGATGAAGATTTGGACCTACTTTTTCCTTTGTTAGGCACAATGTCTCTGGTCTAATTCCTAGGTCCTTGATCCACTTTGAGGTTAGTTTTGTGCATGGTGATAGAGGTTTAGTTTTATTTTGCTGCATATGGACTTCCAGTTTCCCCAGCACCATTTGTTGAAGAAGCTATCTTATCTCCAGTGTATCTTTTTGGCACCTTTCTCTAGTATGAGATAACTGTATTAATGTGGGTTTATCTCTGTGTCTTCTATTCTGTACCATTGGTCTACATGTCTATTTTGGTGCCAGTACCATGCCAGTAGCTTTGTAGTATAGTTTAAGGTCTGGTATTGTGATTGCCTCCTGCTTCACTCTTCTTACTGAGAGTTGCTTTGGCTATTCTGGGTCTGTTATTCTTCTAAATGTGTTTCATGATTGCTTTTTCTATTTCTATAAGGAATGATGTTGGGATTTTAATTGGAATCACATTGAACCTGTATAGTGCTTTGGGTAGTATAGTCATTTTGACAATATTGATTCTGCCTATCCAAGAGCATTGAAGATCTTTCCATCCTCTAAGGTCTTTTTTAATTTCTTTCTTTAGTATCCTGTAGTTCTCATTGTAGAGGTCTTTTACTTCTTTTGTTAAATTGATTGGCAATTTTTTTTTTGAGGCTATTGTGAATAGAGTAGTTTTCCTGATTTCTCTTTCAGAGGATTCACCATTGATGTATAGAAATGCATTTGATTTATGAATGTTGATTTTATACCTTACTACTTTGCTGAATTCATTTATTAATTCTAGAAGTTTTCTGGTGGAATGTTGTGGATCCTTTAAGTATAGTATCATGTCATTAGCAAATAATGATATTTTGAGTTCATCTTTTCCTATTTGTATCCCTTTGATTTCTTTCATCTGTCTAATTTCTCTGGCTAGAGTTTCAAGGACTATGTTGAACAGCAGTGTCCCTGTTTTTAGAGGGAATGTGTTCAGTTTTTCCCTATTTTGCATGATGTTTGCTTGAGTTCAGCAGATTGCTTTTACAATGTTGGGGTATGTCCCTACTATCCCTAGTTTTTCTAGTGTCTTTAACATGAAAGGGTGCTATATTTTGTCAAATGCTTTCTCTGCATCAATTGATAAAATCATATGATTCTTATCTTTAAGTCTATTGATGTGATGTATTATGTTTATTGATTTTCATATGTTGAATCAACCTCGCAACCCTGGAACGAACCTTGCCTCAGTTGATCATGGTGCACTATTTTTAAATATATTTTTGAATCTGATATGCCAAAATTTTATTGAGAATTTTTGTCTATATTCATCAGAGATATTGATCTGAAATTTTCCTTTTTGATGTGTCTCTGGTTTTTTTTTATGTTCAATTTTTGTATAATTCTTTTTTTACCATTTTTAAAATTAATTAATTAATTTAAATGCATTTCAAGTCATAGTGCATATATAGAGCTCAATTTTTCCATCTCTCTGGTTGCAAACCAGATAGAGTCACACCATTTGTGTCTTCATACATGTACCTAGGGTAGTGATGACGATCTCAATCAACCATTTTTACTATACCCATTCCCCCTTCCCTCCCTTCACATCCCCTCTGCCACATCCAGAGTTCCTACATTTCTCCTATGTTCCCCATTCCCACCCCCTCTTATGTATCAGCATCCACTAATCAGAGAGAACATTTGGCATTTGTTTTTTGGGGATTGGCTTACTTCACTTAGCATAATGTTCTCAATTGCATCCATTTACCTGCAAATGCCATAATTGTATTTTCTTTTATTGCTGAATAATATTCCATTGTGTATATGTACCACAGTTTTTTAATCCATTCATCTATTGAAAGGCATCTGGGTTGCTTCCACAGTTTAGCAATTGTGAATTGTGTTGCTATAACATTGAAGTGGCTGCATTACTGTAGTATGCTGTTTTTAAATCTTTAGGGTATAGGCTGAAGAGTGGAATAGCTGGATCAAGTGGTGGTTCCATTCCAAGTTTTTAAAGGAATCTCCATACTGCTTTTCAGATTGGTTGCACCAGTTTGCAGTCCCACCAGCAATGTTTGAGTGTACCTTTTTCACCACATCCTCGCCAGCACTTATTGTTGCTGGTATTTTGGATAGCTGCCATTCTGACTGGGGTGAGATGAAATCTTAGAGTAGTTTTGATATGCATTTCTCTAATGGCTAGAGATGTTGAACATTTCTTCATATATTTGTTTATTGATTTTTTATCTTCTTCTGAGAGGTTTTTACTCAGCTCCTTAGCCCATTCAGTGATTGGGATTTTTTTTTTTTTTTTTTTTTGGTGTTAAGTTTTTGAGTTCTTTATATATCCTGGAGATCAGTACTCTATCTGATGTGCATGTGGCAAAAATTTGCTCGCAGAATATAGGCTCTCTGTTCACCTCTTTGATAGTTTCTTTTGCTGAAAAGAAGCATTTCAGTTTGAATCCATCCCATTTATTGATTCTTGCTTTTATTTCTTGTGCTTTTGGAGTCTTGTTAAGGAAGCTGGGGCCTAATCCCACGTGATGAAGATTTGAGCCTACTTTCTCCTCAATTAGAAGCAGGGTCTCTGGTCTAATTTCTAGGTTGTTGATCCACTTTGAGTTGAGTTT
>CM053406.1:69269837-69302689 GCA_028644305.1 Xerus rutilus | reverse complement strand
GAAAACCAAATGCCGAATGTACTCGTTGATAAGTGGATGCTGATCCATAATGTGAGGAAGGACATGGGAACAATGGTGGAACTCTGTTCACAGGGATGTAAGCAGGGAGGGGGGATGGGGACAGTAAAGGTGGTGGAATATGATGGTCATCATAGCCCTAACTTTATGTATGACTCCATGTATGTTGTGATTCTATACAACTTACAACTAGAGAATTGATATGTTATCCTCTATGTACAATGAATCAAATTGCACTCTGTTATCATGTAAGCCTAAATAGAACAAATAAATAAATTAAATATTAAAAAAGAGAATGATTCCTCATAAAAAAAATAAAAATAAAAATAAAAATAAAGTAAGAGGCCCTCAGAAAGGATGGTATGGGGTCCTGCGGGACGATGTATGGGGTGGTCGGTCTGTGGAGTCACTTCACCCAGACTCCGGGGGCTGGTAAAACTGCTCTGCAGGAGTGAAAGGTAGAACCCATTTATTCCAGAAAGTACAACAGCTTATGTATAGTCCTTGGATCAATCATGGCCCTGAAGTTACAAACAATGGGTTACCACTCTGTCAGGCACAGAGTCCATCAGCATAGAATGGGGAAAGAGGGAGGGGAAGGTTTGAAGGTATCAGGAATGCTCTTACATGTATAGACATTCTTAATCATTGCATATGTCTGATGACTGGTTCAAGTATGTAGCAAGACAAAATATTATGCTTAGTTTTTATGCAATGCTTCTTTATAGAAAAAAATCTGGGGTCTTCAGTTCTTGAGTGCATATACTTTATTGCTGTTAAACAAAGGTACAGTTGCTAAGTAAATTTATTTATAAATATTCATAGATGAGATAATATTTGTGTATCCTAATTGTATTTTAAGCACATATACTTTAATCAAAGGCAGACTCTAAAGCAGTAATTAATAAAACTGACATGGCATTAATATAGTACATTTATAAAAAGTACATTTATCAAGTTAAGAACATTTATAGGAAATGTGGATGCTCAATAATTAAAGTAACCTCTGCATGGAAGTTTACATTAGAAACTAATATGAGGAAGTTTTAATTTCCTGTGATTTGAATAAATGTATTTTAATCTCGTTTTCTTCCCAGAAGTGATTATTTCATTTATTTTTTATGAGAATTCAATAAGTTTAAATTTGTTCTTTTCTCAGAAAAATTAAGGAATTAGTAGTTACTATAACTCTGAGCCAGTGTTTTATTCTTATATCAAAAGTGATTAATAATTTTTGTATAATATTGATTGGGCTTAGTTTGGGTGTTACACCCTCAGATATCAATGTCTTCTATTGAAAAGACAGTAAGTATTATGTATTATATATATTATGAAGGGCTGTGTGATGTACCGGATCTCTCTCACGGAATGAAGAAATTGTTCTCTTAGCTACTGAGAATATTGTGAAAGTTCATCAACTATTAGCCCACCTTGTGGATGGTGTCATGCCCCCTGCCTGAGGAAGCTCACATCCAAGCATTGATCAGAGTATGGTCTCTGAAGGACTTTCTAGGCCCAGAGCCATCTACAGGGTCTGCTGAGTTTACTGGTCGTGTTGGGATTGCAGGACCACTGCTCAACTTCTCAGCTACTTATACTTCTCTTCCATAGGTGTTGATCCCAAGAGCTCTCCTAAATAAACCCTCCATCTAAGGATGTGCTGCCTGAGGAGCTCGAGTTTTGGATATGCCCACTGACTCAAAAGTCAATAGTCAGGACGGCACTGCATGTTGACAGTAAATTCTAGCACCTGTGATTTCATTGAAGTGCATTTTGGCCAATTAATCTATGTAAATATTAATGAAGATAAAGCATTTTGATTTTACTAGTATTTTCAGATTCTCTAAAACAGCTTCCTCATAGATAGCTAGCAATGAATTAAAGGCAGATGAATAATATGAAAAATAATTGAAGTCATGAAAAGATTAAAACAAATCCATAGATATCATATTTTTCTTTTGTGAAAGTCTTTGTACTGTTTTGACCTGCTGATTTAGCAGGCTCTGGTCTGATTTAAAAAAAAGGAGAAGATGAAACGATGCTTGTTAATCATGCTGGGACTTCTAAAACAGCTGTTGCTATGGGAGGTAATGTCCCTGTATTTCTTTTGAATTTTACATAAGAACATTTGCTCCCTTTCCACATTGTGAATTGCAGAAGTGACTTAGGTAATTCTAAGACACAAAACTCCCTTCCCTGTTTGAGTGCATAGTGTTGTACTTTGGAATCCATTTGAAAGTAATGCCTTTTCAGCAAAGCAAGGAGAAATCTGTGAAGTATAATTGCTCACTAAAAATGTATTTTATTATTAGCACAATTTCTCAAGAAAGTTGTAAAGAATAGAGACTGTGGTTAGGAAGTTAGTAGAACAGTATCATTGTTTTCCTAGCCAGTTTTTCCAGGTGCAGTGTCTGCCCCTTTCAAACAAAATCTATAGTTTCAGAATAGAATAACCCCTATACAAGTATCAGTGGTCAAAACCAGAAAGGTGGGGGGCTCATCCAAGAGAAACAAGATTAAAAATCCAGCCCGAGACAGAAACCTGGATGTGTGCCAAATAACTTTTCATCAGTATATCTGCCTGAGAGGAAACATTTTCCAGTGTTCTCCTTCCTTTTTCTTTAGAAACGAATTCAAGGGCAGTGTGCCCAGGCACTGTAACAAAGGAACTGCTTTAGGCACAGAGAAGCATTAATAAATGATGCTGTTTGTTAAAGGTAGCTTAGAAGCGGTGCTTCCTCAAGTCATTGTCAAACCCAATGAAACACCAGTTCTAACAAATTTCTCTGCTGTGTGGTGTTTTCCCTAATGGTGTAAGACTAGGCCCAGGTGGTTGGGTTAGATGTGTTGGGTGGGGTGAAAGAGCTCTTTATATATGCTGACTTCAAGGTTAGGAAAATGGCAGAATTTCTGGATCTAATTAACTACTTCTTATTCTTTTCTTTTCCACTTGGGCTGTCTTCAGTGCCAGCTGTGGATGTGAAAGTTCTGAAGACAGTGGAGCAGGCAGGGAGCCAGCAGAGGGCGCATCCTGGAGTTCCAAGCCAAGGAAGCTTCCTTCTACCAGTCTGCGGGAAAGGAACGACTCCATTTCCACTTGCAAGGCTTATTCTCAACTGAGTGTTATTTGGTTTTAGCCATTAATCCACCCTTATCAGGTAGGAACATTTGGAAGTTAGGACATTGAAAACACATGGGGCTCAAGTGTTTTGCACGAAGTGTGTTTACAGGAAAAGGAAAGCTTGGTGAGTCATCCTTCTATTTTCAAATGGAAACTACCCAGAATTTGTATGTGCACTTTGCAACTCTATGCATTTGAATCAACCAAGCATTAAATATAAATGTGGATGACGTGGGAGCAGAATGGTACTTAGCAAGTAATGATTATGGAGATAATAGAGTGATTTCCAAGACCTCATGTGGAGGTGGGGAATCAGAAAGGCATTTTGCCTTATCAGTTTTAATTTTTATCCATCTGTGTAACGGAAAAACTGTTAAGTATTTAGAAGGGGGCAGGTCATCATCCTCAGTAATCCTGAATTACAACAAACTCATTGCCAAGTGGCAATTTGTCAACAGGTTAGGATACAGGCTGTATCTTAAAAAAGGAAAAGAATTGCGTTTCAAGGAGCAGAAAGGAAGAGGAGAATATTAATGCTGCTGCAGCCCTGACCTTCTCTTCATACTCCTTCATTCCCCTTCCAGTGGGTGTGCTACAAAAATTATTTTGAAGTTATGTTATCCCACACCTTTACAGAGTTGCTCAACTTGGGGTCATCAGCCAAATGGGTGTGCATGCCTTCTGTGTACTCATTCAGGTGATGTACATAATGAACACATGGAACCGACTGGTATGTGTCTAAAGATCTTCCTTTAAGTTGGCACTGTTTTCATTAATCAGTAGTTTTTAACATAAGTTTTTTAATAAAGGATAAATCCTATAAATTTATGTTAAGACAATCCATTCTTCCTATGCTGTCTATAAGACCAAGACTTGCTAAGGGACTTACTGAATAAAGATACTGTCCACTGTTTTTCTAAAGCAGGAGAGGTAGTGCTTTCAAGTGAGGCCTGCCTGGGTTCAGCTCTTGGTTCAACAACATAGTTAGTTGTATGTCCTTGAGCAAGTTACTTCTCCGTGACTTAGTATCTTTATCAGTAAAGTGGGGATAATAACAGTATATAACACACAGGGTTTCCACATGGATAAGGTGTGTTAGTGACAACCGGGTATGCACAGAACAGCAATGAATCGAGAGTTAATACTGCCCTACTGTCCAAGTGTTCATTGTTACTGTCACCATCATCTTCATCTTCATTATTATCATAGAAAGATCCTCCTCAAACATGAGCCCAATCATGGCTTGTTGGTATTTAGCCTGTGTTGACATACAATGATCAGTGCTCACCTCAGATAAAGGTCTAAATGTCTTTCTGAAAGTCTTCCTTTTTGAGGCAACCTCTGTCACAGCACAGATTATGCCTGGGCTAGAAAATGCTCAATGGATGTAATGGATAGTGAATATTAAATATCTAAACTTAGTGGTCTCCCATACAGCTCTGATTCTTCTGAGAGAGATTTTCTACCTGTAGCTGAAGTTCTTCGTACTTGGAGAAAAGCAAATGTCTCTGCCACATTACTACCTATATGTCTTTGGGTAGGTAACTTAATTTCTTTGAGCCTCAGGATTTTTATTTTTGTTTTTTTTTTTTCTGTCTTCCCATAAAACAGGAATGAGAATATGAATGGAAGATACTCACTGTCATTCAAAAGCAGAATATTGAGTAACTAATATGCAGGGTGAATACTCTAGTTACTAAAAGTGTTTTATTCAATGTGAGTAAAGCAGTCTTTTCTGCAATGATAAACAGATGCAGAAAGCATATGATACATTAAGTGATTTTAAAATAGTGCTGTAAGCGTTTAAAACAGAATAGTGGGCTAAAGAGTCCTAAGTAGTAGGGCAGCGTAAATGATAATCTTTCTAATAGTAAATGTTGGCCTGTTGGAAATTTCTTGATGTCACATGTAACGCTGAATGTTTTGATTGGGACGGAAAAGTGAGGAAATCTCTTTTAAAACAGTCCACAGGCACATGCAGATCTTCTTTAAGAACCTTCTTTTTGGAACGCCTGTGCAATGGCTTGTGACATGTTAGGGACCAGGGCAGTGGGCTTTTGGAATATAGTTGCTCCAAAATGTCCCCATATATGAAATGTGCCTGATGAGGACCTAAAGAAAAAAGGCATTTCCCCTATATTTTCCATGGCTTCAGTGTCTCTTCCTGAGAAAAGAAAATAATGATATTTGCATTTTTTCAACAATGAATTGTTTGTTCTGAAACTACTCAAAATAACCTTGAAACTGGAACTAAAGTTACCAATGTTTTCTATGCAGACACCTTTATTCTCACCTGTGAACTCTATAGCAGGAGCATCAAGGATTTCCTAGATTTGCCTGATTTCTACCCTTTGGAACTTTCTACAGAGAAGTCCAGATGCCCTCGAACCTTTTTAGTCCCTATAGCCTAGGAAGTGCACAGTGGTAACTGAAAGCTATTTATGGTTTATCTGAAATAAAAACTCCAGGAAACTCAGAGACTTCTGAATAGCACATGGGCTCTTAATGTGGAAGATGTTTTTCATCTGGCAGAACCTTATGCCATTACAATTGGATGTATTCTTCAAGAAGTGTCAACAAGGCGCCAAAAAGACTCCTAGGCTCAACTCCGGTCATATGTGGTCTACTTTTAGGTTCTCAACGACCCAAGCTGTCCAGTAAATAGAAAACTCTCAGCTGACCCTTTGTCTCAGTTTTTTGTGGCAATTTCACCTTTTACTGAGGCCTATTCTTTTCCAGTTGAAGAACTCTGAATGTGTAAATCCAATGTGGAAGTTGGACACAGATACTGGACCTGAATTAAGGTCTGTTTTCTATATTTTCCCTGTCAGATGGGATTGTCTAAATTTCCGATCATATTAATTTGCTTACCCTGGCAGAATTTCTTGTTTCTTTTGTTGATTAATTCTTGATATTAGATCATAGTTTGTAAAAATATTCTTTTCAATTATTTCCAAAGATCTGACTTAGTTTTTAGGGAACATTCTGGGCTTTCCCTCTAAGTTTATGAGCCTTGTCAATATTATCCAGAGCTTGGATGTCTGAACAGGCCTCCCATGAATTGTGTTCTCCCTGGCTTTACTCTGATTGTGCTCTATGAGATAGCATCCTGAGTGTTAGATTTGATATTTACACTAACCCTGATGCCCACATAATGTTTATTAATGCACATAGTTCAGCAGGTGAATATATGAAACAATGGTTGGGGACTTTTTAGAGATTAGAGTTCTCTGGTGTAGAAGAAGCTGGTTAAAACATTTTTTAAGTTTCCTTAAGTTTGAGCAACATGTAAACATTAGACTCTACTCCACTAGACTTCCTCCTCAGGTTCAATGCTGTTTTTCTAAGTGTTTTCTATTTAGACTTTCGAAAATGCAAGTGGGATAAGAAAAGTAAATAGTCATCATTTGCTCTCGTCTAGGATCAGATTACATGATAGTTGCTGAGGTACTGTTCTATGTGGTGGATGTACATTTATGTGTAAATACAGATTTCAAAATCTCCATAGATATACCCAGGTCAGAGAGGTTTTTAGTGGATCCAGAAAAACGCATGGTCTTGGTTTCTCACAAAAAAACACTGGCCAAACATTTCATTGATAGGACTGCAAATGGTCAAACAGACTTCCTACCAATGATAATCAGTATAAAAAAGGGAAAGACTTCATTGGTGCCTACATCCAAGGTACAAAGAGGCAAAGCTAACAGGAAAACACCTGAGGAGGTGCATCATGTCTACCAGTGCATATTGTGACACTGTTTGCTTCTCTTTAGGGAGTTTCCCATTAACTCCATGAAATATTTATAATCCACCCTGTCCCTCTTCAGAAATGCCAATTCATTCCTTTCAAAACAGTATTTGGTGCTAAGTACTCTGTTCTTCCCTTGATGCTTTGGTTGGGACTGAATGTCTGATTTGGGTCTCAGCAATACCTCTCTTGCTATCAGTTGCATTGAGAGATAGACAAATGAGAGAGCTTGCAAGAAGCTTCCTTTTTTTTGTTTATCCAGAGTGGCTGGAATGAAGATAAACCAGCAACTCCTGTGCAAGGTGTTGCCAGTTTCTCTCTTGGTGGAAAAGTGCTCCTGAAAGTCAGGAATGGAGGGAGAGCCAGTGTCTACATCTGCTCCTGGTTAATTTCCCTTAGTTCCAACCCAAGCAGCCTCGTGCCTGCCCCTTGTTTGCACTCAGAAAAAAAAATTCTTCTCCCTCACAAATGTTTAACCTGCATACGTTCTAGGTATAGAAAATGCTTCAGAGCATGAAGCTCAACTCTGCTATTACCCCCCACCCACTGGCTTCAGAGATTGCTTATAGATTGTTACTTTAAAAGTTCAAGCAAAAGAATTAAAAACAACTTTTTGGAACCTAAACTATTTGTAAATACAAGGTAAATAGATTATAAGTAAAATGCCCAAGAAGCTGTCTTTAAATTATTTGTACAATGAATAAGGTCCAAGACATTTTTACAAAAGCTAATTCTCCATTACACACCTTCTATCCTACTCCATCTTCTCAAATTCTCTCATTAAATTTACTTTCATAATTGGAGAAATGAATAATTTTCCTAGTCTGTTAAAAAGTCTATGAAATGATAAAGAGAAAAAAGTTAATCAAGTGGAAGAATTTGTGGAGGGATATTAGGTTCAAAAATAAATTATTTCAACATGTGAGGTTTTTATTGGGCTGCCAAAGAAAATCCATGGAGTGGGTCACAAGAATAGAATCAGTAGCTAGTAGGCTTAAGTTTCTTGGTTTAGCAAAACTTAAGATGGGAGTTCAGATATTACAGTTTCTAAGAAGTTGGGTGGTTTGGAGTAAAATATGCACTTATAAGTTAAGAAAACACATTTTGGTGAATGTGACTAGAAGTGAATTTAACAATTATTAATATTTGTCATTATATTTGTTCATATGATTGAAAATTAAAATGTCTAATTAGCTACTTCTATACTTACAGCTCTAAAATTCAACCGAAGCATAGTCAAGAGAGTTTCAATACCAGTTCAGGTGTGTCCTTTGCCTTCTAAGCAGACTTGGTTGGAAATAGTACCACATCTCTGAGTGTTTTGTAGTTATTCCAAATCAGTGCCGTCACACAGGTAAACTTTCGTTCCTTAAACTAGAATTTGAGGGATGCTGGTTGTTATGGTTTAGATCTTAAATGTCCCCCAAAATTCATGTGTGAAAAGCTTGAAATGGCGTGGAAGACAAGAACAACAACAAAAATGTTTGGCCTTTCTTTCTCACACTCACCTTATACTTTTTTTCTCCCTTTCCTTGTGGGTTACTGTCTGATTTAAAATTCCAAAGACTGTTTTAGTGTGGGTCTCACTGAACGTATTGTTCTGCAGAATTTATGGGAGCAGCCCACAGTAATGCCAAGTCTGATTCATATTAAAGTCATAGCTGAGTAAAGCTTTTAAATAAATGAAACCATTTGTGAGGGTTTATTTTGATAATGCTTTTATCAATCACTTCACCCTTACAATAACACTCTCTAGTAAATATTATTAGCAATGTTTTATAAAACATTGGACCCTAAAATTAGGGTAAATTACTCCAGACCACTAAAGTTATAAGTGACAGAGCTAATTCCAACTAACTGCAAATCTACTTCCTCTTATATATCTTTAGTTTCAGCTTCTGTCAGTGTTGGGGGTATAGCACATGCTCAGTTAATGTTAAGTGAATGTTGTTTGTAGGATATAGCTATCTTCAAAACTGCACTAGCTTGCGAATGATGTGATACCTAGCCAAACACACTATCATTCATCATCCATTACTTCAGGCTGGATATTAGGCTTCTGTACTCTTTGAAGCAGAGGTAGACTAGACAACTCCAGCTGGAAACTTTGTGTCCTGGAATCTATTGAATGACTTCTTCACTAAAAACATCTTGTTCTTTGAAGTTGTAGATACAGGGATTAAAGACGACTACATATGCCTTTTAGACAATGTCTTTTAATCAAATAATAAAAGACAGGTTTAAAAATAAACCAAAGAGTAGTTGAAGATTTTATCTTCTGGCATGGTATGATCCTAAAAATATTTGTTAGAAATGTCTTGGAGAATTAGGAAATATTAAATGTTGATATTTTATAAATATACTTTTGTTTTGGGGTTTTTTTCTTTTTTTTAGTACCGGGGATTGAACTCAGGGGTACTCGACCACTGAGCCACATCCTCAGCCCTATTTTATGTTTTATGTGGAGACAGGATCTCACTGAGTTGCTTAGCACCTCGGCCGTTGCTGAGGCTGGCTTTGAACTGGTGATTCTCTTGTCTCAGCCTCCCACAGTGCTGGGATTACAGACATGCGCCACTGCGCCCGGCCCAATAATAATGTTTTAACCATGGTAAATATTAAAGTAATTACAACCAGTTTTCATGTATTGAATTTTTGGTGAACATTCCTAGTAGCACACTCACTTCTAATATTTATTAATTTATTCTAATATTTATTACTTTTAACCTTATATTAATATCTATACTGGAAATTTCTAGAATGACTTAAATTTTTAAGCAACTATTTCAATAATGCAACAATTGTATGAAGTTCAGTAAACATTTTTTTTTATCAATGGTCATTTCTATTTTAGTTTAAATCTTAAATCTCCTTGATTTTTAATGTTTTTGTAAACACTGGTGTACGCTAAGCAAGTTATCAGCCTTGGGGTTCTTGAGCGTACGGAAGGACTATAGTCACATTCATATTGCCTTGGTTGTTGATTGTCTGCCAGGAAAAGCAAAAACAGACACAAAAAATTAAATGAGAGATTATTTATAAACCCATTGCTGTTTAACTGTGGTTCTTTCTTTCTTTCTTTGAATTCCCGCTCCTTACTTAATGAACTGAACAAGATCCTTGACTGAATGATGAAAGAATTAATGGTGAGAAATACAATTAAGAACAAAATCTCTGTTTATGAAAATCTACATTTTTGCTTCATAGAGGTGTTTTCTATGCCATCATTACCCCTTACTTTTTCTTATTTTTTCTGCATCATCAAGTGTTTCTATGTAGAAAGAACTTCAATTTGAGTCATATTAAGGTGCTCGCTCACTTCTCTACTGACGGTTTTAGTTCTGATGATCAGGAGCAATCTTCAGGCTAGCTTTTGGGTCTAGACATTTCAAGTCTTGTTTCTCCCTATAGAACTCCAGTACTTCCTGTGTCTTGTGCTGTAGAAATGTTTACCTTCTGTAAGCCTGCACCTTTGTGTCAGGATAGGAATTGAGTTGGCCTATTGAATGGGAAGAGTATATCTAGAAGCAATTCCTGTGTGTGAAGGATAGCATAACTTAACATATGGGCATGACTGTTTTTTTTTTTAATATTTATTTTTTAGTTGTAGGTGGACAGAATATCTTTATTTTACTTTTATGTGGTGCTGAGGATCGAACCCAGTGCCTCATGCGTGCTAGGCGAGCACACTACCACTGCGCCATAACCCCAGCCCCCTGGGCGTGACTGTTAATCACACAATATAATAACCAAGAAAGGTATCGCCAATGTAACTTCTCCTTAATTAAACCATACCTACTCATACCTACTCAATAGGGAGGGGAAGTGAACCAGCGGGAAGATGAGTAGAAAGAGACAGAAGCCTACTCACTGAGTTTAAAATATGACATCCTTGTAAATTTAAAAAATTTTGTACGACTATGTGAACATACTGCTAAGCCTCCCAACATAGGTCTTGGAAGGGTCTTGTGTAAGTGAGGAACACTGAGACTTAAGTTTCATTAGTTTCACAGTAATTCCATTTTCTACCTCAAGACTCCTTCCTTTTCTCAAAGTGATGTGGTCTTTCTCTACTTTAAGACTTCACCTATGTTGGCACCAATCTTACAGAGGCAGTAACTTTGTACTGTTCTGTTTATAATATTTAAGGGTGAATGTACATATACACCTTAGTAAATATTCATTACTATCTATATTTATCTCCTACTCTGGTGTTGATCTCAAGTATCTTTGAGCACAGCTGCTGTGAAATGCTTATCTTTGCTTCCGAAGGAATGCAATATTAGGCTTTTTTAGAAAATCTTTCAATATATATTAACTTAGCTATCACAGATAAACAAAGGCATGAATATTTTAAAATATAATTTCACAAGTATCTTCTAAAAAGTTTATCCCTACGTAATGACCTGCCATATATATATATGAATCATTGTTTTGCTATACTCACTGAAATGATTGTTATTATATAAGTTCCAGAGCAATCCTATTGTATATATTCATTCGAAGTAAATTTTATCTTTGCTGCATTGAGTTTTTTCATTTGGAATTATAGTGTTTTATTACTCAAATAATCTTTATATATCTCTTGGCAAAATTGTAGAGTTTGCTTTGCTATGTTTTACTAATTATTAAAATATTCTGACTACTTAATATTTGTTGCATTGTGAAGGGCAATGTTTTGCTCTTAAACTTTTTATATGTTCATTGCTGGAATAGTGAGAAACTTTTTTTTACTTAGTAGCTAGCTATTTCTTAATTATTTTGACTATTAATTATAATAGTTATTTGATTAAGATAGATATTCTTAAGAAAATTTTTTTTGTTATTTAGTAAGGGCTTTTAAATGTTAAGTTTAAGCCATGCTTTTGGGGATTAAATAAAAATAAGCATGTAATTATTTTTTAAATATCTTTATATGATAAATTGTATTAATATATTTCTTTATATTGTCATCATATTTCTGAATAAATTATTTTTGATCCTTGTGTTTTATTACTTTTAATATTCTGCTAAACGGTCTCAAAAAATAACATAGGCAGAGATGTTGCTACAAGAAAGTTTAATCCAATAGGTATATGAAAACAAAGATTTATAAACAAGCTAAAAGTCCCAAAGTAGGATATTGGTTAAATATATTAGGCATATATTCCCAATGGAGACTAAATGGACATTGCAAACATGTAATAAGACTATTTTCTAATATACTTAAAGTATTTGGTGAAAAAACAATGTATGGAATGAACTCATTTAAAAAGTACATTTGTGCAAATGTTTATGAGCATGTTTGTGTGAGAATGAGTGTATTTGTGTGTGTGTATGCATGATTGTATATATACTTGGAAAGATCTATACCAGAATTGTAGCATTGTGGCAATGAAGTTTCTCCAGATAAAAGATTATATTTTTTAGAAAAAATGATGTTATAGATGTTTTGGGCAAAAATTGTATATGCTCAACCTAAGTTCTTTTACTATTCCAACATAGAAGCAACCATGGTCACCAAAAAGTGAACATTATTTCAGACATCTCTTCTGTATATGTGTACATATAAATGGAAAGTTACCTGAGTACAAACACTTTGAAAACTGTAAACATATTATATTTGCTGTTTTAATTCTTTTTTCATTTAAGAAAAGAGAATAACTAAATGGATTCTTTCAACATCAGAATATGTCATTGCATTGTTTTGCTAGAGCACCAAACAAAACTCCAGAGGTGGATGGCTTAAACAACAAAATTCTTTTCTCACAGTTCTGGAAGCTAGAAGTCCAAGATCTAGGTGTTGGCAGGGTTGTTTTTCTCTAAGATTTTTCTCCTTGGATTATAGATGACTGCTTCTCCCTGTGTCCTCACGTAGTCAACCCCTCATGTTGTCTCTCTTCTTCTTGCAAGGACAGTGGTCATCCACTTAGAACCTACCCTAAGGACGTCATTTTCAGCTCAATTATGTCTTTAAATACTTCCTCTTCAATACAGTCTCTTTCTGAAGTACTCAGGCCTGGGACTTCAACATAAATTTGTTGGCAGAACACAATTTAGCCCATAATGTGTTCTTTATTGAAAGATACTATAATTCCTGAACCATAATTCAAAGGTTTAAGAAAAATTCTTGTGAAAACATTAGCATGTTGAAGTGTCTTATTAAAAATTATTTATTATACTTATGTGCTTATATTTTTCCCACCTTTCTTCCTGCCACTGGATAAACACACACACACACACACACACACACACTCTCACACTCACACACTTGTATGTATATGTCTATATATCTTATAATACATAAGAGCTTTCTGAGGAAATCAATAGCAAATAATTCAAACTTACCAGGAAGTGAGAAGGGAAGCCATACTAAAAGGACTAGCTCAATTCTCAGGTCCATGGAATGATTCAGCCCTTGCCTTCACACTGTCAAGATATATATTATTTTTATTATGTTACTTGAGAAGTATAATTCCTATAGTTATTTAGGTTAACTTCTGTATTTGAATTGGTTCAATATTCTCTTTCAATCTCATTACTGAGTCTCCATTTCATCTATTGCTCACTTTGTGTGAACTTGAATCTCTGAATCAGGTCCAACTCTTTGAGGCTGCTCATGATTTCTCCACATCAGAGGCTTTAGTCCCTTGCCTCTCTCCAACATTAGACTAGATGGGAGAAAAATTCTTGAGTCTTTATTTCTTTTCCACAGGTGAAAAACTGGTCCCTTACCAGTCTATACAGCTAATAAACAAATTTTGTTTTCTCCAATACAATTTAATAAAAATTGATTTTTTTTACTGGAATTCAAAAGTTGGGAAAATTAATAGAGAAGCTTGAATCCATGGATTTTTCTTGAAAAAATCAAAGGTGTGGTGATATAACTAACATCTTAAATTTCTTAATACAAAATTGGTGGTAGCTACCTTGAGTAGTAGATGTGCATTCTCCAGTTCACTGAATTCAACTTGTTTCAATTACTAATATACTTTGTTTCAAAGTTTGCAACTCCAGCCCTGGAATTCCCTTGACATTTCTCTGTCCTTTCATGGCACTGAGTATTGAACTAGTCATTTTACTAAGACTTCCCCAATCATTTCCTGGCAGGCTTGATTTATTTTCAATTGCTTTTCTCAGGAAGTTGTCATATATTATATTTCCTAAGTTCTTTAACATTTCAGAATATCTGTAACCTTGTACCTAATGTGTATCGCTACTATATCTTTCCATTCAAGATGCTATAGATAATGTTAATATTATTTTCTGGCTTCATATGCTGTTGTTGAGAAGTCAGCAATCAATGTGTTTTTTCCCTTTATTTCACTTACTTTTTTTGTCTGGATGGCTGAAAAAAATATTTCTTTGTCCTTGAATCTTAATAACTTAACTAAGATATGTGGCAATTTTGATCCTTCTGAGTCTTTTTTCCCAGTAGAGAAAATCTGTCCTTTAACCTGTTTCTCTTTAATTTCAAGGACTTTTCTTTTTCATATCTCTGAATATTTCTTCTGTATCTTTTTTTTGTGTTACAATGACAAGGGCATAAAACATCTATCAGTTATACCTCCATTGATTTCTTTCAAACCTGATTTTTGATATTAGTGTTTTCTCTAGCCTTTCCTTGGTCCCATTAATATGATTTTTCAGCATGTCGTTTTTCTTGCTATTTCTAATTTATCAAATAGACATGTAATAAGTCTAACAGTGTCGCTGGACTCTCAATTGATCTCCACCTTCTGCTTTTATATCTACTCCTGTTGTTTGGTGAACTTTTATTTGTATTGGCTTCATATTCCCACTAAGTTCTTACACACTGGGAAGCAAGATCAGGGAACTCCTGCTCTTGAATGTGTTTTCTTTCTAACCAGGATTGTGCTGTCTCTTTTGTGTGTCATGCTACTTTTCCCCCCTGTGTTTTTGTTGTAGCTACATAGAACTGCAATTCCACTTCTTTTCATCTTGCTTGTTGTTGACACAGGCAGCTCCCAGACCTCTGCTTTGCTCTGGAAACATCTCTGTGAATTCCCTGGGAGAGCTTTTCCATCAGATCTCTCCATTTTGTGCTCTCTCAGAGCCATACACTGAAGTTGTTGCAATCTCTACTCATGAGAGAAGGAAGATGGAAAGCTTAGGCTCTGCCTTTTCTTCTTTCATTTGGGCAAATGTTCTGTATCACAACCATTGTATCTAATGAGGAAGGTGTTCTCTTCTTGAGCATTTCAATCTTCTTTCTGATTTGTATGAGATGCTCTGAAGCTTATGTTTCAGATCAAAAGATTATGTTGAGTTTATTCATTTTCCTGGTTTCTCTTATACACTTTTCCCAGTACCACTAATCCCCAGTAAGAATAGGAAAGGTAATACTTCCTTTGGAGTTTAGACCCATCCCTTATAGCTAAGTAGGTATTGAGGGAGAATTCTCTTCTGCATAATTTCTCAACTTTTGAGGATCACAGGTTCCCTCCATTTATCTGCTCTTTTCCTTAATTTCTATAGTTTATTGCTGGAGACCATTGGTGCCTTCTCGTTTTTTCTTCTCCAAACAGTAGAGGTTAGAATGGCCTTCATCTGAAGTTCTCTCCTCCTCCACTGAGCACCTTTGTTGAAAATGTTTGCCCAGCTCTTTCCTTACTTTTGCTCCTGCATGTTCTCCTCATTTTAAGAAATAACAGGAATATTTTGGGGGAGTTGGTCTAGTCACATAATTTTTCTACCATTTCTCCTGAAAGATGTGAATAAAGTTAAAGGACTTTGTGAGCCAAATAAACATCTTGTATTTATTTTCTTGGCCACCTCTTTTCAAAAGGTACATCTTGTGTTTCTTTTTTCATTGCCTCAAGTGTTGGGATAGACAGATTCTCTTAACTAGCTTGACTCTATTATACCAACTGAAAAGGCTAAATTATCTTTCCATTTCTTTTCTTTTCATTTTTTAAAATAAGGTGGGACTATATGTGTTTATTTAAAATGCCTTCCTACTATAAACTTAAATTTCTTTGGTTAAATTGTTGGAAAATTAAAAGTATTACCTTAAAATGGACTATCATTTATTTAGGTTTTTTTAAACAACACTTTTAAGATTATTTATCATTTATTGACAGTTACAATCCATGAGTATACACCATTAGATCATAGTTTCTTTTTGAACTATTTGTCAATTTTGCCACTAAAGTTATACAAGTTTATCTATAGACATGGGTGGAAATGAAATTGATTTTTTTCCCCATCCCGGGGAACAAATCCAGGTCTTTGAGCATTCTATACAAATATTTTACCACTGAGCTATACCCCCAGTACTGAAGTATATTTATGTACTGTGAAAAAGTTCAAATAACATGAGATTTATTTATTTTTTGAAGATTTTGTTGAATTTGCTCATATGTCTGTCTGGTCTCAGGGTCATTTCAGGTTTATATTTTGATAAAGTTTCATGGCTATTAGTTTATTTCTGCTTCTTGCATTAATTTTTGTAATTTACTAGAAAATAACATAATTCATCTAGAATTTTTCCTATTTGGTATCTCAAATTTTTGTAATTTTTTTCTATCTGTGTTTTTAAAGCATTTCTATTTTTTTGTATATATTTGTAGTTTCTCTTTTATGTTATCAAGTTTCAAAATTTTGTTTTTTTCATTGACCTTTACAAATTGTAGAACTTTAGATATATTTATCAAATCTAGTTCTATATTCTAATACAGTAATTCTTTTATTCATTAATTGTTTTGAATTTGTGTATATCAAAATACTCTTTCCCACATTTTAGTTGAATAATTATTTTATTGGATATTTTTTAGTCTTAAAAACATATATAGATTTTCACTATCATCTTTAAGATTTCGACATTTTAGAGGGAGAATCCATGGCCAGTTTCATTTTCATGCTTCTGTATATAATTTGCATGTTTTCTACCAAGATTTGTATACATTGCCTTACTTTTTTTAAATTAAAAAGAGCATGATGTATCATTATGAGTCACTTTTTAATTTTTTTTTTTTTTTTTGATACTAGAGATTGAACCCAGGAGCACTCTGCTACTGAACTACATCAGCCTTTTATATTTTTTATTTTTAGACACAGTCTCACTAAGTTGCTTGGGGCCTTGCTAATTTGCTAAGAATGACCTCAAACTCCTGCCTCAACTTCTTGAGTTGCTGGGATTACATGTGTGCACCACTTTGCCCAGCATAAATCACTTTTTAATGATCCTTTTTGAATGCAGGAAAGTATTCCTCTGTAACATCTTTGATTCTTACTTTGTTTAATGTATCTGATTTCTTTTGAGTAGCAATTATCTAAATTTCATAGTCCTTGTCTTATTTCTTCTTATCATTTTCTTCATGCTCTTTGCACTGGGACTGATTTTTAAATTTATCCTCCACATTGTTATTTTAATTTCAGACATATGTTCTATTACTTACCACTACCAGTATAGTTTAAATTTTCCTATGAGTTACTTTAAATCCCTGTTATCTATTTATTAATCTCATCCTGCAGTTTTTCAGCTTAGTTTTTATACTTTTCCATGACTTTGTGCCTGTGTCATAGAGACCACTTTTTTTTTTTTGATATTTTCTAGAGGATGCCAGCCAGAAAAACAACTTCAATAACATCAGCAATAAAATAACAACTGCAACAGCAAAAGAAAGAGAAAAAGAAAGATGAATTTGGCTTGTTTTCTCAGATATTTTTCTGTGAGCTATTGTCGACAGTTGTGAGAGGTGAGCTCTTCTTCCATGTCTTCAGACTCAAGATTTATTTCTCTTTTATTTTTCTGCCTGTAGTATTACTTTGAAGGACCACAAGGATGTCTGATGGACCTGGTGCCCACGGTGACTTCTGAATTCTAGGAAAACTTTACATAGCTAGGATAATGCTATCTTTTGTAGATGTCATCCTCTCTTATTCTTATAGCTTCATTATTTGCAAAATCTCTATTTTATGAGATACCCATTTCCACCAGGGATCTCCTCTTTCTGCTCTGTTTGTTTGTGGTTTGACATGATGGTCCACATCATTTTTCTCTTGTTTTCTTGGAGGTGCTATTTAAACAAGCATAGATTGATTGATGGAGGTTCAAATATGGAGTTTTGTAAGAAACCGCACAGACATGGTAGAAAATTGGGTGCCCAGACATCATGCCCATGTAGCTGGCCAGAGAAAGGAGAAATGGCAGAAAGGTCCAGAAGGGACCCTTTCATCTGCCTATAAGAGACTTCCCTGAAATCTCAAACATTTTCACACTGTATCAATTAGTTCCTTCCCACCAAATGTAAGAGAGGCTGGGAATGTAGTCTTTTGTTTTAGGTGGCCACATACCAGCAAAAAATAAGGGTGCCAACAAAGATAGGGGAGAACAGATGTTCATGTAGGAACTGTCTCTCTTTGACATAACCTAGATCTCTCTGAGCTCTACCTGCAGCAGTTATTAAGTGTTTTCTGTTATCAACCATAAAGATGGTCCAGCATAGTCATAATTTCATCTCAGGCTTACTTATATTCCTTACATTATGCTCAAACTCTTTCTTTCTCTTCCAATAATTCCATGAGCTGCTATGTTAGAAAAAGGACACAAACTGTTAAGGTCTCACATTGTTTGTGTGACCCACATTTTTACCCCTTCCTTTTTCAGGCCAAATTGTTTAATCTCTTCTTTTGGGACAATAACTGGTGGATTATTCATACAGTGATACTCAGCTTTTGTTCCCTGAAGGCACGTCCTCTCTCCCTCCTGAGCCCCCAATGACCCTCATCACAGAGGGCTGGGACACTCACTTTTGTCTTTCTTGCTACTGCAAGAAAGACAATTAATTTCCCATTCATCTTCTCTGTCTTGATTTCTGCTTTCTTATTATACTTAATATCATCAAAAGCAATCACTAATATTTTCATTGCTCTTTACTTGTTACAAACTACCTCCTCGTGTTTTTATTTCATTTGCCTTTCACAACCATCTGCCATCTATTTTCTTACATCTTCACTAAAGCATGCATTTTCAAGATTAGTGACTAACCAAATCATGTGAGTAAGCAGTGGAACTATAATGCCCATCCAGATCACCTTAGCCCCAATCTCATAATCTTTCTATCACACTGTGCTGCAAAACACAGCTCTTACACATGGCCTCTCAGCAGCAGCAGTCCAAGTGATGAAAAAGTCCTGGATTAGTGGGTGTATGAGAAGGTAGCCTAGAATGCTCACTGTTACAGTTTGGATATGTGTTATCCCCCTAAATCACCTATGTTAATGCAGGAGGTAAAATAATTAGATTATGAGAGCCATAGCTTAATCAGTGAATTAATTTATCTGATGGATTAATAATGTGGAAGCACTACTATATTGGATGATAAGTATAGGCAGGCAGGGTGTGGTTGGTGGAAGTAAGTCACTGGGGCATGCCTTGGGGATAGTGTCTTTTGTTCTTGTTTCCCCCACACTGTCTTTGCTTTCTGGTTGCCATGAACTGAACAACTTTCCTCCAAATGCCCTGCCGCCATGATGCTCTTCCTCTCCTTGAGCACAGAGCCTGCTGACCACAGACGAAACCTGTGAAATTGTGAGCCCCAAATAAACTTTTTCTCCTCTAAGTTATTCTTGGCAGGTGTTTCAATCATGGTGACAAAAAGCTAATACATATACTGAATTGAAGTAGAGACCTTGGGAGCTAACTAGGTGGAAAGGATCCTGGATATAAAGTAGAAATGAGAAGTGCCTTCACATATTCATGCTCCAGGACGCTTGGACTCAAAAATCTTCTTTCCTCTTACCAAAATATTCCTCATACTAGGCAATATTAACAGGACAAACACTGCAGAACTTCACAAATAACAAACAGCTGGAATAGCAAATCCTTTCTTCCTCTGGAGTGTTCTATCAGAGATTGTGTGCTCCTGGCTTAGTGCTAAATGCTTCACCAAGGGAAGCCATCCATGGGTGAAAGCAACCATGCAGATCAGAGAAGATTAGCTTTCCTTCCAGTGGATCAGGGTCTCATAAGAGTGGCCTTAGATAAAAGAGGAAACTGCAGGCAGAAAGCCACAACTGCAGAGGCTGGCAGGAGCAGAAAAGCGCATAGGTGGTAGCAATATAATGATAATTTTTCCCAAGGGAAAATCAGGTCAGACAGCTTTCTAGTGAATGCGAGCAGCACAGTGCATGCTGTTCAGATCAAGGCCTTAGCTTCTAAGCTTGAGTTCCTCAGACTACTTTTTGACTTTCTTTGAAATCACTGAAATCTGTAATACTTTGTGTTATTCAAGCTTCTGTTTGTTTTGGCTCCACACAGGCCACACTCAGACATAAACATTTTTGCCTACTTTAGCTTCAGTCCAATGCAGTCTTCAGTCCAACACATTTCACTGGAAACATAACTTTACTGTTGTGTTCTAATCATGATATGGTGGGCAGTGCAAAGAGAGCTGGAACCTTAGTGACATATACAAGACTGGTAAGAGTCTCTCATGTTTGACACCTGTGCCATTTGCTCTTCTGCATAATGTGGAAGTTAGTTATCAGTGTGAATCATACAGAGTAAAGAAAATAGAGCTGCAAAAAAAAATTTTTTTGGTACCAGGAATTGAATTCAGGGGTCCTCAACCACTGAGCCACATACCCAGCCCTATTTTGTATTTTATGTAGAGACAGGGTCTCACTGAATAGCTTAGCGCCTCACCATTGGTGAGGCTGGCTTTGAACTCACAATTCTCCTGTCTCAGCCTCCCAAAGTCCTGGGATTACAGGCATGCTCCACCGTGCCCGGCTGAGCTGCGAAATATTTTGAGGTAACAATGTGTTTGTTTTTGTTATGTATTCATTTACTTGTTCAAGTAGTCAGTCACTCAACAGAACAGGACTGGAAAAAAAAAATCCCCATCTTCAAGAAAATAGAGCCTGCACTGTACTCAATTCCTCATGAATAGCCAAGAGAAAAAAAAGAAATAGACATCACATCTTGTTTTCCATTAACTTCAGCCATGCTCACAAATGAGAAGCCTGCTGTACCATTGGCCCAAATATATGTGTTGTTTGGCCTCTTTAGTTTTAAAAAATGTTAGTATTAATGCTTTTTTGAGGTTCACTCCCTTTCCAGTGCACAGCACTCTCCATCACTCTTTATTATGTTACAACTGTCCTGTTTCTCTTATTTACTTTACCCTCATGGCTTCTGTGGGTGCTGGATTCTCAGGCATTTGGGCCTAAATCCTGAAAACCCATAAAACTGTAAAGGAAGTAAAAGTAGAAGAGTTCTTGAGTCCCAGAGAAGTTTCTGTTTAGAAGCTGGGGAGATCAAGAATTCTAATTTCAACCTAGAAAGAGATTCCCTAGCAGGTTAAAGTGGGACAGGTATGCCTAGGATCCAGAGCAATGGGGACGTTGTCTCCTGAGAAGGGAGAGCAAGAACCCAGAATTGCTCTGTGGAGCCTTCAGTCAAACTGGGCTGTAGACTCTTCAAAAGAGATTCTCCTGATAACTCTGTGAGGAGGCAGAAAAGGACAAGACATATGGACATCCTGAATGCCTTGTGTGAAATGATTGTTATTTGAAGACCACAAGTCATTGAACTCCACATGTCCCTGAGGTCTGTGAACCATATCACAACCGTAGGGTATGGAGCATCTTCACAAGTACCTGAGGGTGCATTTTCCAGCTTGGACAGCACATGGATTCAGCAATAAAGTTGAGCATTGGAAAATCAAGAGAATGAGGTTTCCTGCATACCTCAGTTAGTGAGGATTAAATTTCACACCTGTGTTCCTGGCGTACACAAGGAGGTTTCCACCACATTCCATTAGAATGAAGGAAGGGAAGATGGGAAGGAGTTCCTATTTGTGGCACAGGACAATTTTTGCTTTTAATCTGTCTTAGCTGCTGCCATTTTAGGAAGAGCTTGGTTTCTGATCTCTCTTTTCCTCTTTTAAGTTTTTCTGGTGGTTATTTTCTCTAATTCTGTGGTCTTCTCCATTCTTCTAACTGTTGGTTCAGTCTGACCACATGGGATATTCCTATGCGCATACTCTCTTTCACAGATGGGCTTTGATGACCCCAGTGTTTCTAAGGTCTCACAGGCTCAAGTTCTTTTCCAAAGCTGTCTCTTCTGGCTCTCCTACTCATTCTCCCTTAGATTTCTCCAAGCTGCTCCCTTTTAAAACGGTAGTGTCCAAAGTGATCCTCCAGCCAGCAGCTCAGCACCCCTGGAGGCTTATTACACTTACAAATTCTTGGGCTAAGCCCCAGACCTACTGAGTTAGCAATCTCTGGGTGGAACTCAGCTCTACAAGGGTCCTAGAGGCTTGCTCATGTTTGAGAACCTCTGTGCTAGAAGGTTCCTATGGCAGGCAACAGGAGAAAGGATCTCCTGTGGGTAAACAAAAGTGCCTTGTGAGGAGTGCTTCTGCCCTTTATAAAAAATACACGCAAACGTGCGGTACAATCGTCAAGCTCTCCTGTATAAATTGCAACCAATTTTCCTTACATGCACACCACATTTAAATGTTCTGATCCCACGGCAACTTTTCAGGAAAATCCTAAATTCTAGAGATTTTACTTTACTTTTCGTTCTCCTGGTCTTGTCTCAGTTAATGCATTTTCCATTACATCTCCCGTATTTTCATTGATACATCTGCTGGATATTACTTGTCTTATTATTGGCCACTGGATTGGGGGAGCAGAGAAGAGGAGGAGAAAGACGACTTGACTTTATAGACAGCATGTGGAAAGTTAGAAGGAGATTTTTATGTGAAGTGTTGCATAAATAATACAGGTTTCCTCCTGGTAATTATGCAGGCTATGCAGCTTCTCTTAAGAAGTGTAGAAAGATGAGATTTTAAAAACTGAAACCTGTACAAATTTAATATTTCCAACCAGAGAGTCAGCAATCAGCAGAGCTCTTTTTAGCGTCTGTGTTTCCAAAACACGAAATCTTTGCTGCCTACTTATTTGCATTTTCACTCAGCAGCCTAATATGAATGGAGATGTTCACTTTTTCTCAGCCGGTAAAGTATTGATTCTGCATCACAAGGGGAAAATATAAATGTAGGTCTTTCAAAGATGACCTCAACCACAATGTTAGAAAATTGCTAAATGTTAGAAATCTCAAGTACAGTGTTGGCAGAGAACAAAGGTTTACAATTTGTGATACATAGTGTAAAATCCCTAAACCCTGTTTTTAATAGGCAAACCAAATCAAAATAGTGGGGTAAGTTAAATCTCTGTTGAAATAACAGGACCATCAAATGTTCAGTGTCGTATACTTGAAAGAAAACAGGGACAACTACTGAAATAGATGGCAAAGCATGAATCCTGAACAATATTGTAATAGGAAATAAAATTCCCAGTGGGTCAATCATAGTCTCCGACACAAATCTAGTTCTTGAATTCTTCAAAAAGACTGAATTTTTGGAAAAATACATTTAGGAGAATTCTACCTCTTTAAATTTCCTATTCTGAAAAAGTGTCACTTTTGTGGTCTAGGTAGTACGACTCTGAGAATGTCTTTTCCTTCTGTAGCAGTAGCCACCCACTCAGTCATTTCCATGTTGGGGTGAATTGCATTGTAGCTGGTGGTGCTGTTTTATATTAGTTTCCCTGGCTCTGTTTGCTCCCTTCTTTGCCTTGAGGGAAAGGGAGTACTTAGGCATCAAATTATTGTTTTAAGATAAGGGATGCAGTTGTTATTCAGGGACAGTGAAAAGATCCACCTCATCATCAGAATCCATTTGTTGTGAAGCAGTTTATCCAAAGGGAGCCAAGTAGAAGCATCCATGTTTTCATCAGGAGAAAATTTTGCATTTGTGTTTGAATAAATGTACTAAGGGAAAAAATAAGACTTTAAAATATGCAGAGCATATTGTTTTGGTTTTCCCCTTATGATTGCATGAGTAATTATACATTAGATGTTAAATCAGGTTGGATTTCCCATTTGACATAGTCCTTCCCTTTGTTCTCCCTCCCTCTTTTCTTCCCACCCCCAGACCCTGCAGCACTTTGTCATCTTGTATATTTATTTGAAGGATATGGGCATCACTAAATTTAAAAAGAAAAGTATTTTTTACTCATCTACAGACAAATAACTGAGCTTGGCATAGAGATAGGAAATCAAAGAACGAGTAAAGAAAAGCACAGTGCTTGAAGGCTAACACTTTAGTGATAGTGCAGACAAGGACACAAAGAATTGTAACACCAAACAGAGTATGCTGTTATAAAATATAAATACAGTTTAGTAGTATTGTTGCATGGAATAGGGGGAATCATTGCTTATTTTTATAGAAGAGATAGTCTTGGTCTGTACCTTGAAACATGAATAATATTTGAGAGGTGAAGATGGAGAGAAATGCTGTTTTAGGTGAAGGTGACAGGTGCATAATGTGCCCAGGTAGGAATTCACAGGATATGAGTTATGGTTGTGGAAGATGCATCAGATTATAAAAGATTATAACAAAGACTCTCATAAGAAGATTAAAAAACACAAAAAAGTTGACACTTGCTTGACAGAATGCATCAAGGATGACGGTGTGGTCCCATGATTGTCAGTTACATCCTTCCATCTGCCTCCCCTTCCACCCTGTGACAATGGGGCTATTCTAGTTGAGAAATACATTGTCTAACCTGCATGCCAAGAAGCAAAGATGATAATAAAGTAGTGTATTTTCGGGAACAGTGAGCTCTGTAAATCTGTCTGCAGCACCAAAGCATCCAAAAATTCAGGCCACTATTAATTAATCCATCCAATAATTAGTTACTCAGCGTAGATGCCACATATATTATTTGTTTAAAGCAGGGCCATTCAGGTTTAATATTTCATAAGCAAAATCACTAGGCTATTGAACTAGATTTTAGAATTAAATTTTAAATGGATATTTTGGAATCATGCAGACCAAGCCTATATAAAAAGAACCTTGGTCAGTGAGTTGGCTGGAATTATTGTTAAACAAAAGCCATAGCACTTTGTCATGGGGTTGAATTTAGTTTTCCTACCACTTTTTTTTTTTTCAAGTGAGTCACTAGAACAACATCCTGACCCTACAATATGTTACCAATGAAAGCACATCTTTATTTTTCTCTGGTTTTTCTTTGCAGCCAAGCAAGGCTTTGGCTGTATTATATTCATCAGCAAGAAATCCCCAAATACCAAGCAGCATACCAGCATCTGCATGGACCGTGGATTCAGGACAGATTTCAAACCCTGGAAAAGAGACTTAATCTCCTCCCCTTCTTGGATATGCTCTAAGGCAAAAAAAAAAAAAAAAAAAAAAAAATGATCTCACTGACCCATGTCAGTCTTAACACTTCATCCCTCAGAAACAGAAAGAGATCTCCAGTAGGCCTCATTTGGTGAGGATGGCTGTGGACAGGGCATGAAAAAGGAGACTGGTCTGTGCAGCATGCAAAAGTAAGCCGTTGGCCTTGGTGGATCCTCACTGAAAACTCTGAACGCTAGCATTCCTGCTCAGGCTTATCCTGAGTGTTTACATGTTAAGATCAGATGAAGCCGTTTCCCTTTTCCAAGTCAGCATTAGTGTTCTAGAAGGCCAGTAAACACCATTTACCTTCATCAGAGGATACTGCAGTGATAAAAAACAAAAGTTTAGATATGGATACTGAACAGATGAAGACCCATTTATCACTCTCAAACAGTATGGATCTCCAGGTACGTAGACACAGGTAGTGCAACAGCTGTTTTCATTGACTTTGATCCCAAACTGCAGTGACAATCTCCTCTACAGTTAGTTTTGGAGCAGCAGTTTAGGACAAGGATGAGACAGACAGGAATGTCAGGAGAGGATGTGGCCTTACACACACATTCACAATCAACCCCTGAGAAGCTTTGGTGCAGCCAGAAGGAACTTGTTCAAGAGCAGATGTGGGCTTTTGTTTTACTTAAAATGATAGCTTTTCTCCTGTCTGAATAGCAAAATAAAAAATCTTGAATTCCTAAACTTAAGGAGGACATAAATTATGATCATTTTTTTCCATTTTTAAATATCTCCTGCAGGGAGAGTTCAATGGTCCAAAATAGCCTATTGTGGGAATATTCAGCTATACTATTGGCATAGTATTCTTTCATCTGTTGTTTAAGTCAGGCAAGAATTAGGACTTAACATCTGGAGACAAACTTCAAGAATATCCTAGATTATTTTTTCTCTGGCACTATTATGCTTAATATGTCTTTAAAACTTTCCTCACAGCATAAGGAATCTATGATTCTCCAAAGGGTATGTTTTTCATTTACCTATCTATAGAGAGGAGGAATTCTTAGCCAATGTTGACAGTTAAGAGTCTTTGGATGTCTCTTTGGTTCATCCTTTATTAAAATGACTGGAAGATATGGATTCTTAAATTTTGCAAAACTAAGGATGTCCCTCTTGCTGTCTTCCTTATGTTTTAGAATAAAGCTTTGTTATGCAAATAACATGAACTTAGGATCACACACTGGTTTTATCATTTGCTAATTATGTGAAATTGGGCGACTTATTTTCAGGTGACAGTTCTCTATGGTTCTCTTATGTTCCTTAACCTTTCAACCAATGGCACTGACTACCATTGTTTCAACTGCTCCAGGTAAGTTTGTATAGTCACAATGGAGATATAATGTCTCCTTCCAGAGAAATAGTCAGCCATGCTTTGTGTCCTTTATAAAAATTCCTGTTACATAAACTGCATACATGCTGTAACGCACTATATAATTTCTGTATTTAACCTATTGATTACTTAATCTGACCTCTTTGTGTTATTCTATAGGAAACAGAGTTCAGGAAATTAGGAAAAGAAAATGCTGATACTCTGGCTGATGCTATTGCTGTAATAAAGTTCTTTGTTTCTGACCTAATAGTCTTGTGCCTCTTGCAAATATTGATGAAACTATGGTCAGCTGACTTGTTGGCTTTCAAGTAGGGTAAAATATTAGACCTTGAAAGCTTGTGACATTTACTTAACAGTATTAAGTCTTAGTTTCCTCATTTGTAAAACAAGGTCTTAAAAATAGTACTGACATGCTTGAGAGGACAATGAGCTCAGTGTTAATTGCAAAATAAACTATCAACAAATGTTTGTTATTATTATTTATGTATTTTCAACTTCTACCTTGAATAGACAATTCTTATTTGTAGTTTTTGTTTTTTTTTAAGAAAACTTCTATTAAGAAAAGACTGAACTAAACATTATGGCTCACACTAGTAATCCCAGTGGTTTGGGAAGCTGAGACAAGAGGATCACAATTTTGAGGCCAGCCTTAGCAACTTAGCAAGGCGTTATGCAGCTTAGTGAGATCCTGTCTCTAAATAAAAAATAAAAAGGGATGGGTATGTGGCTCAGTGGTTAAGCAGTCCTGGGGTCAATTCCTGGTACAAAAAAGAAAAAAAAGGTTGTGTTCAGATACAATATCAAGATATTCCTCCCCAAATATAATTTTTAAAACTCATTTTCATTAATATGTGGAGTTTACACTTTACCCTGTTTCTTTTTTCAGTACAATTTTATATAAAATTTTGGATAGATCTAATACAGAGGTCTACATTGAAAAATTCTTTAAAAAGTTTAAGAAAATATATTTTTTCCCATTTGTTTCCATGGAAAGAAACTGGGAAAGGAGAATTGTAGGACACTTTTTCTTGGCTTACTTTGGTTTATTATTAAAAATTTAATCCAAAATATCTGTCTTTATTCCTCAAAATAACTGAGTGCAGACACAGTAGAGAAGCTATTTTTGTATGTCAGCATAATCATATGTCAGCTTAAGTCTATATGTGTGTGTTTATTGCTGTCTTTGATATATGAACACAGAAGAGCTATAAGCTACAGGCATAGTTTTTTTATTCTTTTTCTTAAAATGATCCTTGGGTCTTTTTATCCTATAAGAAAACATCACAATTTATTGGCTTTTCCAATCTGTCTGGCTTCATCCTTAGCATATCTTGTGCTTAAACTTTTTTACTTCTTCTAGTCTTTAAACACTTCATGTTATTTATCCCATCATACATTTTAGTTATACATTACTTTCTGCCTAATATGTCTTTCTGTTTCTTTTTCATCCAATACCAATCTCATTCATCCTCTAAGGTTAGTTCAACTTTTGTTTGCTTTGGGAACTTTCCTTGCTTTGAAGAATTGCCATCAAACAATTATTCTGTATTTTTTTGGCCATGGTCTATTTCATCTAATTGATTGCTAGTTGCTTGAGGGTTGAAATTGTCTAACTCAATTTTTATATCTTTGACATGACATGCACAATGCCTGGCAAATAGTTGTTGTTGTTGTTGTTTAAAATCACTGGCACATACAATGAAACTGGTTAGCTTTTCTGAGATTTCAGTCATGCAATTTGTTCTGTTGGCACTTGGTTCCAGTTCAGTGTTTCTTAATACTAGCTGCCCACTGGAATCACATAGAGAGCTTTGACAAAGCACCAATACCGGATCCCAGAGATTCTGATGGTTACACCTAATCTCCATAGATTTGGATTTAATCTTAAGTGGAGCCCAAGGGTCAGTAATAATAACAGAAAGCACTTACATAGCTCTTACTATAAGGCACTGTTTTAAGCTCTTTTTTTTTTCTCATTAATTTATAAGCACTTTCTTTGAAAACTAAGGTTGAGAACCACCAGAATCTGGATAAATAGCAAGAAAATACTCAGAGTGAAAATATGATCACTGAAGCAAAATCCTGACACAGAATGGTAGAACTAAACGAGTTTCTTTTTTAGGACAGGCTATATTTTTTGTTTGTTTTTGTTTTTAATTAAATAGGGGAGTGAAGAAGCAGTCCCAATGTGTAGAGTGTGATGAGTTGTGGTTAAACCAGAAAGACTTTGCAGTGACTGAAAGAAGACTTCAGATTGCCAAAGGAGATGTTAAACGTTAAGAGTCACTTTTCTCCTGAGACAGCACTTCATTAACCAATTTGCCATAAACATTTGTCTTTGCTCACTGGGGCTTTTCACTTTTGAAAAGGAAGGGCTAATTTTGTCTGGCATTTTGCAACTATTTGAAGGAAACATAACATCTGGAAAGAAAGAAACTGTAATGACTTCAGGAGAGCGATGTTATGAAGAATTTGCTAAAAATGACTCTTAGTTAAAATAGTAACGTTAGAACATTTAAATGGGGATTTTGTGTATTGTATTTAATTATGAAATGAGTATTTTCATACAAAGCATATTATAAAAATGGTTTGATTTTGAATTCAAACATATTTTTCTAGGTTTCTTGAGGAACATTACTCAGGCCATCCTCAGTACTACTCATAGCTTCCTCTGGGGTTTTCTTGCTGCTTTTCTGTCCCCTTCCATCCATCCTTCCCAACTGCCAATCATCATCACCACATTCCACAGCTGTGCATGGAGGGTTAACCTCAATGAAGCAAGACCCACTTGGCAGTGGGCCTAGACTAAACCTGCCCACTTGGGTGGTGCGGGAGTAGAAGAGCCTTGAAAAACTGTCTTACAGCAGGACAACAGGGAGCCATTTGATGCTAACCATTGCCATCAAAGAGAGCCAACCTGGGACATATCAGGTGGCCAGCTGGAAGACCATGACCACATGGAACCCAGAGAAAGCAACACAGGAAGATGCACCCCCGCAGTAAGACAGAAGTCATGTCCACAATAGTATAGACAGAAGTCATGTCCACCAGGCTCTGGTGGCAGCACCTGGATTCTACTTTGTGTGGTGGAATGAAGGCTGTTTCAGGGACAAGTCTCACCTTGCTATGTCCTAGGGCAATAGGAGAGCTATAAATAAAAGGAATAAGCCAAGACCTAAGTTCTACAATTGAGAATAAGGTGGATATGGCTTTAAAATAATCTATCCGTTATTAGCACTTAAGCACAAACTCAGAGGGGAGTAAATCACAAAAGCGACTTGATCCTAGAACTCAGAATCAGACCAGAGTTCCTTAGTGGACCAGTTTCCACCTACAGGTAGTTTGGATGTACATAGAAGATGGATACAATGCTTTCAATATAAAGAAAGTACATTTTCTTAACACTTAATTCTGATGTCACTTAATTCTGATCCATTTTTTTCCAAGGGCTTTCCATTGACTATAGAACAATCCAGGCTCATCAATATTATATATAAGGCTGTCTATAATCTGTTTTCAACTATATTTAATTCTTTCACTTTTCCTTATCATATCTCTTTCTCCTAATCCCTATACGTACTTGCTTTGCATAAAGCCTACAATTCCATATTCCAGACTAATTAAATTATTTTCTTGTCTTAAGATCTGTCATAATTCATTTTGTGCTGCTATAACATAATATAACATAATGATTGAGATTGGGTTATATGTGAAGAACAGAGATTTATTGCTTATAATTTGGGAGGTGGCGAATTCCAAGGTCAAAGGGTTCACATCTGGCAAGGACCTTCCTTGTGCATCATCCTTTGGTAGAAGGGAAAGAGAGAAGTTGGGTGAGTGGAAAGAAAAATAGAGGGGGAAGAGAAAAAGAACAATAGAGGATAAACTTGATTTTATAACAATGTACTCTTAGATAGAAATTTTTTGTCACTTTTGTGACAGTGATATTAATCTATTCATGAGGGCAAGCCCTCATGATCTAATCACTTCTTAAAGGTTCCACTTCTCAACACTGTCGTATTGAGCATTAAGTTTCTAACACATGAACTTTGGGGAACACATTTAAATCATTGTATTCATCCCATCCCCAAATTTATGTCCTTTTCACATGCACAATATATTTATTATATCCTAATTGTCCCAAAGTCTTATTTTATTCCTGTATCAGTTCAAAAGTCCAAAGTCTAGAGTCTCATCTAAACCAGATTCAAGACATGAATCATTCTGAGGCAAAATTTCCTTTAGTTAGGAGCCCATGATATTAAAGCAAGCAATCTACTTACAAAATACAATGCGGGAAAGGCAAAAGATAAATGTTGTTATTCCAAAAAAGAGAAATAGGCAAAAAGAGGGGTAACTGTTTCCAAGTAAGCCAAAACTCAATAGGGAAAACAATATTAAATCTTAAAGCTTGGCAATAATCTCCCTTGACTCCATATCCTGAATTCTGTGCAAACTGAGGCAAGGGTTGGGATCCTGATGTCTCAGGTAGCTCCACTCCTGTAGTTTTGCTGGCCTCAGCCCAAGTAGCAACTCTGGTGGTTTGAACACAGCTATTCCAGGCTGGAGTTGCCTATTGGTTGTCCTACAGTTCTGGTGTCTTGAGGCTTTCTCTATTCCCCGATCTCCACAAGGCAGTGCCCTTATGAGGGCTTTCTATAATGTCCTTGCTCCTACACTCTGTCAGGCATGACCTTAGTGGGGTCTCTCTCTGATGGTTCTGCCCCCACCACAAGTATCTGCTTGGGTCCTCAGGCTGTCCATAATGTCCTTTGAAATCTAGGTGGAGTTGCCCATGGCCTCATTGCCCTTGCCTTCTGTGTACCTGCAGAATCATCCTCATATGGCTGCCAAGGTTTATGGCTTATACCTTCCAGAACAGCTGGTTGAGCTGCACCCAGGCCCACTTGAATGACAGCTAAGGAAGTTGGGGGATGCAGTGCTGAAATGCAAGGAGCAGAATCTCAAGGTGGGCATGGGGCAGTGAATGCTGAGTTCCCTCAGATGTCTTTCTGGTGACCATGGCCTTAAGGTATTGCAACCTTGAATTTTAATTTTTAAATATTTTTAGTTGTAGATAAACACAATAACTTTATTTATTATTATGTGGTGCTGAGAATAGAACCTCACACATGCTAGGCAAGTGCTCTACCTCTGAGCTGAAACCCCAACTGACCTTGAAGTTCTTTGATATGCCATTAGAATCTTTCTCCCATCATCTTGATGAATAGAACCTATCTTCCTTCTATTCACAGCCATTTCAATAACAAAGATGACTTGGCATATACTTAATATTCTTTCTTGGGCACATTTTTTTTCAATTCTGTAGATGGCCAGACTGAGAGTTTTCCATTTTCCCTTTTAATTGTAAATTTCATCTTCTAAATCATTTTTTTCTTCCCAAATGTTACTGTAAGTGGAAAAAGAAGCCATGCAACATCTTGAGTGCTTCTCTGGTATATTTCCTATAATAGATATCTTCCTAGTCCATAACTTCTAAATTCTTCCTTCCACAAAGTCCTACGATAAGGACACAAATTCACCAAGTTCTATACACCTGTATAATAAAGAAATCCTTTATTTGAGATTCCAAGATCTTGTACCTCATTTCCATTAGAGACCTTATCAGAACTTTTACTACCTGTTTCTACCAACGTTCCAACATGACCACTTAAATAATCTCTAAGGGTCTGATCTGTAACCTCTCAGATTTTGCCTACATTTCTGTTCTTCTGAGTCCTCACTAGACTCAACTTCAATGCTTCATTTATAGCATTATAGATTTTTTTCTATCTTGCTTTTCCAAATTCTAGCCATTACCTAGCTCCAATGCTGCTTTTATTTTATTTTTTTTTCCAAATTTTAAAATTTTATTATTATTATTATTTATTTATTTATGTTTAGACGGTAACATTTCATTTCTCTGGTTGTAAGTGATATAGAATCACAACATACATGCAGTCATACATAAGTTAGGGCTATGATGACCATCACATTCCACCACCTTTACTGTCCCCATGCCCCCTCCCCGCTTACACCCCTGTGAAGAGAGTTCCTCCATTGTTCCCATGTCCTTCCCCACATTATGGATCAGCATCCATTTGTCAACCAGTACATTCGGCATTTGGTTTTCTGAGATTGGCTTACTTCACTTAGCATGATATTCTCCAACTCCATCCATTTACCTGCAAATGCCATAATTTTATTCTCCTTTGTTGCTGAGTAATATTCCATTGTGTATATATACCACAGTTTCTTTATCCAGTCATCTATCGAAGGGCATCTAGGTTGGTTTCACAGTTTAGCTATTGTGAATTGAGCTGCTATAAACATTGAAGTGGCTGCATCACTGAAGTAGGCTGTTTTTAAGTCTTCTGGGTATAGACAGAGGAGTGGGATAGCAGGCTC